>VXAA01000601.1:52246-122766 GCA_013399115.1 Anseranas semipalmata
AAAGGTTTGGCACTAGGAAAGTAGACACTGAAAAATCTGAAGCCTCTGAACCTCTGGGAGGAAATGGCACATCCCAGATTACCCAGGGGGGCAAGACACCATCTTCTCTCCTCCCTGACTGACCAACCCTTGCAAATCCCAAAGGGGTGACCATACAGTTCTAGAAAGGCATGTCTCAGGCACCCCCAAGCTTCTCAGCACCTCTCAGGGGAGCACCAGTGTAACTAACACGAGAAACAAGCATTCAGAACTTTAATCTAGACTATTTAAGTGCTTTAAAAGTTCTTTGCCACACTGAGATCACTGACTATGCTTAGATGGAAAACAAAACAAAACAAAACAAAACAAAACAAACGGATACAGTTTGGATTATGTCAGCTTGTTCTTTTGGGGAAGGCTGTTCGATCACTAGCACTGCTGCACAATATTCCTCTTTCCCAACGATTTGCTAACACGCAGCACAAGGATGTAGTGACAGTGTACGAGTGTATTTCCCTCATGTGGTACGCCAGGTTAAGTGCAACAGCAATAACTGCACGACGTGCAACAGCTCTGGCGAAGCACCTCCTAGCCACCAGCTACGCCAGGACAAAAAAACAAGAGACCGTGTGAGGCTTCGAACTGAGACGTCACCACCCAAACGACCCGAGCCCCGCTCTCCGAACGGANGCTCGGCGGCGTACGTGGTGTACGTGGACGTGCGGCGAGCCGAGCGGCCGCTGGAGCGCTTCTGGAGGAGCACGGGTTTTTGGTAAGCGTGCACGGTCCTGTCAGGGAGCGGGGGCTCCGGCCGGCGCCGCGTGCTGCAGGCGAGAAGCAGGGAGGACGGGAGCCGCTTGCCAGGAGCCCGCCTGAAGCCAAGCGTGCCCGGGATGTAGCGGCGCTGCCCGTCCGGAGGAGTCCGGGCTTTTGCGGGCCTGCTGCGGCGGGTGGAAGGCCCGGCACCACGCCGACGGTCGCTGTTGGGCCAGGCGTGCGTTGGAGCTGGACGTGGGACGTGGCCGGCTAAAGTAAACAGAACGTCACAAAATGGGGCTAGTCTGCGGCCCCCCTCTGTCCCTCGAACACTCAAGTCCTTCCTACTCCCCCAGAACGGCACATAAACTGGTACCCTGGACTTACTCCCCTTCCGTTTCCATGTTTCTGTTGTTACAGCCCATAAATAGGCTCAGACAAAGCTTCATTGCCCATCAGTTCGAGGAGTTTGTTCTTCTTGCAAGGCATTCTCAGTGTGCACCATCATCTGGACGTGGCAAGTGAGCCCAGCTGACCAAGGTCGGAGGAATGGGCATGAGCTGTAGGTAAATCCCAGCACCACCACTTTTGCCCCCAGTAGTGCTTTGCATCTCAGAGAAATGCCTGTCTTCCTGAGCTGAGTGGCGTTGAGTAGCCCTCCGGTTCTGCAAGAAACATGAAGGTTTCTAGCAGGCTCAAAAGCAAGAGACAGTATATTCCTCAGCTGTGTTGTTATCTCAGTTTAAGCTAATTATGACCTCCTTCAGTTAGCCATACAGTGGATTAAATAGCAGTTGCAGGATAAAGAGTCACAACAGGGATGAAATCAGCAGCATGTGCTTAGGACAAAAAGGAATTTGTGCGCTTTTTAATATCATGCATAAAGAAAAAACTTGAAATTTCTTCCATTGTTTTTTCATGTTAGCGGAGGAACAGTGCAGGACCTAAAATCCTAGAGTGCATTCATCTAAATACATTCAGATAAAGAGAAAGTTTTGGGCTTTCTGGATTTTTTTCCTTTTGCTGTTTCACTTTTGTTTTTAATCTCTGCTTACAAGGTTAGGAAACATTCTTGAAAACTGTCTTAAATAGTATGTTTTTCTAATTTAAACTGCAGCCCAAGAAACCCAAGCTTTTAATTGCATTTAATTAAAGAAATTTTGTAAGACTGCAAGTGTGAGAAAGATGATACAGAGGATACTGAGGAGCAGAAGCAGAGGCTTTCTGCGGTCAGCAGCTATTCGATTATACTATAACACATGGCCAACACTGGTAGTTCTCAGACTGTGGGGTCCCAGCTCCCTTGAAAGGTCACACTGTGACAGAACTGGGGTCCAGTTGTTAAAACTTCTTTTTACAAACAGTTTCAGAGAGTTGGATACATATGCAGCTGGGGATCAGCAAATAACAAAGCCTGGGAGACTGCTAGGCTTGAGATTCTCTTGCATGGGCACTTTCAACTCAGAAGACGAAAGGACAGATACCAGTACCACCAGTAACAAAAAACACCTTTTCCAGCATTCTGTTCTATCTTGTCATGGTCATGGGGTTTCTCTCCAGCAGAGTGTGAATTTCAGCGTGCTTATTCAGCATGGACAAAGCATGTCAGTGCTTTATGCCTTGATTTCTGTCCAGTTTGCCACTGCATGAACTGAAGCAGTGCATCGGTCCAAGTTTGAATCTTAGAGAAGTTATAAAGCACTCCTTCAAAATCTAGTAGTTGACATTGTCCTTATCCACTGGAGCAATCAAAACCACCCAAATGGCTGGTACACTTTTAGTAAGAGTGAGATTGGTAACTTCTCAGTCTTACTTGTGTGATGAAGCAATCTCAAGGAGATGATTTTTAAGTGCCTTGTATGCTGGTGAAGTTGCACGGGGGGGCTGATGTGCTGGCTGATTTGTGTGAAGCACTACAAGGACGTAATGTGTGTCAAGACTTACACTTTCAAATAAGGATGCAGGAGATGGTGTGGTAGATGGACAATGTCTTAGCTAGGAGAAAAGATGTGTCAAGTCCTTTTCCATGTGGGGTCAGGCTCTTCCCCACTTTGGGCACAGATGGTTGTACAGTAGCAGGCCCATTCAGTGGAGTCCTTGCTGGAGGTGGGATGAACATATAGAGGGGGACAGAGGAGGAGCAGATGACAGTATGACTCTTCCCAGCATAGTTAAAGTCATCATGGAGCTGCAAAGATCTACCAGTATCTACTGCCAATGACAGTAGCTATGTGGTTAAGTTTCAGAATCCCTTGCAGAGCATATATTCTGTTCCAGCAGAAAAGAGTAATGAGTAAAGCTTGCTGCTGAAGAGCAGAAATTTGAACTCCCAGGACGTGTTTGTTAGTGTGGAAGCAGTAGTGAATTTGTACATCTGTCTGATCCACTCATCGGAGGAGACACCACAGTAGGCAAAGCATAAACTATATTAGGTGCTCACTTATACAGTTAATATACTATTCGTAAACAATATATTAGAGCACAAGTCATTTCTCCTCGCTGTGTGAAGATGTATAGAAGTATTTTACCAGACTTTGGGAACAATTTTTTTTTTTTTTATCTTTCTTGTAATACAAACACTTTAACACTCAGAATTTCCCCATTCCCAGGCTTAATGAGAGTCTCAAAGGATGCTCAAACCCAATAAAATGGGCAGTGTTCTAAGTTTCTGATTTGTGGAGGGTGCAGGGTGAGATCTCTTTCCATCTTGCAGCTATTTCTCTGTGGAGATAGAAGCAGCAGGAATTTGCCCCAGTGTTTCTTAATTTCAGTGGAATAAGTAGACACTGAATTCTTGTTAACGTGATCATTGCTGTACAGCCCTGAGCAGCTTAAACAGCTTGCAGCATTAAATATAGAAACAAGCCACATTCTCCAGTGCTCCCTCATGCTTAGAGGTGAGCTGAGCATTGCTGAAGAATGTAGAGGCTCTGAGTGTATAATTCTGCTTCTGACAGGTGTAGCTTTCACAGCAGAGCAAAGGTTGATGTCAGTGCATGGGCTTCAGCAGGAAGATCAAGCCCATGTTTGTTTTACTGCAGTCCTGGGCAAACCTGGCTCCCACTCCAGAGCCTAGAAGCCACTTTGCAATGCTTTCCTTTGAGTTTGGCAGTGAGATGCACCGGTTGTGTTCCACTTTACTGCACCACAGGTGTAGCCTCTTAGCCCCAGATAACCTGAATTTTGCTTTCATCTCTTGTTAAGACAGTGCTTCTCAAGCCAGGGAGGATCTTGCAGGTGGTATAGACTTAGGATAGGGAGCTCTGGATACCCAGCAGAGCTGCTAGCTAATGTTATAATATGTTACCTCTTTTCTGTCCTTTTCCCAAAGCCCTCCTTTACCTCACAGCCGTGCTGACCTGTTTGACCTGAGCAAAGATCAAGAGATGAACCTTGCATACATTTCTTCTGTTCCTCATGGCGGCATTGAACAAGTTCGAATTCATTGGTTACTGGAATTGGTTGCTGTCAGGTAAGCAAACGCTTTATGTCAAAAATCTAGAAAAATATTTGTGTCTCATTAAGTGCCCAGTGGGTGCTCACTTTGGTAGATCTTATAGTTAAACTGCAAGCTGGGCATGTTTTTGTTTTCGTGAAGTCAGATAACTGCCAGTGGAGGGGAATCAATTTGGGGGTGTATGAGATGAAGAAAGAGAGAGCTCATATTGAGAAAGATGTGGCTAACTTGCACGCATTATATCCTAACAACAGGTTAAGGAGCAGTTTGAGGCTTCTTTTCATCTGAAGAGTCCTGTGGGCGCACTGTTTAGGCTTTGCCACGACCATCTCAGGTCATGTGCTGCAATCATTCCACATCTTCCCTGCAGCCATTCCAAGCCCACAGTGATTTGATTCCCAGTTGTGCCATGACCTCCAGAGAGGCCTCAGGCTAGCAGAAGTGGGTCTTATTGACCTTTGCACATTTGAAGGTTACAGTGCAGCATTTTTTAACTGCATTCATCCTTTCTAAAATACTGCTTGGCATAGCCTTGAAAATAGGGCTCTGGAGGAGTCGCCAATGCTTCTTTACGCAAGGAAGAGGTCTGCCTTACAGTCGGGACATTTATGCCTAGTATTATAGAGAGAACTAAGCCAGATTCCAGTCAATGGTAATTCCAGCTGTTTTGAAGACACACTAGGGTTATCAGTGCCATTCCTTCAAGTCCAGGAGAGTCTGGTGTTAGTGCAGTAACACCTGGAGCTGCTCAGTACTGAGAGGAAGAACTGGGAGAAGCCAGACTTTGAGAGTTCAGTTTCAATCTATGGCCTGCCTGTCTGCATATGTACCTAGAGCTCCCTCTGGCTGTAAGTCTTGCTTTAATATTCAGGTCACAGTATTCCACTGCCTTTCCAGGTAACTGTATCTTCTGGGGAAGGCTAGGAATGGAGCAGAATAGGATGGTAGACGTAAATTCAGTGCATTCCTTACCAAAGCACTTCAGGTGGCAATGCAGTCCCCAGAAAGACTTCTGTTGAGAAGTGTGTTATTTGCTAACAATTAGCCAAGCTAATAGTTAGGGACTAGGCATAGTCCCTAATAGTGCTGAGGGACTAGGAAGGTAGCTTACTTTTCTGTCCTTTAGTTTGGGAGATACAGCAAAAAAGTCCCACAAAGATTAAAACTAGCAAGATTTATTGAGAGGCCCAAATGAAAGATGCCACTATTTTATTACTACTTATAACATCTTTCCACTTAACTTGGGAATTTCTTTTTATGTCCTGAATCTACCTGTGCACTGCATTGAGTGGCAGGTAATGACAACTAAAACATAGTGGCTTTAATTCATACCAGTTCATTACCCACTTCCTAAAGGATTCATGTACATAATAGCATTTCTTGTTCAAGAGCAGGCAAATATGTGGCAGCATTAGGAGGACAATATTGGAATTCCTTGTTTTTCAAGTCCCATTTGACTCATACCAATACATTGCTCAGAAAGGGAACATTAAAGAAAATATACCCCCCACCACGATAAATATGATGGGAGAAATAGTGACAACCAGTGTGGAGAAGGCTGAAGTTCTTGATGATTTTTTTTTGCCTCGCTTCTCACTGACAGTCACTCTTCCCAAATCTCTCAAGTCCCCGAACCCCAGGCCAGGGACTGGGGGAATGAAGTCCCTCCCATCGTAGGAGATGATCAGGTTTGAGACCACCTGATGAACCTGAACATAGACAAGTCTGTGGCATCTGACGAGATGCTTCCCAGGATCCTGAGGGAATTGGCTGATGTAGTTGCTAAGCCGTTCCATCGTATTTGAAAAGACATGGCAGTCTGGCAAAGTCCCCAGTGACTGGAGAAAAGGGAGTATCACACCCATTTTTAAAAAGAGTAATGAGGATGCAGGAACTTACTGACCAGTTGTCCTCACCTCGGTGCCCAGTAAGATCATGGAACGCAGATCCTCCTGGATGCTATGTTGAAACATATGGAAGACACAGAGGTGAATAGGGACAGCCAACATGGCTTCACTAAGGACAAATCATGCCTGACTAATTTAGTGGCCTTCTATGATGGCGTGACTATATCAGTGGACAAGGGAAGAGCTATCGATGTCATCTGCATGGACTTCTGTAAGATCTCCAGTACTGTCTCCCACAACATTCTTGCCTTTAAATTGGACAGACATGGTTTTGATGGATGGATTGCTAGATGGATAAGGAATTGGCTGGATGACTGCATCCAGAGAGTTACAGTCAATGGCTCAATGCCCAAGTGGAAACCTGTAGCAAGTGGTGTCCTTCAAGGGTCCACATGAGGACCAATACTATTTAATTTCTTTATTAATGGCATAGATAGTGGGATTGTCTGCACCCTTATCAAGTGTGTGGGTGACATCAAGCTGAGTTGTGCAGTTGATACGCTAGAGGGAACAGATGACATCCAGAGGGATCTTGACAGGCTTGAGACGTAGGCCTACGTGTGAACCTCACGAAGTGCAGCAAGGCCGAGTGCATGGTGCTCTGCCTGGGTTGGGGCAATCCCCAGTAACAGTACAGACTGGGTGATGATTGATTGAGAGCAGCCCTCTGGAGGACTTGGGGATACTGGTGGACAAAAAGCTCAACATGAGCCAGCAGTGTGCACTTGCAGCCTAGACATCCAATTGTATCCTGGGCTGTAGCAAAAGAAGCATGGCCAGCAGATTGAGGGAGGTGATTGTCCCCCTCTATTCCACTCTTGTGGGAGACCCCACCTGGAGTACTGCAGCCAGGCTCTGGGGCCCCCAGCACAAGAAAGATGTGGTCCTGTTAGAGCAGGTCCAGAGGGCCACAAGGATGACCAGAGGGCTGGAGCACCTCTCCTGTGAAGAAAGGCTGAGGGAGTTGGGGTTGTTCAGCCTGGAAAAGAGAAGGCTCTGGGGAGACCTTATAGCAGCCTTCCAGTACCTAAAGGGGGCCTGCAGGAAAGCTGGGGAGGGACTCTTTGTTAGGGAGTGCAGTGATAGGACAAGGGGTAATGGTTTTAAATTAAAAAAGAGTAGATTTAGATTAGATACAAGGAAGAAATTCTTTACTCAGAGGGTGGTGAGGCACTGGAACAGGTTGCCCAGAGAAGCTGTGGATGTTCCATCCCTGGAGGTGTTCAAGGCCAGGTTGGATGGGGCTTTGAGCAACCTGGTCTGGTGGGTGGTGTCCCTGCCCATGGTAGGGGGGTTGGAACTAAATGATCCAGTCCAAACTATTCTATGATAAGGAAGACATTTTTTATGATGAGGGTGGTGAGACACTGGCACAGGTTGCCCAGAGAAGTTGTAGATGCCCCATCATTGGAAGTGTTCAAAGTCAGGTTGGAGTACAGGGCTTTGAGCAACTTGGTGTAGTGAAAGATGTCCCATCCTGTGACAGGGTTGTTGTGTTAAATGATCTTTTAAGATCCCTTCCAACCCAAACCATTGTATTACTCTATGATTCCATGTGCCCAGTGGGGTGGGGGGATGCCTAGAACAGGATTGATTGGTCTAGGGCAAAATACAAAACATGAAAAAGAAAAACATCAAAGCTGTAATAGTTCAAAAATTTCAGCCTGGCTGAAGTTGTTGCTGAGCTGACCACATTTACAATGACAATCTATGTCATTACTGCATCTCCTGTTCCAGGCACAGGAGAATGAGAATTTACCAGTCATAAGTTTGGTGAAGCAACAAGGAGAAGGAGAGCTCAGACTCTGGAAAAAGTGATGTGAGCAAAGTGGTAGTGGGTTTCAGAGTGTGCATTAGGAACAGGAGAGGTTTTCTTCCTAGGTATTAGGATGCACGTAGGTTTGTTTGGGAAAGTATTAGGAGATCTGCACACAAACGTGTATAGCACCTGTGTCCCAGAGCTACCTCTGGATGTTACTCCATGCGAGAATACTGCAGGGAACACAGCTCCTTCCTCCTATCTTTCTGTGTGGAGGTTTCCCAGCAAACATCCTTTCCTGTGCTGTCCCTCTCTCTTACTGGCCCATGAGTTCTATATTTGCTCTTGCAGTGATCCACCTTCAGTGGAGGCAGAGACACCTGTCTCTACTCACCATACCTGGAGCCCCTATCTTAGATCTCAGAGGTCTCCTCTGAGAGATTGCTTGGATCCTTCAGGTTTCCGTAACCAGCAGGCTTGTAGAAAAATCAGTGAATGTCTTTAAAAGAAAATAGCCACATCTACATTCAGAGGTCACAATCCCTTCAGGCAGCATGTCTCAGCTGTGCCACCTATCGGATTAGGCTTTCCAAATGACTAAGGCTAAAGAATGCCTCTGTTGTGGATTCTGCTCAGCCTTTGCTCTTTGTTCTTGCGACATTAAACTATTAGAGAGTGTCCAAAGGAGGGCAATGACGATGGTGAAGGGTCTAGAGGGAAGATGTATGAGGAGCAGCTGAAGTCCCTTGGTTTGTTCAGCCCAGAGAAGAGCAGACTGAGGGGAGGCCTCATGGCGGCCTGCAGCTTCCTCACGAGGGGAGCGGAGGGGCAGGCGCTGATCTCTGCTCTCTGGTGACAGCGACAGGACCCGAGGGAACGGCATGGAGCTGTGACAGGGGAGGGTCAGGCTGGGTGTTAGGAAAAGGTTCTTCCCCGAGAGGGTGGTCGGGCACTGGGACAGGCTCCCCAGGGCAGTGGTCACGGCACCAAGCCTGCCGGAGTTCAAGAAGCATCTGGGCAATGCTCTCAGACATAGGGTCTGATTTTTGGGTGGTCCCGTGTGGAGCCAGGAGTTGGACTTGATGGTCCTTGTGGGTCCCTTCCAACTCCGGATATTCTATGATTTTGTGATTTCTAGGGAGTGAGGCACTGCAGTCTTCAGAGTGGGACCTCTTTGTCACAGGCAAAGATCTAGAACGGCCACTTAGCAGTCAAGAAAGAAGCCCCAGTAAAGCTGTAGTTGCCCAAGGGTCATGTGCTAGCCCACCAGCTGCAATATTTAGCCCAGGTTTGCCATGTAGAAATTAGAAACCTTGCTATTGTTTAGAACCAAGCTAAAACTGCTCATTTAGCAAAATGTGCATTTGCCAAAGACAACATTTAAGCAGTAGGTGGACAGTCAGTGAATTGAGGAGCAGCAGTGTTTGGAAAGGGAGAGAGCATGAAGCCTGCAGGTGAACATTGGGCTTGAAAGAAGAAACAGGTGGAAGGATGCAAGTCAGAACAGGAGGAGTTCTGTGCTGATGCTTAATTCTGTGCAAGTACAATTCTTTTTCTGAACCAATGATCTCCAGAAGGATATAAAGAGGTTTTGAGTAAGAACCCTGTAACAGCAAAGCTGTGTTACGCTGTGGGGCTGGTGAGCAGAGAGGACTTCTTGAAAGATGACAGCAGGGACTTGATTGAAGTACCTCACTTATAGAAGACAGTGGGCTGGGAGGTACCACCACTGTGGAAGGCTAACGGTAACATGCGTTGCTTTTCTTCCCAGTTGTGCTACCCGTAAAAAGGTGCCGTAAATGTACCTTCCAAAAAGCCGATGTGCCCACATAGAGGACTTCCAGTTTTTCCTCTTCACTTCTATAATGTTCTTCCTCATTATGCCTTCTAATAATAAATGCCTCAATATTAAATGCATCCCTATATTTTAACCCTTTTCTAGGACACCAGGCCTACCTCTTATCTTTTACTTTATACCACATTATCCCGTTATTTTACCACCCATGAAAGGATACCATGAGGCAGGCTGTTTTCAAAGAACTGCTAGCTTTATTTTCCAACCAAAAGCACACATTTATCTCCAGATCATGCCACACAGGATGGTAATGGTAATGGGGGAACCCAAGGTTTCTTCCATGGACCGGACAGTTCCCAGGTTGTTATTTATGAGTGCCAATAAATGTAGCTATTTTGATGGCCACATGGTCTGTCCATCCTGCACTAATCAACAGGAGAGCTTGAGGTAAACACTCCAAACTCTATGCCCAGCTCCATGGGACCCACACTGTCCCCAGGTTAAGGTCCCTTTCCTATTGTTGTGTAGCAGTACTAAAATTTGTTAAATACATGATTTATGTAAGGCACCACAGTGGACAAAAATATAGTCAATATACATGATGGATATAAAATTTCCTAACAGGCATATAACAATTTTATTACAAAATTAACATTAACCTAGTTGGAATTACAAGACTATCCCCAGCTCCTCTCCAAGTCACAGTACCTAATTCCTGGTACAATAGGAGAGAAGAAAATCAGCAGTATTTAACATTTTCAGTCTTCATACACTTAATCTTCATGTAATACAGTATAGCAAACACTAACCTGCCAGAAAAAGGCGTACTTTTTTAGTTATGTTTTGCATACTCAGAAATAGTTCATAACCTCCCAGTGTCCCTACATCATCATGCTGAAAGCCGTTTCCCTGCTGTATTTGATGTTGTCCAACACAACTTGATTGTGAGCCAGATCTGTCAATGAAACTGAAACAGACAATGGTTCTTAGGGTTTCTTAGGGTTGATACTTTCCTTCTAGCGAAAGTCAAAGCTCATCCCCCCTCTTGTGCATAGAATAGTTTCTCTGCTTTGCTGTCCTTTGGTGTTTTTCCTACAATAAAAAGGATGAAAAAAGACTTTTGACTAAATTTCTCAGTCTGGTGGATAAGAAAGACTGCAAGGGCAGCTTCTATTCATTTTTCTCCAGAGACTGTTGCAAGGGTGTTGCAATTTCACTGGGAGTTGCTCTTTATTTTTTTTTCTCTTTTAAAATGAGATTCATCTAGAGTTAAAGGTATTTTTTCATTTTTTCCTTTATGTTCTTTGTTGGTAGCTTGACCCATAAAAATAAAAGAAGTGTAGATTGCTAGGAAGTGTTTTTTTATTATTATTTGTTTTTGTTTGTTTTTTAGCTGAAACGATTTAAGTTGACTTCCAGCAATGGATTGCTTTGTCACAACAGCCTAAGAGTGTCTGTATTGATACTAATTGTTTAGCAGTAATTCCTGTGAAGCCACTTCCTCATGTGAGGTTCTGGCAAGACATTAGAAGAGATATTCCCTGATCAAAGAGTGGTTACAAACAAAACCGGACACAAAGCAGCACTTTGTCCTTGGGCTCTGTCCATTTGCTTTTATGACAGAAATAAGCTAGTCATACCAAGTCAGCACTTTAAAGAATTATGTAATTAAATTGTTTTATGGCAGGAAAACACTGCCAGTGGTCAATCCTGTAATCTCTTGATAGGCTTTTCTGTCAGGTTTTACTGCTATGGCAGTGCTGAGAGTATGCAGCTGATACGCTGTTTTGTAATGAGCGCCTGAGAATGTCAGCATTGAGTCACTTACCCAGTATTGTGCTATTCTCAATCCCTGTGAAGACATTTTTTATTTTGTCTTTTTGGAATGCATTGCTTTTTCTTTAATGAAATATTTGTTCTTGAGAGCCAGGAAGGCTCTGGGACACCTGGAGAACCTCAGTTTGAGTGTTCTTTCATTCAGTGACCTAAAAAGTTGAAATAAGCAAGTTACATGATGTGTTGGCTCAGCATTTTTTTTAAATGACACAGCAGAGAAATGGCTTCAGCATACATGGAGCCTACTTCTAGAGTCTGCTAAGTGTATGAGGCACAAGCTGTGACAGTTTCCTCCATGCTTGGTTCCATGTGTGAACCAGCCGTGTATAAGAAGAGGAAGGTAGGGCAGCTGTCCTACCTTTCATGCAGGTAATTATGAGCTTAGATGTAAGAGAGGGTATTCTGCTAATGCCATATGCTGGAACACTAAGTACCAACAGTGTTGCAGTCAAAATCTAGGTGTATGCTTATTTGTAAAGAGAGAACATGCATATAAAACAACAAAACCGACTCTGGGGGTATCGTTTGACACAATGCAGAATGAACAGCTCTTAATGCAAATTATTATAAAAAGTAACCCATCTCTGTAAAACATGAGTTATTGGACCTCTAATCAAAGACTAAAATGGTAAGGGAAAAAAAGTCTGTAGTATGTACAAACAGTGGTGAGATTTTTCTAGCGTATGGGGATACACAACTTAGAGAGCATTGTTCACTTCACGTGGCCCAGGTATGCCACTATAAAGCCTCATTAGCATTGCATCAGAGAAGACAAGCCTGGCATGTTTGACTGACACATCACTCACCTACTTCGCAGATCGGATTTACCTTCTCAGCTTACCCTCTTTTCTCCTGTTTTCTTCTCCTGCCCATGCAGGCAGTTGTAGTGAGAATATGCCACGCTGCAGCACAGTTCTGGAGTTTATATTTAGTGATCTTTATGTGTCCCTGTATCAGAGTTGCATCTGCCCAACGGAGGCAACATGTTTTGAGAGGATGGTACAACTACTATGGTAACAGTATGGTTGCCGGTCAAAGCCATTCAGTTTTCTTAATCCCGTTTATCCTGTTTTACTAGTTAGAACAAAATTGTGCATCAGGGTCATGTTTCTTCCTGCATTATTAAGGGTATCAAAACCTTTAGTAACTAATTACCACACATTGAAGCTATTAACACAGGTGACTCCAGGAGTATGTTTTGGAGAAGATGGTTTTGAGAGGAATTTGTGATGGATCATGGTTTCTTCTCCTGTGTCACGTTGTGTCATTAAGCCCACACAATTAAGGTGACAAGGAGAGACATAATATATCCCACCATATTTTATACATTTTATTTGTATCCAAACAGTGGGAGTTGCTAAGGAACATGTCTGGAATGAATGAAGAGGCTGGGCCTTGCAAACCAGAATTTAAACCATTATGTGTCCAAGATGATAGATCCATTGCATTATCCTGCAGATGGCTCAACCCTCTTAACAAAACCAGCCATTAAATCACTGGGAGAGGCAACTGGCACTGGGCAGGCTTCCCAGCACTACAGTCTCATGATACATATGTTTGGTCACACATGATGATGACAAAGGGAGGAAGTCAGTCCCAAAGTGCCCTTAAGATTGACTTCACAATACCTTCACGTCATCTGCATATTAAAGTGAAGATGTGGATAATAATGCAACCTGTTCCGGTCTGGTCCTGGACTGCATCCCCAATGGCTGTTCTACGTGGCATCCGGCAAATTGCAAAGCTCTTCAGGGAAGAGTGAATTTTTAGGCCCATTGCTGTACACAGCCAACAGTATGTCTGATAATTTAGTTATTGCAAACTGCCCCTCCCCGTCTGTCACTTTTGAAGTGTATTGTCATGGAAAACAGGATTAAACAGAACAATCTTCTGGAAGCTTTTGGTCTTTTGCAAACTGCACAGCATTGTGTATACTGTAGAACAGCATTTCCTGCATGCTTCCAAAATCTTTCCCAAAGTAACCTCCTCTTTTCAGAGAGTCTATCACTGAGGGATTACAGCAGGCCAGGAGAACAGAAATGTTTAACTCCTTGTAGTCTTTCAGGATTTCCTTTAGAGTATTAACTCCAGTGGTGTCCAAAAATGAGATGGAAGAGCAATCTACAACAAGGGCGTGGAAATCAATTTGCTTAGGAACTAGTTGCAGAGTGGTGTCTCCCCCGCCCAGTCCATTAGCAGTTGTGTGATCTCCCTTTTGCAGGTGCTGCTTTTCCTTCTTCTCATATTTCTTCCTTCTAGCAGCTTCTAGGTTAGGATCTAAGTCAGTCAATCTATACAGAGACTTTAGGAAATAGTTTCTGTTTGCATAATAAAGTGGTGCCTCAAAACGGAATATTTTGACCTTTGGAATGGAAGACAGGTTTTCATATTCTAAGTCATCCTCGTAAAAGCTGGTGTCTTGGATTTGACCAAGCAGGGTTGTCCGTGGCCGCTGTGTCCGAGCAATGATGCATAACATGGAGAAAACAATGCCAACCAACAGCCCAACCTCTGTGCTGATGAGGGCAGAGGCAGACATAGTAACGACCCAAACCACTGTGTCCACCTTGTTCGCGCGGTACCGTGCTGGCACATCTCGGAATTTCCTCAGGGCTCCTCGGAGGCTGACAATGATGATACAAGCCAGGACACACTTCTGTAAGGAGTAGAAGAGAGGTGCCAAGAAGAGCAGCACCAGCAAAACCACCATTGCACTAATCACTCCAGAGACTTGAGTCTGGCAGCCTGTAGATGTTTTGACAAGTGTTTTCGCCAGAGCTGCGCTAGTTGCAAAGGAGTGGAAGAAGGAAGGAATGATATTGCAGAACCCCACAGCAAACATTTCCTGATTGGCTCGAATGGTGTAAGCATATTTCTTCGCACACATTTCAGAAAGGGATACAGTGAAGACAAAGCTGACTACAGCGAGAGGTAAAGCATCTACAGCAACGCGGAGCATTAAGTTGAAACGTGGTACCTTGGGGGCAATAAATCCTGTTGGAATAGCTCCAGAAACACTGGATGCATAAACTTCATTTAAGTTTCCATAATGTGATACCAGCGTTGCCACAACAATAACTACCAGCTCTGTGGGGAGAGGGAATTTCAGTTTATGCTTATACCGATCTCCCAGTTCCTTAGCAGTGACCAGCACTACAATACAAATGGTACTTGTGATAACATCACAAAGGTTAGCCTGAGAAATGTTCCGGAAAATATTAATCCAAGTAATAACAAGCATCCCATGCCCTTGGCTACGTGGGATTTTTATTCCAATCAGATACTTCACTTGAGCTGTTAAAATGGTTAAGGAAGCACCAGTTGCAAAGCCATCTAGTACAGACTCAGACAGGTACATAGATACAAAACCCAGACGAAAGACTCCCATTAGAACCTGGAGAGACACAGAGAAAAAAAAAAAAAGATAAAACATAAATGGTGCTGCAAATAATTAAGTACAGTTGGGAGAGAAGTAGCTGCAGGCAGATAACATTTGGATATTTGAATCTTAAAACAGGAATTATTCTTTGATGTTTACAGTCTGCTTTTAAAGCATGATTCTTTTTACTGTTGTGGGATACTGCAAACCTGGGAGATGAATGAGGAGTTTGAAACACGGTCAAATCAAGCTCCCTAACTTCAGCTTTGGTCTGAAGTAACTCTACTGAAGTGGCTTGTCTGAATTTTATTTCTCATGCAGAAGAGCAGTGGATCCAAAACGCTTCTGTTATATGACCTTTTTTTTTTCCTGGCTAAAGGTGACTACAATTACAACTTATAGCCATTGCTTTGTGAACAGAACTTGAACGACAACAGCTAAGATCTCTACTGTAGTGGCACAGTTACATTAAACAGCTTTCGATTTTAGCCTTGTGAACAGAAAGGGAGAGTGGAGCACAGGCAGCCTTTGTGGCATGCCTAAGATCAGAAGTGGCAGAGGAGACCACAGACTTTCCCAGATCTTAGGATATTGTCCTAACTAGTTGCTTCTCCTTCTTTTGATGGCTTTGGAAAATATAGCTTCACATGGGCATTTGGTTGTTCATGTATGTGACCTGAAAGTGCTTGGTAAGAAGAAGATAGCTAGCTCTTTCTTAATTCTTACGTGTACAATTAACAGGTAAGTATGATCATTGTGCTTCCTTCTGTGTTCTCTTGATATCCTTATGATGGGCAGCAGGTTGGTGAGTCTCAAACCATCCAACACAGCCACTGTCTGAAAGGTGGGTTACTTGGTCTACTTCCTCGTGTGCTTTCTGCTTCTGAGATATCTCTGGATAGCACTTTGGTAGAGCACAGCACCCAGTAGTAAAACACTGAGCAGCACATTCTGTACTAGTGTAGAAGTAAGCAAATGGGCCTGCATCTTTATTGAAGTATCTAGGGACACAGAATTACTTAGAATCATAGAATCATTTCTTCTTTGTTGAAGTACACAGGTACCTCAGAACTTCCCTCATGATGAGGTCTGTTTTGGATTCATGGTCCCATGAAATCAGCAAGGCCAAGAGGCAGTAGAGAGTTAAAACGATGTTATCAGACTTGCAGAAGACTGTTGTTTTACTCGCGCTTTCTAATAGCTAATACGACTACCTATCTCATGTTTTCTGTGAGTTGGCTACTGAGTTAGGCTTCCTGGAGAAAACAGTCCAAGATCATTCAAGGGAAATGATGCTGTATCCCTCACTGAAGGAGAGTCAAACCAAAGCTTAGGTCATGCAAAATAGCTTTAGGAATTTCATACCTTGCCTCTCAATATCAGCAACCACTTACCTGGTACACTCCAGCCAGAAACGTCAAGGCTGTAGCAATGCCGATAGCATAGCATTCTTTACCACACTCGGCATTCATCCCCGCAGTGGTAAGGTTGAAGACGGTTGTGTTGGATTGGCTGTCACTCTGCAGAGAGCCGTCACCCAAGGCTGGTGGGGCATCATCATTCAAGTCAAACCCAGCCAAGGTAAGTTCTCTGTCCACAACTTGTCCTACCATTAAGCTTATCAAGCTGAAAATGCCAACTGAGACATGACGGGATGTGCCCATTAAGAAATAGATGATGTTGGCAAAGAATGATGTGTAAAGACTGTAAATGGGCTTCAGACCTGCCAGTAGTGAGTACGCAATTGCTTGGGGCACCAAAATGATCCCAATCACTAACCCAGACATAACGTCCCCCCAAATGTACTCTTTGCACTGGTACTTGGGAAGCCATCGTAAAACAGGAAGGAAGTCCATGACGAAGTTCTTCAGTCTCCTTGGAGTGCAGGAGCAACCCTTCTTCAGCTTGGCTAGCACAATCTCTTTCCTACTAGCCTTCACACGAGTCTTTCTTTCCATTAGAAAGCAGGAAGAAGTGCTGTTTTCCATCCTGGTAACCTCAAGTGGTCTTTCCATTGTCCCAGTGTTTACTTCGCGTATCTGTTCCTGCAGTGAGAAGACAATGCCTGTTAGATTGCAACTCATGAAGATTTTTTAGCACAGATGGATAATAATAAAAGTTTGTCACCTTTTAAGGAACCCTTTAAGGAGGCATCATCCCAACACAGGGCTCTGGTGACCAGGCACATAAACACTATGAAATCTGAAAATTGAGTCCTTTCCTGTAAACCTTTAAGTGTGCCTTTGATTTAATCCAGTTTGTTTTACTGAAGAAAAGAGGAGTTAAAATAGTCATCTCTTTGTACAACAGCTCTTCCAGATGCTGCATCATAGAGGTCTCTGTTACAAGAGACAGCACTTGATGGTGTGAAATATACATATTGTAGTGAGGTAGGCTGTGGTCTTTCTAATAGTGTATCTGTAGTCGTTGATGTGGAATTCATATGTGGTATAGTCAATCAGTGCACAGGAGAAGGATTTTGCTAGTAGAGCTTGTAAAGCAGAGTTTCTGGGGCAGCAACAATCCTTAGGCAAAAAGTTATGCACAAACCACTGATGGACTCTTAGAAATTGTGCCTTATATACTATTAATTGTTATGTAACATAAACCTGTTGAATTAGGCTGTAGGCTGTTTTGATACGCATCTTCCATTAATTAATAAAC
This sequence comes from Anseranas semipalmata, assembly GCA_013399115.1. Lineage (NCBI taxonomy): Eukaryota > Metazoa > Chordata > Aves > Anseriformes > Anseranatidae > Anseranas > Anseranas semipalmata. The sequence continues at coordinate 69,779 of VXAA01000601.1, forward strand.
ATCTCCTTAGAAATACTGGCAACCTATGGACCATGCTGCATGATGGAGTCTGTTACCATCTCAGAAGAGTGCTACATTGTTCTTTTCAGGTTTAAACTCATGGTTTCCCTAGCTTTGCTCACCAGGGAATAAGGTGTAACAAGTAATTCATGTTGTGGGCAGCAGAACTGACAAAACATTTTTTCCCGTGGGTCTCCCGCATTTCAGTTTTCTGATACATAAAGGATGGGAAAATTCGTCTTCTACAGATGGAGGTGCTGTTGGTATCTGTTGCCCTTCCGAACACAGCTGTTTTTGGCTAACTCAGACCTCTGCATTTTTGCTCGATTGTCAAATTAAGCTGAAATTAGCTTAGTGCTTTCATAAGTCATTTGGCAGTATGTAGGGATGTGACTGAGAGGCAAAACAGTGTCACATAAAAGTGCCCTACCTTAAACAGTTTAAAAATATGAAAAGGAGCAGGAAGGTGGAAAATGTCAAAAAGATTATGCCAAATGGCAAATCTTGTCTTCTGGTTTGCAGTGGAAAGAAAGAAGACTGCCAAGAGTGGATGCCCACATATATGGGAGATAAAGAATGACTCATATTGAACTGGAGAAGAGAGTATGTGACAGTATGAACAGTACACAGGATCTCTAGGAAGGAAGAACTTCCCAGGTCCGGCCTCTCCCCATTATAATAAACAGCCAGGATCTCTGCAACACTGTGCTAATGCCCCAAGGGCTAAAGCCCTTGGCCTGTCTGGCATCCCAAAACATTTTTAATATTTAAACTTATTAATAAAAGAAACAAATAATTGACTTCAGTTACTTAGTTAAATGAATAACTTTTCTCATCTTCATGAGCCTGATTGTCAAACTTAACTAAGCACCTCAAGGTATGAATTAGCACTGTTTAGGTTTTTCAAAAGCACCTTATTAATATATATTATATTATTATAAGCACTGGAAGTACCTAAATTGTGCAAGAATTAGGCATTTTATCTCATTGTAACAAAGAAGAGTTCCTGTCCAAAAGCATTTTTGCTTTTTGCAAAATATTCTCTCTCCCTACAAATTTTGCTTTTCTTGTATCTTTGGACTTCCAGGTACAATATCACTGCTATGAAAAGCTGTCAACTAACATGTCCAGGTAGAGAACAAAACTCACCTGCACATCATAATAACGTGGAAGTCCCCTAAGTTCTAAAGAGTGAAAATGGAAATGCTTTTAGTTGTGATAATATAAATCTTAGCTTTGTGAAGACTGTAATTAACATATTCTCAGACTTGACCCCTGTTCAGATTGTTTGTTGGTATGGTTATGAAGGAAGTGTGAAAAAAAATAATTGTGAAAAAAAATCAATATAGCCAATAGCCTGTAAAGCTGCTACCAGCAAAAGTATAACTTTGATGCTTGACAAGTTCTTTTGTGGTGCAAGATGCATCTCCATTAAGACAGCTGGAGGAGTAGTTTATTAAAGAGCTATGATGACAAAGCTTTTAATGCCAGGTATGACATTGCAATATAATGTCAAAGCTTGTGTTAGCCCAAAAGCTGAAGCCGTTTTTTAACTTCTTCAGTGGCTAGAGACAGAACCCAGAGTTTCCTAAAACTTGAAATACACTCAGTGGCACAGTATTCTTTTGATATATTTTAATGATTTTAACAATAGTAAGTTTAGACTGTAGTGGCATAAGTCATCATTGCCTGTGTAAATTTCACACTTTTTTGTTGTTGTTCTTAGGAAGAGTATTTAAATGTGTAAGCTCAATGGGCTTTTGAGCCCAACTAGAAGTGTGATTGATAAACAAAGGAATACATTGCCAACAGCCTGTAAGCTTTTAATATGTAGGCACCCATAATAGAAAGTGGGTCATTATAAAGTATTTTCTGTCTGATTAGGATATCTATCCTGCTTGTGAACTTTTCCCAAGATTTTGACGTATACTTCTTGTCAGCAAATTGAAAATAATTATTAACTATGTATATGTAGCTGGTGCAAAAATCTTCAAAAATTCCCAGGTATTATTTTAAATGACACAGTGTAAGTTCTAAGGCCATCCAAGTTTAACTTCAGCTTGAAACAGGGTGTTTAAATGTTACAGGTGTGTAGTTCATGTTATGGTAAAAGGCAGAAAAGAGATTCTTGCTGGAGATGTGTGGACTGATTGTCCAAACTGAAAATGACCTGCATAGTAGTGTAAATATATTTTAAAATATCAGTAGATTTCTATCCATCCCAATTACATTAAATAATTTGTAGCTCCCACTGTATGCATTTCTTTGTTACAGTTTCTTTCCATCACAAAGGAAAACATTATAATTTTAGTGTAATTATTTAGAAAGATTGATAGCTATTTCTAATTGCATTGTCAAACTTACTTTGTACTCTAATGTATTGAGAGGTTATGCTAGGCAAGACATGCCAGGACAGCAGATAGGTTGGATCTAGCCTTTGTTAGAATGCAAAGGTGAGAGAAAAGAGAGAAGTTACAGAACCAAGAAAAATACTTAAGAGCAAATGAAGTTTACCAAATACTAAATGATAGAAATTGTAAAGACACTCATTTTTTAAGATGCAAAAAAACACTTCCTGTCTTACCTAAATTAGTTCGGAGAATGAGAGGCTTGTACTTGAGGACAGCGAGTCCTATTCAAATGCCACCTACTTCTTTACAGCCAAGTGAATTCAGACTGCCAAGAAATAAATATAGTGGCCTCGTTTACATAGTTACAAGCTAGTGGGCAGTTCAATATCCAATGGTTACTTTTGATAGGCAACATAAAAAAGATTTCACTGGCTTCTGTACTCTAGGTCTAGATATTTAACTAAACAGTTGGTGTCTGCCTTTCTCTAAACTCACACAATTTACTTACAAGTAAATTTGTATTAAAAAACAACAACAACAAAACAACACAAACACATATACACAGTTTGTGCAGCTTTCTGAGGGTTGATAGTAGTTTTTAATATATAAGATTATGAGAATATAATTTCTCTGGAAGATCTGTTAAGAGATCTTGCATATGAGTGATAATTTTGTAATGTGCCTGGGCTGTACTGAATAAAATATATGTGGGCTGCTGGATAATCAGAATGGTACTTTGTTGTAAAAGCTAAAAAAAAAAAGCTAATTTGATAACGTATGTATCTTTTCAGCAGTTTCAATGCATTTTAGCTGAAGGTCAAAAACCCTTTCTGATGGAAGAACGTTGTTCAAGCCAAAACACTGACGAATGCTAACAGGAGGTCCTTTTCTTCAGTTCTTTTTCCTCCTGAAAATAAGGGTTTCCATCTTGTAAATAACCGTTTCTTCTTCTAGATACATTTTCAGAATGCCATGTTAAATGAACATGCTAGCTGTAAAATACTGAGCTCTAAAATGAGATATTATTGGTTTCCATTTTTGGCTGGTACCGTCAATGTTTACAGCTTAATTGATGCTTTAGAATGTAGTAAAGCCACTGCAAATAATGGGGGAGATGTTGTTACCAGCAAAACATTTTTCAGCTGTGTAAACCAAGAATTCTTAGACTGTGATGCCTGCACCTCAGTAATAACTTAGTTGCTTCACCAGAAGAAAATGGCATTCCACTGTGGCTGCATGCTATCACCCATAGCTCTGTGCAGCCTAGCAGAGAGCTGGGAGCTTCCAATGCTCTTGCCACCTCCAAAGACAGGAGGGTTAAGGGAAATCTGTCTACTCCTGTGCAGACGAGTAGACTCTGGCCTGCTGATTCTGACTCTGAGATACAGCTCCGTCCTTCCACAGTGGTAATACTCGGGCAATATTCAGACACGCTAAGGCTGTCAGTAAACAGATTTCTCTACTGTTTTGCCAAACTGACCCATTTTCAGCTCTGCCCATGCTCATTGGTATGTAGGAACAGGGACAACACTTATTTCTAGCTTCTCTACACCCACCAGAGCTTCACAGACCATAGTAGTTATGTTTTATTTGAGTGAAGGTTTCCCATTGCTTACTGAAAGAGCTGTTCTTAGCAGGAACACTCAGATGAAGCAACATGTAGCAAAGAACATGTCTCTCCGTTGCATTTGACTTTGATATTGGAATATTCTCAACTGTTTAATACAGGTGAAAGCTACATGCATGCACATATGTACCATCCATATCATTACAATGAGAAGTAGTCTGGGTTATTTTTAATGGTATTTTGATGTCTGGAATCTTAAAGGTTAAGTTTTTTCAAATTGTCCATGACCGTATGAGCAAAAAGCATATTTTTTCTGTTTGAGCCCTGAACTACTCATTTGATCAGGTTAAATGCAGTGACTCAGTTCATCTTGTGAAACAGTGAAACAAAGCATAGAACCATTCAAGCCAAACAGACTACCAATTTTCCAGCTGGCCTTAGTCCCACCTTTCTTCCTGTCTCTTCCCCATACCACAGAACTGACAAAAGCACTCTCCATGGGAGAAAACATTCATCACAAAATGTTCAATGGGTTTTCTCTTGGCAGATTCCCTGACAAGCTGTCCCTGCTGGGGCACATATAACCATTCTGCCTGGCTGAGTTGTTTTCTGTGTAACAGCACAAGCCAAAAAAAAAGTACGTCCCGATGCATCCTTTTGTCTCCACCAAAAAATTTGAAGCTTTGTATCTGAAAAGCACAGGAGGGAAAAGCAGGATAAGCCTGCCTCCTTATGCTAAGGAGATCTCAGAAATGATATTTTGGGGACAGAAATCAGACAGCGAATCACAGCTCTGTGCTAGCATCACTCTTCTCTTGCTGTAATAATGATTGCCAGTGTAAGGTGGGGTAAAACCCTTTATACAGTTTGAGCCTAGTGATTGCAGTTTTGTCAATGTTCAAATTATGAAAAATCAGCTAAGAAGTAATGTGGGCAGAGCAAGCTTTGCATTTATGATCTGAAATTTCCGTATATTTTTGTTGCATAGATCACAGAAAAGCATGAGACACCTCAGTTTAGCTAAGCATTTGATTTAAAACACATGTAGGTGTTGAGTTAAACTGTTAATCGCCTTTCATATCAGCAACCTTTTGTGTCTGTAAAAAACCTCTCTTGGTCTCTAATGGCTATGACTACATTACTGTTCTGCTTTTGAACATTAACACAGTTTTGAAAAAAATCCCAGTAGCCTCATCTACTCTGCATAGATTCAATGTAGAGAGGAGTGTTATGCATGCAAACCAGACTTTTTTCAAGGGAAAATACCAGTGCATTCTGACCCTTTATGGTGACACAAAAGCCTGAGCTACCAATTGGTTCTTTGGACAGATTTGAATAGATGTGATGAGGACGATTAGTCTGCGGGACCTGACTAGTTTGAAATAAAATCCCCTGAACTACTTATAATATAATACCACTTCAGTACCTACTGCTTTGATTTATTAATCTGCTCTCGTGCAGAATTTCGTGGAAATGTTGACATAGTGAGTTTTAGAAAGGATCAAGCAACGAAAAAGAAGTGAAATGAATGTTTCTCTCTGTCTTGCATAAGCAATTGTGTTTCAGCTTTAGATCACCAAGACCTAAATGTACTTGGAAGCAGACTTAAGCAAGGTGCCAGCAACCAAACCCATTTATTTAAGCAATGACCTAGCAAACTTTCAGGCTACAGACAGAGAATATTGGAATGCTTTTGAGGAAAATCATGTGAAACTTGATGGGCTCAGTTTGTTTTGATTATCTGGGCAAAATATCGTGGCATTTTCCTATTTTGTTTCAACGTTATGCTCATCTGAAAGTGAAAGAGGAAAACATACTATAGTTCATTGATCTGTATGAGTCAGGAAAGTCAGAGTATTAGTCTAAGAGTGTTAGTCTAAGAGACTAACATTGCTCATGCTAAGGAGTTATTCTGAGAGTGAAGCAATCTTTTAGAGTTACGTATTTCTAACTAAAATCTCAAAGTCACAACTTTTACTTCTAGCTCTAAATCTAATCTAGTATTTCCAAGGCAAGTTAAGCTCTTTTTCAAATGCATGCTTTCATGAGTATCTTTGATTCAATTCATATTTCCCCAAAGGATTCTCAGACCGGTGTCCCAGTGAGTAAGAAGACTGCCATGACATGTATTGATCCCGGAGGTGATCGGCAGGCCAGAAGGGAAATCACACAGTGTGCCATCAGCTGTTGCTAAGTCTGGCGCATTGGATCACCTGAGGGAATGATCAGACCTTGGAAAAAAGTGATCAGGTAGTTCTCCAGGGACTGTTTTTGTTCAGGAGTTCCAGAACATTCTGGTCAAAATACAGGCAGGCACTTGAAGGCAGGAGTAGATGATTTTTTGGAGAGTCCTAGGGCATGATTGCCAAAGAGACATTTTCTGTGGGGCCAAAGAATGTTCCTAAAAATCAGACTTGCTTTTGGAAAGCTATCTAGTCCAAGGTGGAAGTCTGCTTTGTAAAAAAAGTCTTTCAAGACCTTAGTCATCAGTCACAACACTGAACAGTAAACTGTGTTTTCTGCTCTTTGCTTTTGCTGGATGCTTGTTCCATGGCTGTTTAGCCACTTTAAGCTGTTGTAGAGAAAAATAAATAGGTATCTCATTCTCACATTTTTTCCCATTACCTTCCCTGATATCTTAGGTTTACTGCAAGCCATAAGGATAGTACTTACTGTCTCTCTCTGTCATATTTAATCATTCTGAAAATGTTCAGTTTTAATAATAACACTCTCAGAACCAGATAAGCTTCATATAGTACTTTATAAGTACAAATAAGAACAAGACAAATGCCTGGTCTTAAACTCTTAGACCAAGTTTGTGGGAAAGATTACTTCTATTCCAGTTGCAGACTACATGTTTTAAAAACCTTGGCCCGGTATCTACCTTATAAGCAATATTTTTGAAGCACAGTATAATGGCAAAACTTACAAAACAACACCAGTGTGCAAAATAACTGGAAAGAGGCAGTTTGGCACCTTTGAAAACAGGCAAAGAACAAACAAAACCTGAGTTCAGAGGTGTGGGAGGGGAGGCAAATCTCTTACCTGGATAGCTTTTTGACAGGAATGTTCAGCTCTCTTTTTGCATGTTCGAATGAATGAAAGTCATCAGTCTGGCTTTGCTCTATTTGCATAAATGATAATTATTAACTAGGTATTCTTCAAGGGAGGAACTGGTAGTTAGGGAATCTTGAGCTTGCTGCTTGGTAGAGTGTTGTCACTTGTACTTCTCTGAAAACTTGGATATATATGCAGCACTCACTGACTATTTGAGTTTAAATAATACATAAGATTATTAATTAACTAACGCTGATCCAAAAATTATGCTGAGTTCAGGCCAGCACGTCTCTGACCTTTGAAGCTGCTTCTTATATGAGATTTTCTCTGCTTTACGTATCCTCATATAGCATTAGCTTTTAATTTTACATATTCATGGTGCAAGAATTGAACTGCAGTCTTGCCTAAGATTTGTGCATTTCATGGGCTGGAATAAGTACTTCTGCTCTTTGCAGAGGACAGGACTGCTGGAGGTCAGAGTTCCATTCCTACATGTCAGCACATGCAGATCACAAGATCTCTGTTATTTCTGTGTAAACCAAAGACTGTAAAATGTAGACAGGTCAATGGGACAAAGACTGTCTTTCTGCTCATTCTTTGTAAGGTATATAAATGACCGAGTCCCCTCTCCTACCTTAGCTCTTAGTTGGTGCAGACCTATCCAAATGAGCAATAATCATGCATCTCCCAACAAAAGTGATAATTAATGTTTAATGGTTATTAGGCAGTGTAGCTTAACAGATTGGGCACAAGGCCACGATGCACAGGAACTGCATTCGGTTTCTGATCTTGTTGTGTGGGCCACAGAATTTCCAGTATTCTTATTGGGCAAATTGTGTTGTGCTACAAGCTAAAGGATGAGGAGATGTGTATGTTTCTCAGCCAAAACAGAACAGGAACAGCTGCATGCAGTAAGAATCTGAGATGGGAGGTGCAAGACCTGAAAAAGGCTGTGTTGTCAGATAGGCAAAGATGGTTCTTCCTTCCTTGCCAGCAGAGGGAGTGGTTGCAGGGATATGGTGCAGAAACACATCTATAGAGGGTGAGATTCCAACAAAGTGTTTTATCTCAGTGCGAGAAGTTGTTTGCTGTTCTTTAAGAGTAGAAAGGAAATATTAAAATGAAGGAAATGGAAAGTCATAACTCCAACACAAGAATGGAACAGAAAGAGAAGCACATCTCATCTCTGTGATAGTAAATGTCATGGATTCTGAAAAACGCTGGCTGTTACCAAGATCTCAAACTTGTGTACTATAGTTAGGACATTCTAATCCCAAAAGCTAAAGAGGTTCATTTAAGTCTTAATAAAATCCTCTCTCTTACCCTTTTCCTGTAGAAAGTCTTGTCAGCCATTCCTTGGACAAGCAACAATCATGACCTGTCCCTTTGCCATTCCCAAGGTAGTTTCTAGAATATAGTGTACATATAAGAAGGAAGTAGTAGTGCATTTAATCTGCGTAATGAACTCTGCACACACTGGAGGTGGTAAGGCTGTGTGTCTCTTTGGCATTGTGCACCACGGAACAGAAAATGGCTTTATTGCTTCTGTTTGTTTCTTTTCAGGCCTGTGGTATTTCTTTTTGAAAATAAAGCAACTTAAAATAAACTCGATCTTTCAAATCTATCCTTCCATCCATTTTGCTACCTATTTCTTAAGACCAGGAGTCATATTCTCTAAGTGACCTCTTAAACTGTGCATACCATCTACTTCAGGACCAACGTAAACTTGCCTACTCTCTTTTCTTTACAACATGTTTCCCCTCAGTCTCCTCTTCTCTGGGCTGAACAAACCAAGCGACCTCAGCCACTCCTCGTATGTCTTCCCCTCCAGGCCCTTCACCATCTTTGTAGCCCTTCTCTGGACACTCTCTAATAGTTTCACGTCCTTTTTGTACTGTGGTGCCCAGAATTGCACACAGTACTGAAGGTGAGGCCGCACCAGCGCAGAGCAGAGCGGGACAATCCCTTCCCTCGACCGACTAGCAATGCTGTGCCTGATGCACCCCAGGGTATGGTTGGCCCTCCTGGCTGCCAGGGCACACTGCTGGCTCATATTCAACTTGCTGTCAACCACAACCCCCAGATCCCTCTCTGCGGGGCTGCTCTCCAGCCTCTCGTCCCCCAGTCTGTACGTACAGCCAGGGTTGCCCCTTCCCGGGTGTAGGACCTGTTACTTGCTCTTGTTGAACTTCATACGGTTGGTGATTGCCCAGCTCTCCAATTTGTCCAGAACAAAGATCACCTAGTTCCAACCCCCCTGCCATGGGCAGGGACACCTCCCACCAGACCAGGTTGCCCAAAGCCCCATCCAGCCTGGCCTTGAACACTTCCAGGGACGGGGCATCCACAGCTTCTCTGGGCAACCTGTTCCAATGCCACACCACCCTTTGAGTAAAGAATTTCCTCCTAAAATCTAATTTAAATCTACCCCCTTATAGTTTAAAACCATTACCCCTTGTCCTATCACTACACATCATGATAAAGAGTCCCTCCACATCTTTCCTGTAGGCTTGACTTACTATTTTTGCGAGATAAAGAGATAAAATACGTTTGGCTTTGTTGGCACATTTGCTTGAAGATTGCAGAATGTTTCAGAACAATTCACAGCATTGCTACGTACAATTCATATCTGGTAACCTAACTGTATACTTAAAAAAGCGTAATGAACTACTAAATTACTCATACAGGGAAGGTTAAAAGTGCTTGTTTATTGGGCTAAAATCAATAACAAATTCTCAAAAGTACATAGTGCAAATGAAATAGCCTTGTTCTTTTTGTGTGTTTGAAGTTCATAAATTCAGTGAATTATAAAAAACGCTTAAGCCTAATGTCTGCATGAGTTAAAATGCCCTCAAGACTCCAATTAGTATACAATTTACCTTTATACCATGGTGACCAGGTGATGTGCCTAAAAAGTACATTCAATCATTTGTTTTGCAAAGAACAATTTATGGAAACATATTACTGAGTATTCCAGTTTGTGATTCTAACCCTGGAGGTGTTCAAGACCAGGTTGGATGAGGCCCTCGGCAACCTGATCTAGTGGGTGGCATCCCTGCCCGTGGCAGGGGGTTGGAACCAGTTGATCTTTAAGGTTGCTTCCAACCCAAGCCATTCTGTGATTCTATGATGTTTTTTCCAAACCACCATTTTAAACTTAAAATTGTCATTTTGTAAGGAAATGAAATGTTCAGACTGGTGTTTAGGTTGAACTGCTGTTTCACTGCTTTGAAATGGGAATCATTTTTCTAAAGAGCTTTGATTAGAACACATCCCTGAGCTTTTTAAATCACAGCATAAAATAACTATTGTAGTTTTTCAGAAAATTATACCACATTCAAATGATAATGTGGTTCTGACTGCATGTAGAATGCACATGCAAATTTAGTTAGCTAAAAACCAAAGTAATTTGTATGTAAGTCCATAGAAATGAAATATTATGAATTATGTTGGTTTTAATGTCTAAAGAGAAACAGTAGCAGGAGTCTGAATTTACTGGTGGAACTATGAACATTTGCAAAGTGCTTGGAGCTGCAGATATTGTCTGTGAGCTCCACTGGTGGCCCAACAACAATCAAAACTAAGAACATTTAAATGTAGCAGTGAAACATCTCAGTGAAGGATAGATTACAGATCCTCTGAGCATTCAAGAATAACAGTATTGTCTTCAGACTATGATTAATGGTAAATACAATAAAATGTCAAGAACGTTCTCCTCACAGTTCAAGGTCAAAGTAAGTAGTATAACTTTCAAATTTAGGCCTAGAAATCAGTCAGAATAGCTGCAGGTATTTGGCTGCAATATTAGAGGAAAGATCAGAGCACTAAAAATAAGCATCCACTGCAAAGTCCTTGTCAGTGTCCTCCAACACTTTCGTTAAAATTTGTTATTCCATTGCTCTAAAAAAGCAGCATTAGGGAGAAACAGGTGAACGGAACACTATTGGTGGACTCTTTGGCAGACATATAACAGAAGTTTAGTCCAGAACAACCTGTAGAAAACCCTTCTGCATCACTCTGCTGGTTTCCACTCTCTCCTTCTGCTCATATGCAATGCCCATAACCACCAGCATACCAGGATGAGTTTTAAATCTTGCACCAGTGTTAGGAAAGCTGCCAACTCTACAGTTTATCCACAAAAGAGAAAATACAAGGACCAGTACCTAAATCCTTCCAACAGCATAGAGTTTGTTAAATGAAAATCACTAACCCTTCCCCCGTGTTCCTGCCAGCATCACCTGGGAAAAGCACAAGCTTGGTTTTCTAGCACTTCTAAAAGCCCTTACATGCTGCACCTACCATTCCTTCTCTAGTTGTGGCAAGTCTCCAGTTCAGCTGTAAATTATGGTAGTGGAAAGATGTTATTGATTAGTTTTTTGTTTTTTTGTTTTTTAATTTTCTGTAGTCCCTGCTGGCAGGAGAAACTCTGAGATCAGGAAAGCTCAGTGCAAACATATATGCATATAAACATGTGGAAGACCATCCTTTAGTATGCCTTCCTTCCACTACAAACATAGGACCAATTGCATAGCACTTACCAAAGGCATGAAGTAGCTGTGGTAGGTAGTTCCACAACGGATTTCTTATCAGCACACAGTAGCACAGTTCCTCAGAAGCACAGCTTTCTACAAGAGTAGATTAGAAATTCTGTCATGATATAGATTGAGCCTGTCCAATTATATTACTCCAGTGGTGTTTACAGTGAGATAACATAAATAAATAGTAGCACTGGAAAAAATCTTTGTCCTGTAGAGTGTAATTACAGGTAGAAGATAAGCTTAAAATCATTAAAGTACAGGGGCCGTTAATCTCTGCCTTCTTACTCATCTCTGCTATTCTGTTTTAATAGAGCCAGTTGCACTACATGGAGACCAAATAGAAATACAGTCATGACTTGACTTTAACATTTGCAGAGGTTCTGTATACTTACTTCATGAAGACAAAAAAATACACTGATGTGTTAAACGGAACTAGGGTAAGGCAGTGTGCGGAACTGCCCTTACACGTACAGTGTTGAGCTGTCCATGGTGACAAATGTAGATGTGTCCACTGAAAAAGGATTTTCATTAATATACATCACGGAGGAGCCTTGGCTAATAAATCTTATGTCTAGGAGGAATTTACATACCTTCAGGTGCCATTGAGTGTAAAATGCCTGAGCTTGTCTGTCTAGTAAACAAAACTGCCTGTTTTTTTTTTTTTTTTTTTTTTTGCAACAGGTTCCCAGAATTGCTGTCCTTAGTAATGATTGTCAAGAATAAATTAAATTGATTAGTTTTATCTGCTTAATTGTAAGACGTTTTGCTGTTTTTTGAATTCAAGAGCCAGGAGGTGACACAGCTGCCATTTAAAGAGCTGCTCTTTCCGGATTGGGTTATAGTGCTCATTTGACAGTTCTGAAGTATTCAGAAACCACTCATCACAAAAATTCTGAGAAATTAAGAGCAAGACAGTGGATGACATACTCACTGTGCCTTTTCACCATCATAAGTTGTTAAACGTCAGTAAATTAGGAAATGAACTCAGTATCATTTAGTGAAGACCCTTCTACATTTCATTTTGCATGTAAGAGATATATTCAAATCAGATGTACAGACGGGCAGACAAGGATTAATGTAGAAAGACACACCTGAAAGTACATCTGTCATGCAAATAGATCCAGCAGCAGCTGGGCTTAGTCAGACACCATGTGCTATCTGTAGTTCAACTGGGCACTAGAGAAGTACATCAGCTGAGGAGGCTAGCTGAATACCTTCACACCTTCAGTGTTTCATTTTTGCTTTTCTTTGACTGTTTGCTGGTTGTCCCATTACAGGCTCCTCCCTACTGATCTCCCCAAGTGAAAACAAGTTTTTATAACCATAAGATGGCAAAAGCTAAAGACCTGGTAAATACAGTACACTGCATTAGTTCAGAACTTTAGATCCATTTACAGCACGATTGGAACCTATGAGCAACCTGAGTGCTTGTAAGATTTACAGAGCAGACTAGGTAGAACATTGTTGAATTTAGTTCTTGTTGCATATTTGGCAGGAGGGAGGACAACCATTCTGACTCATTGTTGTGTTATCACACAGCAGTAAATAAGCTATGTCCTGTGCACTAGTTGGATTCACGCACTTTTGGGCCACATTGTCACATAAAGCTAACAATCAAAATTATAAAAGGAGCTTAAACAGAAAATAAAGATGTGAAAATGAGGAAGTAACAATAACAGTTCTATGAAATTAAACCAGTAAGTCAGATATGTACCACGGAGACTCCTTACGGTGAAAGTGCGTTATTGGGCTGGGTGCTTGAGTTAGAATGCTGGATACATACAGAGAACAGGCAGCTGCCGTTTTGAATGAAAAGTTGCGTGACAGCTTTACCAGGCAATGCCAAAAGGAGTTGCATGCTGACTCAAACTAGTTTTAGCACTTGGTCATCATTCCTCTGTTTTTTGTGCATCTGGACAGTCACCCTTTAACAGTCATTATGGATTTAGTCTCCCTACCCCACTCTCCAAAATTTTGCTTGTAGGTGACATTACTTAGAGTGGCGTCAGCAACAACAGCATAATACTACAGTAAACATTTCACTTGTAGTCATGTGTTATGCAGGAGCAAATCACTTCCATACATCAAAATAGGTCAGAAAGAAAGGTCTGCTCTCGCAGCCCAGCTTACATATGACCGAGCCTACCTTTCAAAGTGCCTTTAAATTTGTAGACAAAGATCAGTCAAAAACCAGTTCTTGCTACTGGATTCTGCTTATCATTATTTGGTTAATTCCCTTCACAAATGAATGTAGACACAACAGATCTCAACAAGAGATCACAACAAGATCTCACAACAGTCTAAATTATCCATGCCTAGATAATCTGATTGGATATGTTCACATATCTGGAGAGGCCAGATACTAAAATACCTTTTGCTGTTGCCTAAATTTCTATGCTTTCGTAGCTTGTTTTTTCCTTTTACGTCTTAAATTTGTTTTAAAAGGAAGGAGGTGGGGGGGTAGGGACACAACAGACTAACAATATTTTCCTAGCAAGCTAACTCACCTCGGCACAGGAAGCTGCTGATGCTTTGTCTGCCTCTCTGTCTTCCCCCCAACCAACACGCACATTGCTGAAGGAAGGACTGAGACTGTGTTCGCAAAAGCAGGCTGAGTAAGAAATGGAAAATCATAGGCCACAATTAACATCAGCTTGAGAGCATTCATTGTTTGCTTGCACTTCTGTGCATGTGAGATTTAGCCAGATGTGAATTGCTTTGCAAGGTAAAGGTCGAATTACTCTGATTTCAAAGAGGAAAGGAGCTAATTGAGATGCTCAATAAATGAAATTCAATTTTGATTTTATATATTTAAAAATAAAAAGATTCAGCTGAATGAAGAGATAGTGATTTCCAATAATTAGCAAATGTTGTGTTTTGCATGTATGAAGCCAGTTTGTTCCTAAACCACACAGATTCATACCCGTCCTTCATTTTGTGCATGTATTGTGCCGGTTGGTTGTGTGGATAGATTAACTGTGACAAGCTGTGACATCAGCAAGGGCTGGATGCTGCCTGGCTGTGCAGTTTTGCGATGCATCCTCCCTCCCCTTGCTGCTGGGCTGACTCATTCACTCTACAGGGTGAGTGCATTATGCTTAGCACAGGCCCAGTTCTGCCCTCAGAGAGCGACACAATGTGGGCTGAAGTCTTTGGCATTCTGCCTCTGCAGAGAAGCTGCGCCATAGCCAAAGCAGGCAGATTTTCAGTCCCTGTTTAAACAAATGATATCGCTGAGAAGCAAACGGAAAGAAGTATTAATGCTAACAAATAAAATTGGAAGTGATAAAATATGCCAGTTCTTTAGCATGGGTGCAGTAATATTTGGCCTTGCAGCTCTGAAAAATTGTCTAAATGAGGCTTTTTGGTCTGTAAAGCCTGTGTGGAAAGCACAGGCTGTGTTTTGCCTAGAGACTGCTAGGGAGGAAGAACGAGTGGTTGTGAACCTGCAAAAGGTCAAGTGATCGTGGTTATTTTGGGATACAAAGATTTCATAGAAGAGGGCTGATTACTGTACCTGTAATGATCATAGGAAGCTAGAGCAAGTGGAGCAAGAACAGGGTAGAAGCAGCTCTGGTGTGAATGAGTACCCTACTGTCAGCTTCCACTGAGTTCAGAAGGGAGAGTGGTGTTTATTCATAACCCAGGAGCCTGCTGTTTTCGTAGTTACTCATTAATGATCTTGTGCTTAAACCTGAAGTATCAACTTAGTAGTTTTTTTTTGGTTGATGTTGACAAAACCTGGAGCAATAACTGCTGAGAAGGCAGCCTCTGGAAAGGTGAATGCTAATGAAATACTCTGCCCTTCGTATACTCTGAGGTATCATTTCCATACTACTCACAGTCCCTTAGGACCTGCTTCTAAGGTCAGAAGGTTTTAAAGTACTCAGCAGATCAAGAATCGCATGTAGACAATTGGTGGTTTTGGAGCAAACAAGGTCTTTGTAACAGCCTGAACTTTAAACTGGCTCCATTTCATTCCTAATAGCTGCCAAAAGTCAATTGAAAAACAAGGAAGCAGGCTCCTTTCGTGCTGTAAGAGGGAGTTGGAGGGGAGCAAGTTGCCCTCTTGGAAAAGATAAACTTGCTGACATGTTCTGTCTAGAGCTCTTGACCTTCATCTTGAAGATACTGTGCCCACAGCTTATGTGACTCACTGTCACTTCACAGCCTGCTTTCCTGGCTAAAGAAGTAAGACTGTTACTTCTGAAAATGGTTCCTTCTGGAGAACCTGGTAGCAGCAAGAGGTTGAACTGACAGAGCTTATCGGTGATTGTTTGTACATCTTTCCAGTGAACATTCCCTGGAAGCAGTTCTCTTTTCACCTGCAAAAAGTAAGACTCGGCTTTGGACACTGAACTCTCAAAGTTATAGGGACACTTTTTGGTTCATCGTATATGTTGTGTCTGTTCTGGAGATTCATGGTCTCTTAAAATGGCATCAGGGATGTTAAAAAGGCAGTAAGCAATTCTTTGGGACACTGTATCTAAGGATGCTCCTTATACTAGTCACCTACAACAACAACTGTTTACACTTGAGAGGTGGCAATTAATTACCATGCATACGTACTCATCAGAACAACGGTGACTGTATTACCTAGCCAAAGACCACATCCTGGCACCATGGCCAAAGAAGCGTGTGCTTGCATGAACCAGCTTACCAGGCCACATAATGATGGTGTGGCTCACAGCTAAGCACCTCTATCAAATGAATAGTGGTATGTAATGTGATCATTATCTCAGCTGACACCATATCAGGGTGCCTAGTATCTCAGACTCCACTTTCCATTATCTGTAAGTAAGACTAATACAGAAAACCTCCCACGGATCAGGGGCTTTTTTAAGTGGCTCCCTCGTGGAGTGCACCTTTCAATTCTGAGGTCAGCCAATACCACATGGAAAAATTATGTTTAGTGTTAAGGTGTCATTTGCACCTCACCTCTGCCAACACCTTGTGCCAGTTTTCTATCCCTGTTTTTTGTCTGCATTCACCACTAGGCCAGCAGTCTTTCCCAGCAGAAGCTCCCCGTGAAGATGTAAACAGGTTCTGCTGCCCTGGGACTGGTGTTAGTCAGCCACCACAGCTAATGTGCTGGAAGAGAGGTTGTGTGTAAGCAACAGACATACCTGGCCCCGTTGCTACTGCTGTTCTCAGACACTGGTGAAGGCAAGTCAAATTATGTTAGCTTCTGACTTGTGTGGTAACTCTGTCCACCAGAAATGCTAAGGGAGGCTGCACGAGCTGAGTGAGAATGTCTGGATGAGAAAGGCACTACTCCTATACATAGATTTCCTGATCTTATCAGTACTAGGCCAGACAAAGCTCTCTTCGGTAGAAGACCTCTGTTGATGGGTTACCCTACATGGCTACCTTTGAATTCCTGAGCAGGGCTGTGACCTACTGATGGGGGTCAGCCACAGTGTTTCCTTTTTCAGGGAATTTTGTTCACTACATTAAAGTTTGATAAAGTTACCTTGACGCGTTATCAGAGATTCAATACTTGACTGAAGATTACCTGGAATGGAAACACACCCTGCCTGTGTTTTTCTTGCTCTCTTCTTTGCAGATAAGATATTTGGTCCAATGTCTGTGTGTGCACTTGTTTTCCAGAGTGTGCCACTATACCCCTGGCCAGGATCAGCCCAGGTCAGGCAAGAGGCAGATGCAACATGCTGAGTGCAGGAGGGAAGCTGTAGCCATAGGCTAAGGAGCGAACCCACAGCTATGCTAGTTGAAGCAGATCTGGCTGTAAAATACGGTGCTGACACCTTAATAATTTTCCCCTGTACTCCAGTAAAGCAAAGCTGTGGAAAGCTGTTATCAAGGGCCTGTAACCTTTGACTCAGCAAAGGATGGCCTACAAAGCAAGCCTTCTTTCCAAGAAAGAAAGCAGTAAGATTCTGTGGCAGTGAGCACTCCTTACTCATCGCTGCTCTTCATGTTCACAGCGCAGCTGTTGCTCTCAAGAAACAGCATATACAGATGGGTCTGGAACTGAGGCCGTGGCAAAGGCTGGAGAGAAACTTCACCAGCAGAAGCAGTCTCTGGAGGATGGCAGCCTCAGGCCTGGGACTTAAAGGCATTGCTGCCAGGATGCCAGTAAACACGCTTAAGTGCAGTTGCTTGTTATGACTGAAGAAGAGGAAGGCCTTATCTGGCAAGTCCCTGAAAAGCCCAGTTGAGGAGCTTCTGAAAGCCAGGCACAGACAGGACTGTGATTGCTGCTCCACATCAGAAATAGCCAACAGCAAACTATGAGCAACCCCAGTCTGGCAAGCATTCAGCTGAAATGACAAGTACATGGACTTCTGCTTGTTCATAAATGAAGACAGTGCTGTCTAGAAAACATGACCTAAGAGCAGAGAGATCAGAAGGGAAGCAGGCAAAAAAAAGGTTGAAGACTGGTAAAAGTTTGCAAGTCTGTTATCAACGGCCTCATTGCAGGTAGGCAATGCTGCACCTGCAGGTCCTAGGTCAGATGTACAACATTGTTTTTTACAGCTGTGTTGATCAGTTTTGATCTCATCATTGGTGTCCTAAAATTATATTTACTGTCATGCATGGTAACAGCCTGACAGTTGAGCCAGTATTCACCATGCAGAATGTTTGGATTTAATACCAGCTTATGAGGTTCCTGCCGTGCCTCACACATGGCAGTCAGCATTGCCTCCAGACGCCTCATGACATGCAGCCATGCAACCCAAATTCTAGTGATCATATATAGGTCATTAAAAAAAACATCAATTTCACATCAGAAAGGTAGCATTAGTAAGGGTATGAACAAGATCGCGAAAGTGGCCATCATATCCGTCAAGTAATCATTTCATTAATAGCAGGATACTTCCTAATCCATTTGCGAGCAAGAAAATATTCTTGTAAAGTGTCAGATCAGCCAAAGGAAATAAGATATGCCTCTACACCTACACACATAGTACAGCATGTAATGTACTGACACCTCTATCATGGCTGGCAATGGCATTCTGTTTTAAATATTTTACTTAGTGGACACAGGAGAAAAAATATAGATGTGCTGGGATCTTAAATGCACAGGATAGAAGGCCTTGTTTACTTGTGTATTTTCACATAGTACCGTGTAGCCCTTAGACTGGAGTTAGAAAGACATTTGTTCCTTTGCTATTATTTGAGTGGCGTTATTAAGTTTTTACAAGACAGTAGAGTTAATCATTCTTATGCTCACTGACTGTAAGTGTGCAAGTAAGCAAATATTTCAATAGAACACAGGGTATAACTGGAAATAGTTAATGGATCTGAGGGAGCAGAACTACATTTTGCAACAAAATATTTGTCTTTGAACTTTGGAATGGGACTGGCAGACTTTTTTTTTTTTAATGTCTGTCTAAGCCAAAAAAAACCTAGTTGCAAATAGCCATTCTTTAATTCAACAGTAACTTCTGAAATGCTCTTATGGGTACTAAAGTAAATCTTTCTGACATTTGCTTCTTTCACAGCTGCATTGTTTGACTTTGGCAGGAGCTGCAAGCCTGTCAGTGGCTGCAGGCATGACAATGTCTATCATGGTGGTAGAGCATACTTTAAAAGAGAAGAGACAGCTTCATGTCTTTGGTAGGAGTGTGACCATGCTGGGAGTAAGAGTATGTGCATGGTTACGTCACAGGTGAAGTTGATACAGTGGATGTGGCTTGGATTACAGTTGTTTTGCCTGCTCTGTTTTGCTCTCTAGATCATAGTCAGAGATGCTGATGGCACTTTTTCCTCTTCAGGTCACACGCTTCCCTTCTTTATTCACTAGGCAATTCTGTCAGCCCTTCTTATTTCTCTGAGAACTTCAGGATTACTATTACAGGTTCTTAACTGAAACCTTCCATTGGCAAGAGAGGACAGAAGAAAAACCCTCAATCTAAGAGGCTCGGAGCCCTTCTCCCCTGTTAAGGGCATGGAAAAAAATGAATGGTGATTCTCAATGCAGAACCCAGCAGTGATTTAAGAGATCCTCTGCTGACTGTCCTACTCCTACTTTTTACCCTTTGTGCCCAGCATATCATGCTAGCTGTGATCAGTTACAGTCTCTGTAACTGATTATCTCTTCCCCTTCTATCATACCTAGGACATTGCATCTGCAGTTCATTTGTACCACCCAAGCAGAGGTGAGGTGCCTAGGACAGAATGGTCAAGGCAGCAGAGGCAGAGCTAAGGCTGCACTGTACCAGGGAAATTAGGTTTCTCTGGCAAGGCTGGAGAAATCAGCTCTGACAGGTGCTGGCAAGACCCTGATCAGTCGTCTTACATGACCAGAGCTGGACTTAATCTCAAAGGGTGCTTACAAAACCTTTTGCTCAGCAAAGGTTCTGCAAAGCAGAATTTGGACACCAGCCCAAAACTGTGGCTTGTGCCAAATGGCAGTAAGTTACATTACCAGAATACTCTCAACAAGAGTTTATTTGGGATTCCTGGTTGGTGTTTCATACTGGCAAGACTTCTCCTGCCCTGTCAGATTTCAGTTAAATCAGGCTACAGGTTCAGAAGTTATGGGAAGCCGTACGCAACCCGTGTATCACATTATATTTGTTTTCAGTGGATGCCATGCAGCAAAATCTTTCAGGAATTTAAAGTATATCTTCAAATATATGACAGATAAATTGCAAATTGCATTTCTCAGCCCCTGGGTGAAAGAACTCCAGTGTTCCCATGCAGTTCACTCCCAAATTTTGCGCTCCTGAATTGTGTACTCCTGCAAGAATTGCTGACACAAAGATGTGCATCATGGGACTTTTCCTAAGTCTTTGAACACAGATATTTAAATGTGGCTAACAGAATTCTGCTTCTAAATACAGATGCAAGTTGGAAATACAAATCATTGCAGCCTGAGATCCAAGAAGTACAGGAGAAATAGTAAGTGAATGCTAATAACAACCCCCTCCTGCCTATGGCAGGGGGGGTGGAAACAGATGATCTTTAAGGTCCCTTCCAACCCAAGCCATTCTACGATTCTATGATTCTGTGAAAGTAAAAATTACAGGCATTGTGCGTGTAAATTCACCATTCTTTGAAAGGCATAGAGTTATTTCTCAACTGGGCTTAAACCCATAAGAAGCACTTTTAAGAAAACTGTATTATATATTGCAAATTAAAGAACATTAAGAAAAACTACATATGAGACAAGGTGGAAACCAGCTGGCCTATCAGTAGTTCATCAAATGGAAACTGAAAAAGCAGGATAGCCAAAAGCAGTCTAGGTAAATTTCGCTTTGGCAGGAAGTTAGAGAACCTAACACACTATAAAACTCTCAAAACCCAACAAACAATCTCATTATATTACTTCTATTGATGCTGCTGGACTAGGAAAATGGCATGCGTTTGACAAGAAAAATGGCTCGCTTATGGCGAACACCCTTTAGAGGCAGGACATTAGTGTGCAGTTCCAAGAACCCAAGTTACATGTCAATTTTGAGAGCCAAAAGAAAGCAGACATCTGGCCCATTATCTGCAAACAAGTGCTACAGTATTTACATTTGACCATTTTATTACCTGTATTCTTCAGAGTGATGAATGAGAAACTTCACTACAATTTTACTGCCTTGGATAACCTGATGGATCGTCTGTGGGAAAATAAGCTAATTCCAGGTAAAAGCAGCTCCCTACCTTCACAGCTTGCTACATCTGCTTGTCCATATTGTGCAATCATCAGATAGAACCAATCTTAGTAAGCTTTGCCAAAGCTGATTTTGATCAAAATTCATTTTTTTACTACTTGCATTTACCTCCTGTAAATGTAAACAGTGTGAGAAAAAACATTGTTAAGGCAAATAAGACAACACAAATGCATTTACATTGCTTTCAACAATAGTCTGAGATATATCAGTTGGAAAATGAGATCTCTTAAAGAGGAGAAAGTTTTGTACCAGTTAACATAAACCTAAAGGGGCCAGAGAAGCAGGTGCTCAAAGTATAGCTTCTCCTGAATTTCTGCAGACATCCAGTGTTTAAAGTTCACGCTGCGCCTTGAATTTTATGATGGTAAGTACTACTATTGATTACTATTGTCATCAACAAGCAACAAGTGTGAGCAACCTCAAATCTGAAATATTCCCAGAGGGGACATATAGAAACAGGAAAGAAGGCCCAGTAAATGATGCTTCTTCTTCATTATCTATGCTTCTTCACTAACAAGTTTACTTCAGATAATGCAATAACCCCATAGTTAATCAAAAGGGGTTATCATTCACAAAAAAAAGGAATCTCATATTTTGTGTCTATTTTAGGATTTGAATTGATGGGAAATCCATCAGGATATTTTTTAAATTTTGAAGATAAAGAGCAGGTAGTGAAATGGAGAAACTTAATTACACTTCTGGCCACCAGATACATAGGTAAGTTCCATAAAAAAGGAAAAAGCTCTATTATTTATTGTGTTGTGATGCTTTCTAACTACCTCAAAAAGTTCTGTGGCTTGTGATCAATTTCATGACACCGGATTTCAGCACAGAACAGGAAAAGACCCATGCCAGAATAGCCAATGGGACAGTTGCCCCATTTTGCTGATCCATGACCAACAGCCTGAATGAGTTGTTTGTTCTGGGTAGCATGTTTGGCCTTCCTCTAAGGACTGAATTTTAACTTCTTTATGCTACTGTGGTTGTAAACCGCCAGCTTGCACTAGGACTTGATAACCTGAATGCACCCCACATGACAGCTTCAAATATTTCTAACAAAACAGAAGCCTTAGCCTGTGTCTCACATAGGCTGCGTGCCCTAACCACAAAGCTATTACTCACATCACCTCAATCTGCAGTTCTGTGTTGATGGTCATTTCATCTTTTTCAAATATTGCTACATCCAAAATGAAAAATCATTTTGAAATTACCAAAATTGCTTTTGCCAGATTATTAAAAGTAGGTAATTTATACCCTGTTGTAGCATAACAGGGTGTATAACCTCATGTGCAGCACATGACTAACTGACAGGATTGTCTGTAAATGCATTGCAACTGTGATAAATGAGGCCTCTTACACAGATAGATATGGATTGGAGCATGTTGCTAAATGGAATTTTGAAACTTGGAATGAACCAGACCATCATGACTTTGACAATGTGTCTATGACAGTGAAAGGTAAGCATATTTTGGAGCACTTACTAGTGTAATAAAGTGACAAGTGTGTGTGTGTTGGATGGGGAACAATGAGAAAGGAGAGATGCTGGCAAAGAAATAAGCTGGTTAGGAGAGATAAGGAATGTGAAAGGTGTATCTAATCTTTTTTACTAAGGTCATGTTACTGACTACAATAAATACTCTGTTCCCTGCTTGACCTCAGTGTAAATACAAGGGTAGCAGAACAGGGAAAATAGATAGGAGTTACACTGTTAAGTCGTGTTCATTGTTTGGTTATAATATAAATTTACTAGGGGTAACAGGGTGGAGGCTGGAGTAAGAGAAAAGCCATTCATTGATAGATGCATGCTTTGGGAACCTGTCCTCATATGACATTTGGAAGAACTTTGTGAATGTAGCAGAGGTTTTCATGTCTTCTCATGTTGTCAGTGCATAGGAAAGAGTAGCCTCAGCTTGTAAGGTCATGCAAATAAATGCAATGATAGGAAGAGTTATAACATCTCCCCATAGTTTTAGATCAAGATTCTATTTTGAGTTATTATCATCGTTGATACTTGCATCTGTTTGGACTTCAGGGTTCCTCAACTATTACGATGCTTGCTCAGAAGGATTAAGAGCAGCCAGTCCTCTGCTAAAATTTGGAGGGCCTGGGGATTCCTTCCACCCCTTTCCTAAGTCACCCATATGCTGGAGTCTTCTGTGTCATTGCTACAATGGAACCAACTTCTTCACAGGAGAGACTGGTGTAAGGCTGGACTACATCTCTCTTCATAAGAAGGTCGGTCCAAGACTTCAATTTAAAGCTATTTTTAATCAGTTTAGTCCAAGTTATGTTTTATTCTGATTTATAATGTTGACTTCCTGGTGAGTGTGCAGGTTGCCCAGAGAAGCTGTGGATGCCCCATCCCTGGAAGTGTTTAAGGCCAGGTTGGATGGGGCTTTGAGCAACCTGGTCTAGTGAAAGGTGTCCCTGCCCATGGCAGGGGGGTTGGAACTAAATGGTCTTTAAGGTCTTTTCCAACCCAAACTATTCTATGATTCTATAGCAGGAAGCACAGCTAGCTACCTATTCTAAAGAAACTTTGAAGAAGATTGTCAGTTGCAAGACTTCAGCTCATGCCTAATTAGGCTCATGCCTAATGCCCAGGGGGATTCAACTCCTCTACATCTTTTCCATTTTATATTCTAGAAGGATCTCATACGATCAACATATGCTGTAATGGATTAGGTAAAAAATTCTGATACTGTCTGGTCCACAGCTCCTCAGGGACTCCAGGAACATATTTTCAAAATATGTTTAGGTCTCTGTGTTGTGTCTCTATTTACTACGATTTGCTCACTTTCACTAAGCAGCTATGAAATATTGTTGCAGGGAGGTGGGCGTTCTCTCTACATCTTGCAACAAGAAGTGGAAGCAGTTGAACAAATTCAGAAGTTGTTTCCCAATTTTACTTCTGTTCCCATATACAATGATGAAGCAGATCCTATGGTTGGATGGTCCATTCCACAGCTGTGGCGAGCTGACGTGACATATGCAGCTATGGTTGTAAAGGTATATCCGTTCACTGACAGTCTTGTCACAATAGGGTCTTCTGAAGCATTAACGCAGTTGCAAAAATAGACTTACAGTCAATTTTTAATTTTTATTGTTCTGGCTACTCAGGATAATAGAGATAAAATAGAGATCCCAATAGATACAGCTGATGTTTCCCTGAATAGTTTGTTATCAGCAGCTTTATTTACTTTGTATTAATTTTCCTCATCTTCCCTTAAAAAAACTTGAGAACTAGCCTTCCATGTGTTAGAGAATATGTTGGATATTGTATACAATCTTGTAGTTAGATCCACCTGGTAAGACTATATCCACACATTCTCTCTCCATGTAACACTACTGCTGGCACCTCATTTTTGTGGGATTATTTCCCAGCCACATCACAAGTTTATCTTGTCAAGGGACATCAGGTATAATTAAGAAGTCCATTGAGCTCTAAGCACAAGCCCATTCTTTGGCTTTGGATAATGACTCTCTACCTGTGGTCTTATTAATTACTGCTAGTACTGCTCGTGATCAGAAAAGCAGAAGGAGAAAAAAATGCTCGGCATATCTGCCCTTGCAGGAACTCTAGTCTGGTCCCAGAGCAAGCTCAGCTCTTGCCCCTACATAGCAACAGTTCCTACTGCGTGCCTGTTGTTTTGTGAGCCACTACCTTATGCAGCATCCAGAGTCCAGACACTCCTGTGCAAAGCAGTAATTCCCAAACATGGGAGCATGTGTGTCACCCAGAAACAGGATACATGTTGTCAGCTGCGCCTGTGGGACAAAGGCTTCTAGCTCCTTTAGGCTGCATACAGAGACTCCTCCAAAGCAGCAAGTCACTGGCTGCATTGCAGGGAATTTGTGAGAGAAAACAGCAGTGTTTATAGTGACATGGTGCTATGAAGGGATAAAAAAGACATATCCAACAGAGAGTTAACACTTCAGTAGGTAGGAGCTGGAGCCCTGTGTTGTTAAATGCACTTTCTTCCAGGACACAATTATGAGACCTTTTCTGTTGTCAGCCTTCTGAGGTACTGTTTGATTCTGATATCTAGGCACAATCTGATAAACAGAGAGCTTGGGAACTCTGACATTTTGCAGAACAGCACAGTAACCAGTGAAGTACTGGGAGAGAATGTATTACATGTTAGCACCAAAAGGGTAAAATTACTCATAGAGGAACAGAATCCAGGACCAACTCACAGACACTAGTCCGATGGGTGCAAAGTAACTCCAGAATTGGAGAACCATTTACATTTATTTCAGATGGTAAATCCAGAATACTAATCTAATATTCAAGACAGAACAGTATCATTTGTAGATCAGTCACCAAGGAAACATATTAATAATTTATGCAAATTAGTAGTAGTAGTCATTTCAGAGACTTTTTATTGACTAAACTGTGGATACTTCAAATTTTCCGGTGATTAATGTATCACCTAAAAATAGTTTCTTCAAGAGCTGTGAAGAACAGTTTTGTTCCTCATACTTTCTAAATGACAGAGTGACAGCTTTTTCCAATATGCTGGAAAGATTAAAAATAAAAAATAAATAAAGATATTGTGTTCATTGGATGTTTTCTATGGTAAAGTTCCATTTTCTCTATGATTTTGCAGGTAATCGTCCAGCATCAAAACCTGCTTATTTCCAAAGCCAACAACACCATCAACTATACACTGCTGAGTAATGACAATGCCTTCTTGAGCTACTACCCTCATTTCTTCACACAGCGGACTCTGACAGCACGTTTTCAGATGAACAATACAAAGCCACCTCATGTCCAGATGGTGCGGAAACCAGTGCTGACTGTCATGGGCTTGCTGGCACTGCTAGGTATAGTAATCACTGATGAGAGAGCACATCAGTAACCTCATCTACATAGAAGCTTCATGCATGACAAAGATTATTTTAGCCATCTCACTCTTGATAAATCTGGATTTCTCCTACCCAGCTGTGGTTGTTAAAAAAATAAACTCTAATTTCCTCTAAGAATTAGTAGTTCAGGAGATCTTCCTGACAGTCTGTCATCACTTTGATTTAATCTACTGCTTTGTTTATAAATTCTGCATGCCAACCACTCTTTTTAGTTAACCGGTACTTCCCTGATGTGCCATCATTTCAGGTTGCATATGACTTTAAGAAATCCCTACAGCTGTAAGACACATGCAACCTACTAAAAGAAGATCCTAATTCACTGTTACATGCTTAGACATTGTGAGCTGGACTGCTAAGCATAAGACCTGCTGTAGTACCTGCATGCTCTGCAGTAATAAAATCTACCCATAAGCCTGACTGATGCTATACCTCGTAAAATAAGCTAGAACATAGCTCAACCTGTAGATCCTTATGTTTTGACCCTTCTTGTATCAGAAGTTGGACTGATTAGCAGTTAATGCTTACAGAGTTGTCACATTTTTCAAAGGAGAAAAGCAGATTTTTGCAGAAGTACACAGCAGTGAAGGCGAAAACACTGAAAACAACCCAGTTGGTGTCCTGGCATCTGTGCACACCCCAAGTGAGCTGCAGCCCTCAGACAGTTGGCAAGCTACTCTGCTGATTTATTCAAGTGAAGATAACAGGACTTCATCCAATATCAGCACTGTCACAGTGAAGGCCACCCACTTCCCCAAACTTAGAGGTAAACAAACATCATGTAGGCAGTTCACATAATTGATTGTGAAGACCGAACGTGCTGAAAAACTTCTGCCGGGTTTCTTTTCCTTGCAAGAGTGAGTTTCATTTGCTAACTCTCTCACTCATCTTTTGGGCACTCCCACATTTTCTGAGATATGATGGTGCTCTTGTAGGAAAAGCTGTTTCCACTTTGCCCCTGCCTTTAATGACAGCTGCAAATGCTACCTTTTCAAAAAGCTATTCATCTCAGTGTCGTTGGCTGGATAATGCCAGGCAACAAATTCCCTTATAGGGATCACTCCAAGGTAGCCAACATGACCACACGATTACACAATTGATGCAGTTGTCCAACAAATGCATGTAGCACTTCTGCAAAAAATAAGTGGTTTTCAATTCTGGATATGGAAGTAATAACTTGAAATTTGAACTTGGAAAATACAGGTTGTAGAGCCCCATGAGAGTGCTAGCCCCATCCTTGTGACTTTCCAAGGGAAACCAGGCTCCAAAGAGCTGAAATCGCTTTTGAGAAGGTAGATGTCAACACCTTCTGGTTTATTTATTTGTGTTAGTATTTAAATCCAGTTGAAAGGCTCTCTTTCATTTGTGTTCCTGAAGAACCAGTGTATGTGACGTATTACCTGGATAACAACCAAACCAATCCCTACCTGAAGTGGAAGAAATTAGGAAGCCCTGACTTTCCTTCCCCAGAGCAGTTCCAGCAAATAAGGGATGCTGAGGTATGACTGTGTGTTTGCTTGAAGCGTTGTATGGCTAAAATGCTTGTGAATTGGATAATTACAGCTAAAGAGACAAGTTATCAGCTCAGTTAGTCAAAGGTTCCTTAGTCCACAGTTATGGGCATCTCATATATAAGTGAAAATGGACTTGCAGCCATGCAGAGAAGTGTAACTCACAGACAACTGATAGCTTTGCATTCATGTTATACAAGAGGCTAAATGTGGATCACCAGCATCTTTGCTAGTGGCCCCAAATAAGTCACATGGCCCTGCATACATTACAGGAGGGTCACATTGCCTCAGCAGATAGTTGAAAAGAAACCCCCTCAATAACAGAAAACAAACAGCTCCTCATGTGGAAACTACCCAGTGCAAGTTCAGAAGATACTCAGACTATCCTCCTTGTATCACTCAGGGGCTCTTGGGGAGGCCTGCAGTTTCCCCTCATCCTCATGAATTCTGATTTCACCCCAGAGGGGACCGAGGAATGAGTTCTCTGGTGTCCCCACTTAGAAAAGCCATGCCCAGATTACTTACCGTATGTGAGAATATGTGAGCAGCCTGTAGTTTTAGCCCCTTCTCCCATAGCATTCAGACCCATGGGTTAAAATAAAGGAGACCACCTTTACCACCTCTGTGCTCACAGACAGTAATTGCCTTCTGACTTTGGTGTATGGTATTGTGTCTTCTCTTCCCAGTCCACTATAAACCACTATTGCTAAGGCCTATGGGATCTTACAGGAGCCATCAGATCTTCCTTGGCAAGACAGCAGAAAGGTTTGAGGTCCTCTTGGCAGTCTTGTGAAACCTTGTCCTAAGAGACCAGCTAAGAGGCTGTTGTAGCTAGGAATAACTTTCAGTGCACACTGGGGATCCATAGCAAAGAGGGAGGGAGGGGGGCAGTTTGTAAAGACCTAAGAGCCTGAAAGGCATGCCTGAGAGGTTACTGAAACTGACAGATTGCAGCTAAAGGGCATTGTGGTCTAGTAGGTTGTGGGATAGACACAAACTGTGTGTTTTGTGAAGAGCTGGAAAACAGATAAGACAGAAAAGAATCTGCTAGGTTGAAGAACTTATAAGTCATGTGTCAGCACATATTTACTACAACTCTAGTAGAAATTTACAGCCCCCAGGTAAATACACAGTCACTTTACACTGATGTAACAGTTAGATATTAAGTTCTGTAGTGTTAATAGAAGATTATTCACAAGGCCTGTCTTTGTCTCCACAGGACCCAGTGGCAACAGGCCCCTTCCCTTTTCCTGAAGGTGGCATCCTGACACTGAAGCAAGACTTCCCCATTCCCTCAGTCTTTCTTATCCACATCTGTGCAAAACCCAGTTCTGTTCCTGATCAAGTATGTGTTGTGTTCTACCACCAGACTCACCAAATTAGAAACTGCTTCCTTCTTCAAATCTCATTAAGGAGAGCTGGACTAGCTTTTGGGCCTATTATTTATTAAATGTACCACGGAACACTTATTAAATAAACAGTTCTCTCCTTTGATAAGAAGGCTATCCAAGGCATAATTCAAGATAAAGCATTCCACAGCAAGTGATAGGAGCCATCACTGAGATAAATGCCAGTTTACCAATGGTGGGAAAATAATAACACAATAATGCAGTTTCTGTTTTAAAATTATGTCATGTGCTACCAGGCTTGACAACAGCTCTCCAGTTAATAATTCATAGCTAAAACTGAAGTGAAATCATGCCTGTACTGGATTAGATAACTGTATCTGCTTGTTCAGTCCCAAGTGATAAGTATGCTCATAGTGGTTCCCAGAGCCTCTGAAAGTCTTCTGCAAAATTTAGAGGTTGGAGACCTCTAGTCTACAAAGCCACAGAGCCAGGAATTTTTGTTTTTCCCCCAGTCCCAATGGAAAGAATCAAAGGAAAAACTCAGTAAGGTAGGATGAGCACAGAACATCTGACCTAGCTGATTGGTTTGCACAGCTTTCTTACATGGACATTTGTCTTTGGACAGGTGACTGGTGTTCGTTTCATCCCTCTCACAAAGGGGCAGGTTGTTGTGTTGTGGGAGGATGGATGTGTAAATTCAAAGTAAGTGCCTTTTAAAATACAATGGATATAACCAACACATGACTCGCTAAGTTGCCACTGGTCCTTGAAAGTGAAACAAGTTTACTAATTAATGACTACTTGCACCTTAAAAGATGCTACAGTGCATTTGCATGACAAAATGTAGGACCCCCATGCAGTATTTACAGAGAGTAATTCTGACTTGCTGTGTGAGCAAAAGAATCTGCCTGCTGCTCACCAGCATCCAATGACATTTTTGAGGGAATTTCCTTCAGCACAGCAGACAGAAAAGTCCATTATAAAAATTGTTGTATTAACAGGTGCTTAGGCAGAATTATCCATACAGATATAGGCTGAAAGAGAAAACCTCCAGTTCCTTGCTCCAGCAAGCTATACTACAATAGAAACTCTATGTGGCTGAACTGTCCAAAGTGGTCCAATATGCATCCAGACTTCCTCAGGAAGCACTGATACAGCTTCTTTTCAAGCCAGACTTCAGCTTTGATACCCCTGGTCTGGGAGTAAAAGATGCTTACCAGTTTGTGATGCCACAAGTACCCCATATTGGAAGTCAGTCTGGGTTTTCTTCTGTGGGCTGTTGGAGCTGTCGTTCTTCCTAATACAGACAATTCATGCCATCCCAGATTTGATAGCAATGAGTCAACTGAATATTTCCTATTTTTGGCCTTTGTTGAAATGTCTTTGAGATTAAGATTTGATAATTCACTGCATTATCAGATGTGTTTACTGACTTGTCCATTTTTCTTTTCTAGATGTATAAAGACATTTGAAGTGGAGTTCTCACCAGATGGAAAAGCCTACCAGCGGATTAATGCCAAAGACACAATATTCACTCTCTGGGTCTACAGTCCAGGTAAGGCCAAAACACACATATCATGTAATTTATCATGTAATAACTCCACTCATAAATGTGTGAAACTCCATTTAGTAACTATTGAAAATATGTAACTTGCTAGTGAGGTATATTCCCATCACAATAAGAGCATCTCCCTTCCTTTAGGACCACATTCTTAGTGAAAGCCTTGTTCTCAAGGACAAGCATTTATTGAAAAATAGCCATGAGGGTATTATTAGGAACATTGCTACAAGTAAATTCTTTGTCACAGAAACCAAAGTTACCCAGATTTGGGACTGGCAAGCTCCCTGGGAGGCAAAGTAGCTCCTTTGTTTCTGTTCTTAGCTGGTGTAGAGGCATGCAAAAATGAGAACAAAAAAAATTTGCTCTACATGACCAGAGCTTGGCAGTGTGCTGATCCTGGCACTGTGCTCTTGGTAGTTGACTCAAAGCAAGACAATGCTGAGGTTTGGGCTCAGTCCCACGGATATTGGCCATGAGTTAGCCTAAGTGTGTGGCAAATACAGTTTGTACGATCCTCTTGGTGTAGGGTGGTAAGAGCAAGCAGCCTTGGTAACACTTGTTTAGCACCACTGAGTCTAGAGGTGTTAAAGTGCCCAAGGACTTGGTGTCAACACACAAGTAAGTGTCAGGTCACATCTACCTTTCATGGAGGGGTTGACTGTCATGCATTTATCATGTTCTGAGCTGCAGCAGCAGAAGCTTACACTTCTGCTCACCTCCTGGTCATCTGTCCCTGTTCTTATACCCTTTTATGGTTTGATAAGCTTAAGCTATTGAGGCCCCCACTTTGTAAGAATGGAAGAGATCCTCCTGTAGGACAGTTTGTTCTAGCTGTCTGAACAACTAACCAAGGAGAGACTCTTATCTTTGCTGTCTCCTAGAGCTTTCTTTTTAGATTTGACTAGCTGCTTAAGTTTTAGATGTTTCACAGTAGAGGGAAGTGGGGTTCATCTTTGTCAACAGGCAAAGCAACTCCCAGAGACTGTGGTCATATCTATTCATGTACAGCCATGTACAATGCAAACATCCGCAGATGAAAAAGGCTGAAAGAAGGCTGTGATGTTTTCTTTGTTGATTTCTTGTTTATTTGGGTTTGGGGCTTTTTTAACCATAAGTAATCCTTAATGTGACTTTGCCCAACAAGAATTACTAATAAGCACTGATCAGAGCTGTGTGAAACACAGACAGACCTTGCCTAATAAGTTGCAATTCAGAGAAGCTTTTGCCGGAAACTTAGCCTGAGCTAAAGCTCATCTTAGCCTGAGAAAGACTTAGTATCAGCAGTGGGCACATTATAAAGTTCAGAGATATTATTGCAACATAAAGGTTGCACAGGTCACCAAAAACTGTAAATCATGGCCAAGGCAAATCTCTGACATTAGAATTCATTATCATCTAGTGCTGCCAATCTGGGGAACCTACCAGATTTACTTATTTGTTTCAAAAAGAAAAAAGAAAAGAGTGCTTGAAAAAATCCCACATCTCTGCAGCCCTTATTGCTAGGTACTTATTTCTTACACATTTTATCTAGCCTTCTTTTTTTCCTTTAAGAAAAGAAAGCATAAAATACTAAAGTACACATGAAAGTCAAGTAAATAGATTAGAAAAAAACATTTATATTGTTTGTGAAGTTAAAGTGTCTGCTAGTGAAGGCTGTGTTCTTCGAACTGGATCAAGCACGAAAACCGGCAGAGCTGCAGAACAGCAACTCACATACCTTTGGAGTAAGTCGTCCTGCTGCCGGAGCTGAGCAGAGGGTTTTCAGTCAGTCTGCATACTTCTTGTTCTGCTTCTTTGTTGATCCTGTCTGCACATAACCTGTCCCAAAGGCACAATAACAGGCAGAATTCAAGTGAGTCAGAAAAAAGGAAATTAATAGATATGTCCTAGCCTTGTTCCAAGGGGACTGCTGGGAAAGCAATCCTGTAACTGTACTCACAAATTCTAATAAGAAGAGAGGAGGTACATGGTGCAAATAAAAAAAAGAGCTAGCGTTTGGCCGTGAGGAATTTATAATCATTTTAAGTTAGGCAGGTACAGATACACTTACATAGGGTGCAGAACTGAATTCACCACTTCTCCAGTCCATTCCACAAACCCACATTTTATAGGAATATTGCCTGCTCCACACCCTCCAAGCACCACAGGTGGCAGCCTTTCACAGTGACCATTTCTAACCTTTTAATTTGCAGGAAGCTCAGTCTCTGGCTTTTACAAAGTGCGCGCCATTGACTACTGGGGGAAGGCAGGCCTGTCGTCTGTTCCTGTGGAGTATGTTGAAGCTTTCAAGTGACTCTGAAGAGTGGTGCCTGGTTTGTTGACTGAGTGGTGTATGCTCCCTGCAGATGACAACTCCCCAGAAAAGTAAACTCCTCCCAAGCTGAGGAGGGAGTATAGCAAGGACCTGATGAAGCCAGTTGGGAATGCAAGATAGAAGCAACTACCCCTTTTAACTCTTCGGAGCTCAAAGTCAGCATTATCAAATAGCCACAACTGACAACCCAAGTTGTACGATTATGGACTGGGATTCAGTGTAGTAACTAGGAATTATGGAAATAAATTGTTGTTATTCTCTATTTTACACTGAGCTAATGCCCAGGACAGCAAAAGATTTATGAAGGCCACAAACTGCAGCAGGAACAATGCCATCACTTTACTGTATGAATGAGGATGGCAACAAAGGCACAAGGAGGACCTGTCTGAGAGTGAGCTGCTTGGCTGTCTTGACATAACGGATTGATGGAAGGGCACACAGTAACTGGACAGTCACATGCAGATCATGAAATGAAGGGTCCCTTCTTCCCCACCAGTTAATCATAGATGCTCCAGTGGGTTATTTCAGAGCACTTCCCCTGTCTTCAGATGTATGAGGTTCTTGACCCTCTTATAGAGGGATTCCAATACAGCTCTTTTTCCGTTGGTGGCTGTTATTTGCATTCTGGAGCTATTCCCCTCACACAAGCAAAAGAAGGGGTAGCAGCTCATCCTCAAAGGGGGGAAGAAGGGACAAAAAGCTCTAGCCTCCAGACTGGATTGCCTCTTCTGCTCTCTGCTTTTGCCCAGGTCACTTGCTTGCACTGTGGATGCCTTTGTGGTTGTACGGGCCTGTCAGCCACTACCTTTTTATGGTGAAGGCTCTAGCCCCAAAAAACTCTCTTTCTCTCCATTGCTTTCACCTAGCTTACCTTTCTACAGCCCTTCAGGTAACATCTCTCCCCAGTATGCCTTCCTTCTGGAGTTTCATGCTTAGACCGTAAGGGAGCTGAGGCTTGGCTTTGGATGACAGGAAAGTTAAAATGCTGCTACTGACAACCAGCTAGGAAACTAATCAAACACAAGTTTCTGTCTTTCTCAGAGCATGTTCAGAAGAGTGTTATTGCCCCAGAAAATGAGCTACAGAACACCTCTGGCTGTCCTTGCAAATGCCAAACACTTTATGTAACAGCAAAGTTCCCTGAAATTGCAGGGATGTTTTTTTACTCACCCCTGTTCACAACTGGCGCAGTTTGAACTATGCCTTTAAAATGCTTGTAGAAGGAAGGATAATGCCAGTGAAAACAGCTGGAGTGTTTTCCATAAGAGGAGCAACTTTGTCACACAAACAACTCCCCTACTGCTCTCTTTGCTGACATCGGCCACCTCACCAGCATAACAACAAAGCTTGCACATTTGATGAAACATTCAGGGTGCAGGCAAAAAAACAAGTTTGCACAGTAGGAGAGAGCTAAACTACTTCAAATGGCCTCACCTTTACAGCACAGAAAAGAAACATATACAAAAAGTCGGTATATATCAGATGAGGCTTTATATCTCCTTACTTTCTACTTACTTGTTCATGTGTTTATGTTGAAAGTTAGCTTTAAAGAATGCATTTGGTCTCAGAACTCAGATGAAATATTTCTTGCCTCATTGAAGTTTTATTAATGAATGATTGTCACATCCTAATCTGCCAACTCCTCATCTGTAAAAGCTTGTACAGAACAGAAAAAGGACATCAGAGCCTACCTAATTGATAACTTTGTCAGTTTCAAAAAAGAGTTAGTGAGAAGTTCCACCTGGATGGAGATAGTAAAATTGTATTTTGAAGCTGTTATAACTACATCTAAGTGAAGAATTCACTGAAAATACAGCTAAATAAATGCAGCAGTTAAGACATACTGTTTTGCCAGTATGAAGTGGAACCACTGAGAAAATAACTTTTAGAAATATTCAAGTATTGGTCCCTAAGAGATTTCAGTATGTCTGAAGTAGGGGAAGATACAGAAGCTTGAGAGGACTGTTAACCCTGTTAGGATGTCATATTTGTATAGTCTTCTGCTTTACCATTTTCCCATACTGGTAATCAGAACAATGGAGTAGTTTTCAAACCAAGAACCATGCACTAGTTACAGAAATTTTATTTGTAAGGGCAGACCTAAGCATATTTTAGATGGAAATAAAATCTGATCTCTTAGGACCAAGTCCAGCCACCTCAAAAGTCTGTCACTAGCTCCCTTTTTTAGGCCTTCTACATTAAGCATCATGCAAAGCGTGGGTGGCACAGTGCTTTTTCATGTATTTTGCTGGCAATGGCAAATGTGCATGGAAAGCAGAGCTGACCAAAAATGGTGCACTGACTGTCCAGAAACAAGTTTTGAATATTCAACAAGATTATTTTTTGTTCTTCTTTGCTGCTTTGGTATAAACTTACTTTAAGAAATGAGCAAGTCTAAAAATCTGCAGCAGAGGAAAGAATTTGATATTTCTAAGCTGGAAATTGTTTCCAACTAACAATTTACAGAAGTTTTGGGCTCCTTTGGTCTTTTTTTATTTTAGTTTAAGATCTACAAAATTTGCTACTTGGTAGTTGAAACTTGAGTTTTCTATAACCATCTGTCACTGATTCTGTCTCATAGGGCTTCCAACATTGTTTGCTTAATCCTTCAGCTCTATCATCTCCTCCTTTACTGGGGCAGCAACCAGCTCCCTCTCACACTTTCAGGTTTTAGAAGTGCTGGATGTGCGTAGCAGTAAGTGGGAGTAGCAGGTGCTTGGTTGTTGCGTACCATCAGAACAAATGTGTAACTCTGTGGTGTATTCTCCCAGAATCACCACGTCTCCGGCTGACCAAGCAATACAAGAAAGTCTAACTGCAACTGCAAAATGAGATTGTCTGTCTGCTTTTCAACAAGCAAAAGCTTCTGAGATTGTTTTGCAACTACTTGTTAAAATGAATACAAAAGAAAAAATTTTCAAAGGGATGTTTTATATTGTCTTGTTGTGTATGTGTTGGATTTGTTACCATCTTTTGTGCTACACAGTAAGATCAGTTTTTAATCTTTGACATGAATCCTGTAAAAACAGGATGTGATCATTGTGTTTTGGAAACTGCTCAGAACTCTTATGTCAACAACTTAAACATGTGAATTAAAGCCTCTATTCTCAAAGTATAAAAGCCTGACTGGTGCAAATTCCAGCCCTATATAGAAATGAAGCATGAAGGGAGTGTGACCATAAAAAATATCAGGGATGAAGTAGGACCTTAAATACGTAGATAGGCTCAGTTACCACAGCCTGGGACACTCTTCTTTAAGCCCAAGGGAAATCTGGTCTAACACAGCATGATATCCTAGCATCAAACCTCAGGACTTGCAATGTCCTTGCTGGGAGGAGGTGCACTAGCATGTGAAGGACAAAATCCGTGCAGTGTTCCTCCTGCTGTTGCACAGTCGTAGCCTTTCTGCCAGTACCGAAGGACCTTCTGAGGACAAAACAACAGCCCTTATCATTTGTAAACATCTTTTTCTTTTCTCTTGTTAGTGGAAAGTTTGTGCAGAACAGGAAGTATGACTTGGGACCTGTACACATTCTTACGACCAGGAATTGTCGGGGTCTTATCAACCAGCTGAAACAGCAGACAGAAGTGTGTCTGCCTCTAGACATACCCTAGACATCATACATGGAATTCAGTGGAATGAGAGAAGTGTGGCTCGGAGCAGAATTGTTGCCTTCCTCACCTTACCTATTCTTTCACAATCCCTGCAGTCAGTGGAGAGAAATGGACATGAGCTAATTATTTAGCTTCAGTCTGTTTATTAACTCATCAGATCGTATGTTGAAGGCCTGCATGTGGTCCTGATGGGAATGTGTTCTCCCAGTTCTTCCAAGCACAAGGCAGGTTCCTGTGGCACGTGTAACTCTGTGGTGTATTCTGCCGGAATCACCACTATCCTTCCCCATCCGTGGAGGCACAATCTTGCATGACAGAGGAGGGATTTCACTGCCTAACTTACGGACAGACTATACCTACCACAGTAAGGACGTGCTTGGTCCTGCACCTGGATCCTGCTTGCTAGAACTCTCATCTGTTACAACTGCAGACAATTAAAAGTCCCATTTCTCTAGGACTGGTAGTATTGGTCTGAATGTCTTGGCCAAAGGTCAGGCTCCTTCATCTAGGGGTTGATGTTGTCTAATCAGCTGTGATACAAGTCCTAAGTTCACAAAACTCAATACTTCCTCAGAGGAGAGGTGGACAAGTGGTGAACAATCGATTTGCTAACCTTGCACTTAGCCCAGCACAAAAGGCTAATACTCTTTCAACACTTGATAGTCTCTATCTTTGTGGTTTTCCTTTATCATTGTATGCTGCTCTTCTGCTTCTGTCCTTAGCTTTATGTGGTAGTTCACCATCTTGCTTCCCTTCAGTGTAGCTATTCTATACTAGAAAAGTGAGGAACACCTTTATCCCATAGTTTCTCTGCTAGCAGAGAGGCTCAGGAGTCCTGCCTGGGAAAAGCAAGCTTGAGGGACCTCCCAGCATCCTGGGGATAATGTGTCTGGCCCCGGGGAAGTCTTTAGTTAGTGTTTTATATGCTCCTTCCAACAGATACAGTGGTTGTCTTTGGTTATTGTAGATAAGATCTTGCAAGTTGCAGAAGCTGTTCTATGCTGTGGTGCTCTGAAGCTCTTCACTCGATATAAACCTTGTGACACACACCTTATGAAGGCCTCAGGACTTGGGGCTGCCCAGCTTGGTCTTCCCCATATCCTTGTGTTGCTGGCAAACTGCAGGGTTCAGCATGGTGTTAGGTGTGTTCTGGTCTGGTAGACTTATTCATAGGAGATATTCAAAGTGAATTTGATTGTACTATGATTTGTGGAAACTCAAAAATGCTGAATCAGGTTATCCTTTTTCTACAAGGAGTTGTCTAGATGTTATTCTTTTGGTTCCCTCTATCTATGAAATTCTTGGCCACAAAACTTGCCAGTTTTATATCTTTCAGTTATGTACCTCTCAGGTACTGGAGGCTGGATTAGGAAGGCAGTGAAGAGTAAAGTACTGCTTACACCATTAGAACTGCAAGTAGCTGCTCATTGAAAGCAATGGCCCAGTGCTGCTAAAGGGAACATTTCCTTTACTGCATTCTAGAGCCAGGGCCTAATTAGAAATAGCACCTGCCCTGCTGGCCCCACGTGGTACGGGACAGGGACGCTGCCCGCGCTGTGCCGGGGCCACCCTCGGCTCCTGGCTGACCTTCCTGGGGAGCAGCGCCGCTTCTCCTACTCCCCAACAGCGTGCAACAGACAGCAGTTACACAGAGGATTTTTTAAAAACATTTATTGACAAATGCCACGTTAGGTATTCCCTTGAAAATTCAGCTACCAATACTGTATTGCACACAGTTTACGAAATCCCCAATATTTTCATGTGTTTTTCAGAAAAACACACTAGAATTTCTTTAATTAGCTGAGTGGCAACTTCAAGACCAAGAGGTCTGTTTTCTGAGCTTAAGGATAGAATCAGAGGTGTATTTTTAGCAGGCCCCTGCAAAGAAAGAGAAGTAAACATCAGTCCATGTAAGTAAATTGGCAAAATGCTCTGATGTCCTTTTAGTCTCAGGTGAAACTGTAGCTACCACCTTCCTAGGGTACTGCTGTTTCAAAGTACAAGATTAGGACGAGTTGTGTCATTCCGTGCCTGTTGTCCCAGCCTTTGCTAGTCCCCAGTGGCCATGAGTTTTCAGGTAGGTGAACACCTTGGCACGAGCCCACAGATTTGGAGGGGCAAGGGGCAGGGATGCCCAAGCCAGCCCCATAACCCTGTGAGATGCCAGCACCCGCTCTGCCGTTTCCCGTCAGGCAGCGCAGAATGCATGTGTCAGGGCGGCAGTCCCCCAGTCCAGGTCCTCAGGCCTGGCTTAGTAGAGGGCCTGTCTCCAGGTGAGGCACTGGGCATGTGAAGGGTGTGGGTGCTAAGCTGCCTGCAAGAAGAGACATTCCTGCCTGCAGCGTAGCCCTGGAAACTTGTCTGCCCGCATCGGGGACAACAGATGAGCTAGAAGATGAGCTTCCACAGCTCCAGAAAAAAAGTGTTCTCAAACTAGGCTCTAGACATGCTTCGTTTGCATGTATGTGGAGCAACTGCTGTCTCCCACCGCCAGCAGACACAGCCAGAACTGCTGCTCTCAGCCCTTTGTCTCTGCTATTCAGACAGCCCAGGACACAAATCATGGTGGAGCTGAGGAGAGCAAGGGTGCTCCTTCCTGCAGACAGCCTTCCCTCCCTTTACTGGTGGAAAGTGCACACACCTAAAGTAAGATGCTGTTATTCGGGTGGCCAAGCCGAACATTTCCAAGTCCAGGAACACCAGGCTGTTGCACCCCAACCTGTCTGCTAGTAGAACAAAGGGCTGATCTGCCTTTGGTAGTGCCCCAGCATTGGCACACAGGATTCCTACAAAGGGAAACTTAAGGCAGCAGAACAGGCTCTCTCCCTGCCATGGACTTGGCTTTTGCAGCTATTTTGTTATTAGATATACGTATAAGGTTAAAAGGCTGCCAAATGACTACAGCTCAGCTTGCTGTGGTTCTGCTGCGTTCACAGCAGATGCAGTCACCTGCTCTGCAAGCTGCCCACGCAGCCATTTCCGCGAGCGTGCGGGTTAGCTCGAGGTACCTGACTGAAGCACGGGCTGGAACTGGCCAGACATGCAGATTTCTTCCTGCTTCTGGCGCACAATGCGCTGGATGGCAGGGGGCAGGCCACGGGGGTTGCGAGAGAAGATCAGGGAGTAGCCGTCGTCACAGGAGCCGTCCTCTTTTAGGCTGCGGCAGGCATAGGTAATGGCGTAGTTATCGTAGTCAGTGTCAATCACCCAGTAGTTGTCCCCTGGAACACCAGAGCACATGTTTGTCACTGTGGGCAAAACAGGCCAAAGGTGGACCGGGCCACCCAGCAGGGAGAGGCCTCACTTAGCACGGGGCAGGGGCAGCCTCCCCAGGCACCTAGCATCGCCCCCACCCCCGGCACATC
Source organism: Anseranas semipalmata (assembly GCA_013399115.1). NCBI lineage: Eukaryota > Metazoa > Chordata > Aves > Anseriformes > Anseranatidae > Anseranas > Anseranas semipalmata. The sequence goes on from VXAA01000601.1 coordinate 109,505, forward strand.
TCCACACAGTGAGAGAAGAACTGGGACAAACACGGTGTGTCCTGAGCCCTTGTGGTTCCCCGCCACGCTTGATGCATTTTCACCTTTGTTTGTTAGGTTAGCAATGTTAGCAGGATTAGGACTTCTCAGGTTTTCAGTGACAAAAATCCCTCATGTTTCTTGCCTGGGTGCATGCGGGGTGACAAAGGCCACTCAGATCACATTTCCTATACAAGAAGCCTCAGTAAAACATGCCTCCTGCTTTCCAGCCCACAGCTAGGTGTACTTTGGCGTGTCTTACCAGCCAGAGCTACACAAACTTACTTCTTTCTTATGCATTAGCAGGCCAGATGCTGCCCAGCTCCCACAGCTGGAGTCCCACAGCCACGGGCTGTGCAGAGTGCACAGCCGAGGTTCAGCACATGCGGTTTCTGCAAGGGGGACTTCAGTTAATGGATCCATTTTGCTGAGTCCAGCTACACCTGTCTGACAGGAGCCGTGCCTCGCTGCTGAAGTGCAGATTTGGGTCTACATGTCACACCCCATTAGCTATGAGGAGCGCAAGGATGTCTGACCCTCAGCACCTTTATCTTGCCCACTGTGGAGCCCAGACGTGTTGCTTCCCTAGGTTCAGCACTGCACTTGGCTCTATGAAATCTGTGTGCATTGCCCATTCTCTAAGCTGCATCTTCCCTGTTCTTCTTGGAAAAAGTGTCCCCCTGAAGAAGATGCTTTGCCTCCATGTGGAGCATTCTGAGCTCGACTGTGTTTCCTGCTCATGTATGAAATGCGCAAATCCAGGCAGCAGTAAGCTGCAGGCCAGCAGAGGGAGGAGGCAGGAGAAGTTCACTCACCACCGCTGGACAGGTAGCTCGCCAGGCCCTGGTACGTCATGTACATTTTTGCTGGGGTGGTCGGGTCCGGCACTGTGTACTGAGCAGCCATGTCGGCACAGATCACCCAGAACCTGCAACGAGATCGGCGGGACTGACAGCAAAACCCCACAGTGTGCGAGCACCGGTGGGCACACCCCACTCAGGACTGGGCAAGCACCACGCTGGGTTCAGCACAGCAGCCTCAGGCACAGTCTTTCTTAATGCAAAGTCACTGTTTGTCACGAAGTACGGCGAGTCTGTGACCCCCATCAATGCCAGTGCCCTGCTGCTGCCTCCCCTCCTCTCTGCAGTGCCACCACACTGCGTCTGGGGCCAGACTCTGACCCTCCTGCAGCTCAGCAGGCTTTCTACCACCTGTTTGTGCTCAAGCAGACAGCCACCTAGCAAAATGATGACCTGCTTTGGGGGCTCATTTGGGAAAAATGAGCTGTCCCCCCTGCCCGGTGAAGGCAGGTAGCTGGCTCTACTCTCTTTACCCCTTCCTCCTTCTATCAGCACAGGGATGCCTGTTACTTACATGGAAATGAGTGCAGCCTCTCTGCTGTCCAAACCTGTCAAAATCCTTCACACAGGCTACAAGGACCCTGTAACTGCCTGAACAGCCGGTCTACTTTTTCCATTTCCTCTAATGACCCTTATTTGCACCTGCTTGCTTTGAATGCCACCCGTGCAGGGTATGGCAAGTGTTACCTGGATTTGCAAAGCAGTGAAGGATCTTCATTCACTTTCCAATGAGGGATGCGCTTCTTTTTTACCCTGCCTTTACAGAAATGAACTTCTGGCAGCCTTGAGATACCACCTGATCTCTGAAAGAGTCCTTTCAGGACTTCCCCCCCAACTGCATGGCATGCCTGCAAAGCTTCATTTGCCTTGCCTCAAATATCCTAGAGTGCTGTGCTCTTAAAACTAAGGTTTACAGCCACTTACTCTGCCCTACGATTCATGCAGTTAAGCAGTTTTTGGTAGTTAATGCAGAACAGAACTAGTGCTAGACTGCTGGAAGCCCCAGATTGTCTTTTCCATACCCAGAAAGCTATCTAATCCCTTCGCATGCTGTAATCCCTTACAGGAACCATGACTGACAAGCAAAACTCTTAAGCTTCCTTCCATCTGTCTGTTCAGGCATCACAGTGGTATCCGAGTGTTAACCGAGTGTTTTCCTCAGAAGTCCATCCAGAATTATGTTGAAAGATCTGCAAGAACAATTCTCACTCACACTCATTTCCATCCCCTGAACCTCTCAGTGAAATCAAAGCTGTTGTGCACTCAACCGCCTGCAGTATTTGCTAGCTCTTCTCTTGGATGCAATTTATTTACCTAACTGCTCCATATTCAAGATTTGACTTTATAATTGAACTGGCAATTATGCAGTAGTTTTGTGATGGACCTAGACCAGAACCAGGGTGAGAACTAACCTAGACTCAAAAGTCTAACCTCTAATGTACAGGCTTGATCGAGCTTTCCTTTTTGATAAGGACAACCTGGTCATATTGTGCACTCAGAATAGATCACTATCCGTGTCCCCACCTCCAGTACGTCAAGGAAGCTGCTAAAGCTGAAAGTCAAGAAAGCTCACCCAAAAAGCTTCACTCGGCCCTTGGAAGATGCTGTCATTGTGCCATCTTCCTCAACGGTGTATTCAGCAGAGATGTTGTCCTGAAGGAAGAGGCCTTCTGGATCCTTCTTGGCCAGGGCATACCATTTCCCTGCATACTAAAGTGGAAGATTATTACTGTCTGGATTAACCACCACAGCAAGATTAGCACAAAAGCATTTCTGTAAACACACTGTCCTTTTACCTACCCATTGCCTGGCCTATGGAGAAAGTCTGAGTTCAGGTAGGTATGTCCCACACAGGTCCTGTTATGCTGTGTGGTAAACCCTTGCCTCTGTACCCTGAGGAATGGGTCTAGCATCTCTGCATTTTGGTGTGCATTTACTCTATCCCTTGAGACATGCCTGTCATAGTGACCCAACTCTGAAAGCTTCTCCCACCCTGAAATGCCTGCTGTGAATCAGGCCAGTTCTCTGTTCCCGTTCAACCCCCGGTTTTTCCGTGGAAGATGCCAACTGCGACACCAAAATGCAGACACAAAGACATCAGCAGCCTGCCTGGAGCCACTCTGGTGGCTGCCAGGGGCCCAAGTTGGTCTCTGACAGTGCAAAGGGTCTACCCACCGAAGCAGAAAGTGATATGTGCACTATGAAGAGGACAGGATGTGCTGGGGAGACCAGCAGCAGGGAGCGAATGCAATGCAATGCAATGCAATTAAATTAAATTAAGAAGAAAATTCCTAGAAAAAACATTTGGTTCCCTGAAAATGTAAAAGCAGTATCTAGTAAAATGAAAAAAGATCTAAACAGGTCAGTGAAAGGCAGGAAGGCCCTCAAGAGCTAACATTATCAGTGGAAATATTGGAGAAAGCAGAACTTAGCTGTGTTAAGTTTGACCAAAACTTAAGTTTGGCTCAAAACTGAGATCTGCACTGAACTTCAGCTAGCAGAAGATTATGTCTAATAGTGTCACAGCCCTGACCTGTGAGGCCAGTTTTACCACAGTGCTCACGAGGTTAAGCAGTAACAAGACGAGCAAACTGTAGAAGCAATGTTTGAGACACAGCAAGCAAAAGAAGCTAACTTCTTGGTGAGGAACCCCTTTAAATTAACACAACACATGACCTGGAAAACCGGTTCATATAGTGAAGAATCTTCACACAGTTACCAGATGAAGTAATAATAATTACCCTTTTTGGATCAAAATTGTCTTTCACAGAGAAAGACTCCACTGCACAGGTCTGAGCTAGGCTATATTCAACAGTGGAGAAGATCGATGCCAGGAAAACATACTGTGCGTATTTCATTCTGCAAGACAAAAGCAAACGTGCGGAGTTTTATTTAATGCAGCAAATGTGGATAGCTAATGCTGTGCTTACAGATACATTCCCCTCATTTGAAAACTAGTTTCCTTCCATGCTGAGTAGAATACTATCTTCTGCACTGAGAAGCTTGGGTCATTGTGGAGCCGGACTTCAGCTAAATCTGAGCTTCAGTGGTAATTATTTTGCAAGAGAATTTTGCTTGACAGTAGTACCACAGCAGACTATGATATTTTTATGTTATAAATCAAGACAGACACTGAGTAAGGTTGTTAAGAATTGAAAGAAATTTGAAATGTGTTGAATTTTTGTTTTGACAACAAGAATAATGCTTTGATGTATTCTGGCACAGCATTGTAGGTTGGAAGGATGTTATTTCGTAGTGAGTGTCCACATCACTTTGAAACTAGCAAAGCTGTGTTCTTTATGATCAGCTCTCGTCACTGAATCAGGCTTCTCCTAGCAAAATACATCTTAGTATTATTTACCCTTACACCATTTCCCCTACAAACATAACAAATAATACTCGGTTTCTGGAGGCTTGATCTGCCTTTGCAGCACAGCCACCAGATGGCCACGGTTGTATTCATATCCCATGGTATCCCATTCTCAGCCACACCCCAGCATATTTTTTTCTCACCCTCTGGGAAGAGAAAGCACCTGCATATACACTCTTGCAGAGTACTTGACCCTGAATACCTGTTCTGATGCAAAGATAAAACACAGTTTCCTGAATCTTGCCTTCGACATGCGAGCTGAGCTACCAGCCCAGGACTTCCAAACACCCAAGCAGCTACTCTGCTGCTGTGTGAGCTGCACTTTCCTACTGCAAGAGATGCTAATCTGGCCCACCTCTGCTGAAGAGAGACATACCTGCTGGGGTAGAGGCGCTGGAGATCCCCGAGACTACTCTGCTCCAGTCTTTGGGCTGCAGTCAGCAGGAGAGTTTTGTGTCAATTGCCCTCCAGCTGCCTTTAAATAATGAATCTGCAAAGTCACTAATTGGTTATTTTTGCTCGTGTGCCTGAATAAAACACTTAATCTGGATAATCCATTATGTAAAAACCAACTGTAATCCTCACACTGGTGGGTCTGACTGCTATACTAATACAAACACAGCTTTTACATAATGGAAAAAGCTGCCCAGAAAGCTAATAACTTTGCTGATGTGATTGTATCACACCTTTGTCTCATTGAAGTCTTTCTGCCTCTTACACGTGTTAGGAGAATAAGCACAGAGCATTAATCAGAAACTCATGGACCATACGTATTCATCTGCATAGACACGTGTTCATATTTGACTACTTGCCTGGGACAGATATATCATTAGCACTTCCAATAGCTGCATCATCAAATGAAGGTGAATCTCTGCAAGAGTAGACAGATATTATGCCTTATCTGCTGAAAACAAACACACACACACACACACACACACACACACACACAAACATGTGCAAAAATAAAGATTTTGCCTTCATGTTCACATCAAAATCTTGGACTGCCCAGTTCTCCTGTGCAGTGAAACATCTTTATACACATCCTTCCCAGCTTTTCTTGTTCAAGTTACATACATGTTATATCTCTCTTCTTCCCAAGATGTTCTTCCTAGAAGCCTTACATGGGGATGCAATAAGGGGAAAAAAAAGGCAGAAATGGCTAGGCTATGGGCCATTCTATCAATTTCCCAAAGTGATCAAAGAATTTCCCCAACTGCACAGGCTGCCCATATACTCTTCCTACCCAGCATCACCTGGGTAGAGATTGAAGACCTCAGGCTCTCATTTAGGAGTTGCCAGCACTGGTGGTTACTTCTCCCACTGGGCTGATGGGTGCCAGGAAGCCTTGGACATCCTCACTAGCGATAACTGTAGTTCCTGTACAGTAAGCCCAGGGAGTCCTGAACTTCCTGGTACTCTTCAGCAGTCTGGACATTGACGGTAAGGGTAAAGCCTTCTGGATGAGTTGGTGTTGCAGAGATCGCGTGCAATTGCTTGCCCAGAAAATCCTGCACAGAAGCGTACAACCTCGCCCTGTGGCTGGTGTGTACCATCCTGCTTTCCAGACAGCCTGTTTAGGGTTGCCGCTTTGTGGGAAAGGCAGTGCCAGCTTGCTGCCAGGGGAAATTTTGGGTTGGCCTTTGTGCAGTTTCCACTTACATTTTAGAGAGAGACAATGATTCTTTGCATCTGCAAGTCTGGTGGAGTGACTGAGTGTACCTTGCTCTTCCAAGTAAGCAGAGTGAAACTGTCTTTCAGTGCTTGCTTTGCATGCAGACCCTTCACAAGCACATCCTGCCTAAAAAAAGCAGAGGCTTGCTGAGCACAGGCTTTAGAACAAAAGACTGTGGATGAAACAAAAAATGGCTTTGGAGCCGGTCATAGCCAGGGATGCGGTAGGGAAAGAGGTCAAGGTGGACTTGCAAGGAGTACACTTGCTGTGGGTCATCACCTTCACATCTCCAAGCACCACCACCAGGTCCATACTTCATCCCTGCCCCAGACATGCATGCACGCAGGGTATTGGCAGCTGCCAATAAAATGCCCGCAGGAGCTGCCAAAACACCTGCAGGAGAATTTCCCTTTGTTACAGGCAATTGCCCTCCCCGAAAAATGGTGACAAGGGTATTGTCTCCTGAAAATGAGATCGGACAGCCCTGTGGTGGGTTGTGCAGCAGAACATGGTGGTGCTAAATTTGTTGTGGCTTTGAAAGCATTCTGGGTGAGTTCTCAGGGGAGAGACCCTCTGGGGACCGCTGAATACCCCAAACCTGCTCCTGGCTCACGAGCTGTCAGGGCTGCAAATCACGGGGAAACTGGGGCACAGCTGAGGGGTTTCACTGTGCTCTTACCGTCCTCCGTGGGAGGCTGCTTTGGGCATGGCAGGGAGACCATGCAGGAGGGGGCTTTGCTCCTCAGCACCGATGGGAAAGGGAGAGCTGATGGAGCACTTGGGGATGGTCAGCTTTATGAGCAATGGCCCCTTCTACTCCCTTTGGCTGTTTGTGTCTGGGTTTATCCACAAACACCAAGACCTGGAGATCTGGGGAGATGACACATGCCCAGCTGCTGCAGCAAGGCACCGGGCGCTTCATGTCCTGGGCAATGTGGATCTACCTTGTCCTGCCCGGACCCTTGGCCTGTTTTTCTAGAAAGATGCCAAATGGCCATTTGCCAAACTAATCCTTCAGCTGCAGCTGTCTGCTCACCATATGTACCGTGCCCCAGGGATCAGCGGGGTCCCTGGAGGGATTGTGCAGGACTGGCCACCTCCGGCACCCAGTGTGAAGATAACCAGCTCTGTTAATTCAGGCACAGCTCATCACCTGTGGCCTCATGCACACGCCATGCCACCCAACTTCATTTTCCCTGGGACACGCTCCTTGTCTTCTCATCTTGTTCAACAGCAGCATTTGCTGCATTTAGGAGTGGAAGGAAGATCAACAGAATGCTTTAAATGCTTGACCACTTACAGAGTGACAGGAAGAGTAAGTCCTTGAACTGCTTTATGAGGGTTAGGTGCCCACCAGCTTTTCAAAGGAACTTACCCTGAAACAGTCTGAGTGCAGAATTGTTCTTTTCCACCCCAAAATGGTGACTCAGAGACAATGAACTGCAGTATTTTCTGTAAATTAGAAGGGCTTTGAAACACTTATCACTTCATCTGTTTCCAACAAAACAGATTAGTTTATGTCCCTGTGAGACATAGGTGACACTTGAAGCCATGCTTAGGTGACCACTTAATCCCTTGGAGATTATAGACATGCTAATAATAGCTAATCACAGCACAAGATTTTGGTTGGTGACCATAACATCTGTCACTCAATTATTTGCTGTTTGGAGCAACAAGAAAACAAAATCAAATTAATCTTCATTTTTACAGTACTACGGTAGTTCATGCTGGGCATGGAAAAAAAAAAAAAAAAGAGAGGGGAAAAGCATCTAACTATACTCCCAGAACTGTTAGATTTGATGTGACGTGAAAAGGATCTTATAAAACCAAAGGTACACTGGAGGGTCTGGTTATCAAAGAAGACATCCAAGAGCCTGTTCCAGGCCTGCTCACCAAAACTGGCTGTTATACTTTTTTTTTTTTAATGGAAGAGGTGCTCTCTCATCTATGTCAAATAAAACATATGCACGACTGACTGGACTCAGCACAAGAGTAGATGGTAGTGTGAATGTCCTGCAGTAAAACTGGAGTGCAGACGGGATGATTAATGTTACCTTCTGCCCTATCCTATGAAATACAGAAGCAGCAGTTTGGGTTTTCCTATCCCTAACAGCCCCCCTCTTTACACCCTATTATTGGAATAAGCATTGAGTAAACAGCTCAGATTTAGCAACATGTGCTATCTCAGCAGCCGATGGCACAGTCTGAGATCTCTAAATAGCCTTCTGCATCAGGCCTTCAGTTCCCTGCTGTCCAGCAGGCAATCGAATTGTGGGCTTGTTTCCCAACGTGCTGGAGAACAGCTATATGTAGATGCATTTTGAGTTGCCCTTGACAGATACAGTGGTGGTTATCGCACTGTGAGTCCTGAGGATTTCCTGCTGCAGCTTCAGCTCTAGTTCGTGCTGTTACGGATGCAGGGCTTCCTCCTGGGGTGTCACGCACCTGTGTCCGCAATGCTGGAGGGCCCATGTCCCCACCCCAGCTCTGCCAGGGCCTGAGAGGACAGTGACAGCCTGCCCTACTCCCTCAACAAAGCAGGAGGCAGGAGAAGTAAGGCTTCCCTGTGGTGGCAGGCCACGCGAAGGCCATTGGCTGGGGATTTCTCAGTTTCTGTGACTTCTGCTCAGAATTGCTGATCTTTTCCAACAAAGACAGAGGTGCAATATCAATGACAGGAAAATCACTTGAAGTTTGTTCCTCTGTGACTCAAGGGTAAGGTTCTTGGGTGTGTTGCATCATTAGATAAAAAAGCAGCATAAATCACTGCCTTATGACTCTTAAGGCACCATTTAAATACCTGACCGCTTTAAATGACATAAGCTGAGAGGCACCTTTCCCTTCTGGAGTATGATAATGGCATTCTTGCTAAAGATATTGACTGGCAGTTTATAGACCAGGGGCTCGTGTGCTGCTGTGCACATGACACAGCCCAGGCGGAGACGGAATCACACATCCCCACAGCTCGCAAGTGAAAACAGAGGGCATGGAGGAGCCGAGGAGTCTCAGCTCCGCTGCCCCAAGGGGTGGTTGGCCCTGGGGCTGTCCTCCTCTGTCCTGCCTGTCCCGCTTGCTCTGCATCCCTGGGCTGCAAGGGATGGAGGGAGGGTGTTAAGCCCCACCACCATTCCTCGCACACCGCCCACCTCAAGGAAAGGTGCAACTTGAATTTCAAAACCATGCAGGGACATTTGCTTTTTCCTTGCAGCTAGTGCAAACTTATTGTGACCTCAGATGGGATGTTTCTCTTAGACCTGCTGCCCAGCAGGTAGATGAGACCCAAATGCCCACGTGCTTCCTTTCCAAGGTTGTGTTGCAGTTGGTATTGTATTTTGATCATTACCTTTTTCTTTCTTCTAATTGCACTGCCTTGCTGCCATAAGCCTGGTTGGATTTTTCTCACTTCACATCTTCTCGTGCTTTAAAAGCAGAGTCTCAGTGGTGGCTTCATCGGGGCCATTGCTGAGAGCATGGCCACAAAACTAAGTTGCAGCCTCTGTCCCAAGCCTTAGCAGCACAGAGTGCATGTAGAGGTGGCTAAATCTCTCCCGACATGGGATGTGAACATGCAGGGATCTGCTGGCCGGAGGAGCAGATCAGTTTTTGTGCCATCACCTGTTTTCTTCACAGCTGTGTGGAAGATGGTGGCAGCTTGACCAATAAGCTGCTGCATTTTGCTCTGGGTCACGACAGTTTCTCTCATGGCCTCTTGCTCCTCGGAACCACGAGACCATCCAAGCCTGGGGCAACGTGATGAAAAAGAGACAATTTTTGACCATCAAATAAAGAAGCCAATATTTAATTTATTTATTTATAGCATTTGCTACTAAACACACGATCCGCTATTGCATGTCCATGTTTACTACTACTGGAGTGGACTGTTTGCATACATTGGCAGATTTATCCATTTCAGTTGTGACATCTATTTAAAGACACAACATTTATATTTTCATGTCAGTGCCCCAGCTCCTGGAGCAGATGGGGCACCCACTGCAGCACAGGAAGCGTGGGGAGCCTGCATTTTCACAGTGGATGAGGAGGGTGGCACCCGCAAACAGGAGGGGAATTAAGCTGTCTGGGCTAAGGTCTTTGCGCTTGAGGACAGTCTTAGGGTGTGTTAATGGCCTGATGTTGTTCTTTTCCTGGGGGAGGCAGGGGAAAAGGGCTGTCTCCCTGCAGCAGACCATGCCCCCGCCACGCTGCACTGCCGGGTGCCAGGCTGGAGCTTCTCTGATCCCTGCAGTTATCCCCAGGACACCTCCTGAAGACGAGAGGCACAGAAGGTGTGCGAATGCCCCTGACGGTACAAATCACATGTGTAGCATTCTAGGTCTAGTTCCTCTTCTGTTTGTGAACAGAAGAAACTGAACACCAAAAATGCAGGAATAAACCTGTGGGCTCTATCCTATTGCAAAGCAGGGTGTAAGGGTAGAACAATACAATGCTGCCGACAGCAAGCGCTGCCTCCAGATTACTCCAACAGGGTATTTACAGCTCCTCATATGGCACGCATGTCAAGGTGCTTTACAAAAGAGATACTGCTGGCACAGAGCTTGAGCAGTTCTGGATAAGCCAGGATGTCCATGCCAGCCCTGAAGATGGATTTAAAAGCTAAAACCAGAAGCACAAATTACCAAAGCCACGGGAATCTGTATATGCATGCAGCCAAAGACCATTAGTCAGGCACCTGGCCTTAGTGAGCATTAGAGGACGCAGTTTCCATCTGCAGCAGAAGGTGGAAACAGACTAATGAGGGATGGTTTAGGTCAGAGGACATGTCTGTGCCCCAAGGAGAGGGCAGTTGTGAACACGAGGCTTAGTGAGTCACAGAGCTGGAGAATAAGCCACAGGCGTTCACATACACCTGCATTTTGGCTTCCTATCTCTGCTTTCTCTGTGGGAGGAAAGGGTGGCCTACGTTACGTTGCTTTGAAAAAGGAAAAATAATTGGTTTTTTGTTTGTTTGTTTTTGTTTGTTTTCTAAGCTATCAAAGATGGTTAAATTATTACTGGTTTAATGGAGGACTTTCTGTGTGTTTTTTTGTTTTATAATTTAAGCAGATGATTTCATTTGAACCTGCAAGACTGAGGTAGGGTAAATCTTCCACGGCTAGGAAACTTCAACATTCTCACCTGGGCATGCTTCTCATCAGCTGGGGGCACTGAAGTAACAAAGTGATTCATTTTACAGAGGGGTCCAGAGGTTCCAGTCAACTCTCAGGGTCCCAACATGTTCCCAACTCTGTAAACTTGCAACTGGAATACACTTGACCCAAAGACCAGGTTTACATCTACTTGAGACTGAGCAACAAGAAGGAAACATTGCGAATTGCGGTATTGCTCCAAAGAGATAGTTACCAGCACCCATTGAAAATACTGTCACTGTCACTGCAGCAGCTTCTGCTGCTGGAAGTGAATATGAAGCATTCCTCAGCCTGCAGGGAACCAAACACGAAGCATTCCTTGGCTGCAAGGAGAGAAGGAGTAGGAGATGGCCAGCCGTGTGCCCAACACCGGCCACAACCTCTGCAGTCCCACCACCAGAGCTATGGCCACTCCGTACTTCTGTTTCCCCAGTTCATCAGAGCACTCTGTCCTGTGAAGTAAAGCCGCTTTTGGTGAGTGCATGCCGGTGCCCAGCACCATCATATCATCCTGGAAAGGCATGTCCCCGAGCTGCTACCATCTTCGTTATCTCAGCATGCCATCAGCCTCTTTCTAAATTCACCTGAATGCACATTTCTCTGAGCATCTTCCCAGCCTGGTTTAGTTGTCCTGGAGCTGTTGTGGTGAGAGTCACGCAGCATCACCTGCTCCCATCTGAGCAGCCAAAAGCAAACTCTGAAACATGCCCTGTGGGACCCCTGCAGCCTTGATTTCCCCCTTCCTGACAGCCCCCTTGGTGAGCAGCAAGCACCTTCATGCCCTGCATCTTCCCTGATGGCAGGCCCAGGGATTTTTCTCCACAGCTGATGCCAGAAACATGGCTAGGCACTTTCTGCTAGCTTTTGCCCCACGGCCCTCCTGGCTCATTATCACTCTTTTCAGTCACTGGGCTCTCCATGCTCTGTGTATTCCTTCCTACGTTTCAGTCATTGGCTGTTTCCACAGCTTCCTATGGGCACATTAGCCTGTTTCTTCTTCCTTGCTACTTTGTCATCTTCTTTGTTCTGTCTTTAGAACTTTCTTTGAACTTAGAGTCAGTTTCTCTTCTCCATCTCTCCTCTGCTAAGCAATCCTATCTTTGGCCTTTTGTTTCCACTGTGGCCATGCTTTCTACAAATCGTTTCACCCATCTGAGATGCTGCCTTCTTGTTCTCCAGACATCTGCAAACACTGAGTTTTTCTTTCTCTCCTCTCCTTTTTTTTTCACGACTGACAATGCATGAGCGAACCCACTTCTGGGTAGATCTGAGCACCTATATTGTGATATTAGCGTTCCTTATTAAAGTTTCATGTGCCCTACCATTGCATTTTCCCTAATTTCATACCTCAACAATTTTGGGGAGGTGGTTGCACAAAAAGTGCACGTGACAGAGTTTGCAAAGAGTTTGATGGTCTGTTTTGTTCTTCAGCTTCACAGGACATTTGCCCAACTAAGTAATAGTCTTACTTAAGTTTCGGTGATTTGTTCCAAGAGCTTTGGATAAAATCAGTTGATTGAAAGTAATAAACTCATGTAGTCTCATTGCAGAAATTACCATCACCACTGTATTGTAATGATTATTTTTTTTTTTTTAAATTGAGCCATCTTACCATAAAATTAAGAGGAAGAGAACCTGTGCATGTTTGTGATGGATACAAGGAGGATGAAGATGAGAAGTCGTGTCTCCATGCCAGATTTGGTGGACTTACTTGCTCAAGACTTGGCCACCTACCTGTCCAGACTTCTGGCATAGCAAAGATACATTTCCTCCAAGGTTTCTCTCAAAAAAACAGCAGCCAGAGTTACCAAATCCCAGTCTGACTTATGTGCTGGAGTGTAAGGGAAGGGCTGCCCGGCCAGGTCCGCTCCAGGACTTCGCCTGGGGTGCTGGGCAGTGCAGGGGCCAGTCTCTTACACAGTGCTATCCCCTTTGAGAGAAGTCTCTCCGGCATAACATCCTTCTTAACACTAAGCAATTGTCAAGGAAAAAAAATGAATAAGTACTGACATTCATTTTAAAACTGCAAGATTCTGCATTTGGAGAGATTTGGTTTTGATTCATTTTGCCTGTTTTTGTTTGTTTGCTTGCTTGTTTCGCTTGTTTTGCTTGTTCGCCTGTCTGCTCGCTGCTGCTGCTGCTGTCTCCCCGCGACCCCAAGGCGGCAGCAAGACGAAGCCTCACCGGGACCCGCGGCG
>VXAA01000601.1:122955-160623 GCA_013399115.1 Anseranas semipalmata
GAGGCGGCCGGGCTGCGGGGACCTGGCAGCGGGGGGGCGAGGGTCGCGGGCGGCATCCTGCATCCGCACCGCGCAGGAAGGCTTATTCTTGGCCGCGAGCAGGTGGCTTGAGAATATTACACGGTAAAGCGGATAAGCTGCAATCCTGTTACGCCGACGGATGAGTGAGCCTGGAAGGTTTGAGTGTAGCTGTCAATACAGCATCCTGTGGGGATAATGTCTAAGCCAATTAGCCACTTGGAGCTCCCCTCCCCACAGCCTCCTGATTAGGAGAAAAACATTGTTCCCATGAAGGAGGGGCAAAAGCATCCTCAAACCCATCATCCCCAGCTTTTGCCATCACCCCTTCTTGCGTTACAGGTAGTGTCAGCGCCACCTGCTTTGAACACTGTCCCACGAAGGTCCCTAGCAGGGCTGCTTCTTTGGGCAGCACACTTTGCATGGCACCCCCTGGATGGTTTTTCTTCACAGCTGGAGCTTTCCACAGCATCCTTCCCGGGGCTGGGGAGAGACTGCAACAGGAGTTGTTCAGAGGGGAGGGATTTTTCCCGTTCATTTTCCCAGCTACCAGCCAGTCCTTCAGTTTAACGCAGCTTAAACGTTTGGGGTTTCCAGCATGTAAAGGACATCCACCAACACCCAGCAAGGCAGAGGCCTTATGCCGACGCTGCAATTCAGTTTTAAAGCTATTAAAAATGAATGTGTGCAACCACACGTGCTCAGATATTATTATGCCGCGAGAGCCTAGTGCAAGTTTCCTAAAATAGCAGCCTCATCCTCCTCCAAAATCCTCCATTGTCTGCCTAAGCCCAATCAAACAGCATTATCCAGATGCACGCTTAGGCTGTATCCACCTCAATTATCATTGGTATGCCAGCCATGGTGCCACGGAAGTTTCCCTGAAGGCCCAGGGAACACCCACAGCCTTTGCACCATGCTTTAAATTCTGGGTACATCAGCCCATCCTCCTCCGAGGAGGAGGGCTTTGCTCTGGCACCACTTTGTACTGATGAATTAGATTTCCACCTGCCATCCCTACCTGGTTTTGGTTACACCGCTGTTTGTACAGCGCTGGCTTGGCTTAACCAATGCAACCTCAGTTTCTCCACTTCTGTGGCTATAAACTTCAGTACTTCAGGAACTTTGTTCTTTCCCCAGTAAAAATCTTATCGTCCTGTTACGTTTCAAACCCTGCAGATGGAGGAAGGAACTTGGATATTCTGTGTTTTGAGCCTGGAGCGTCACTGTTGGATACTGTTCTGTTTTTCTTATAAAAGTTTCAAAACAAAAACATTTATCTTGAACTGAACAGAATGTTTTGTACTGAACAAAGTGCAAAAGTCTGAGAGGTTGAGATCCAAAAGAGTGTCAAATTTAATTCAATACAAATAGTTTCCCCATTTGCAATTTTTCAGCTCCCAAATCAAAAGCCCAAAGTGCACACAATGATTTCTATACCCCTTAAAACAGTCACCAAACCTGGTTATGTCAGCTTATGCATAAAGAGTAAAGCCAGCTTGCCTGGAAAACACCATGCGGCACCAGTCCCAAAGGACCTTCTGTTCAGACACAGGGCATCCTGAACACACACTCCAGCCGCATGGATCCATGCTGAGATATCCGTTGGATACACAGCCTGATCCTTGGGCATTGAAACAATTCAGGGAAGTGGCTGCGAGCTCCCAAAGGAACTTTCCTTCCACAAAACTGACCTGCTGGGACAAGGGAAGTCCACTAGATTAGGAAAACTGCCAGGCCACCGAGCTACACTTCACTGCAGACCATCCTCAAAGTCCAGGTGATAGGAAGCTCCATCCCTTTGGGACCTCAGAATCTGAATATGTGTGTTAGCCTCCCGAAAAGGTTTTTAAAGGGTTTAACCTTATGCAGTCCTTTCCCCTCCCCATCAGTATGGGAGGGAAAAAAGCTTGTGTTTTACAGAACGCTGGAAGGACCCAGGCTGATATTGGGGTGGAGGCCTTGAAAGGCAGAAGGATGACTCTGGCTTTCATCACGAATCCTCACAAAAATTACTCTCATCTGGCAGGCTTACACTACTGCAAGGGAAGTTTTTCCTGGTGCCCAAACAATGGTTTCCTCACTTCTAACTTGTCTGAGAGGCTGTGGACAGGGGAAGCTGGACCCTCAGAAGAATGGGTTTCCCTCCACCTATAAGAAGTTGTTTGTCCATACCTCTTCCAGCAAGCTGGTGCCATTATGTGTGCATCATGCACATGACAGGTGTTTACTTGGAAAAGGACGGCATCTCTATTTGTAGAGGCATCTAAGAGAAGACGACAGGCATCTCCTTCAATGTTTCAGTATTCTCACTGCTGTGGAAGCCATTCCGATGCAGATCTGATATCTTCTCCTGTCCTGCATAACCATGGAGAACAGGATGTTTCCTTTGTCCTGGCAGTAGCCTTTTACACATTTATACATATCCTGTTTTGTTTATAAAAGAGATGACTCAAAAGAGATGTGACAAACCTCAGTCTTTAATCAGAGGTCGCATTTTCCCACTGTCTTCCAGGTGACATATCTGTTTCGTACAAGTTGGTATAAAGTGTTATACAATAGAAGGTTCCTTCTATCAGATGCACATCCCCTTCTGCATGGCAGTGTTCATACACGTTCAGCCTGTGATAAGCTCAGATAGTGGCTCATGACCTGCCCTGAATTCAACAGGTGGCTGTTCTCCACATAAGCAGGGCTTTCCATGCACCCTTGGTGGGTTGTAGTCCACTTCTCCCATACACACCTGTTTGCAATTTATTTTAAAGACAGTGCTCAAACACATTTACAGACATTTACATGACTTAATATGCATTTTTCCACCCATCAGTGGAAATACTGAGATGCTGTAGGGCTAGGATGGCCTCCACAGGCCATCCTATTCAATGAGTTTTTACATTTCATTCGTGAGCTAACAACCACTCCCCTTCTTGAAAATAGATTAGCCATTACCTTTAAAGTATTTCATCTAAGCCCTCACCTTAATAGACAGAATATTTCACATGCCATTTCCTGAAGCCAAGAGCTGTGACAGTTTTCACTTTCCTTCTGTCCTTAGACTTCTTACTCTGGCATAGAGGATATTATGCCAGTTGGACACAGTTTGCTCTTAACAAAAACCACACTGACTATTACTTATCTCCTCTAGTTATTTACATCAACATATTTGTTTCTCTATTTTCTGAGATGTTATATTTAAAGCAGCCTGTGATATTCTCAAACTCTTCTTCTTCTTCTTTTTTTTTTTTTGTGTGTCCTGTTTTCCTAAAAGAATAACTGCATCTAACTTTTTCTAGCACTTCGGAACTTTAGAAGATTCTCCATAAATTGTCAGAATAACATTAACAGCTCAGAGGTTATTTCATGCAGCCCTCTAAGCACTCCAGTCCTTCAATAAAACCCTTGATATTCCTACTTTTCTCAACATGATAACAGAAAATGCTCGTTGCCCTCTATGTTCATAATTTCATCTAATTTTGCATCTTGGCCTTTCTGAGTTTGCATTTTTTTTACTGGTTCATGGTATTTTTATACTCATCTCTTAGCATTAACTCTTACCATGTGGTAATATGTTCTTTCTCTGTTAAGATTAACAAGATTAACAAAAAGGCCTGTTTCTCCAATTTCAAACTCTCATTTCATGGTCTCACTCACTTAAACTGTCTCCCACCTTCACATTCTCTGATAGTTCTTCCCCTTGACTCCAGTCAAAACCAAATAAAACTCCCTCCTCCTCTTTCTGCCACCCTTCGTAACCAGAAAACTACTGCAACATGCAAGAGCTTATTGGACAGCCTACAACCTGAAGTCTAGCATTCCCTGCAGATTTCAGGCAATTAAAATTTCTCACTGCTATAGAGTCCTGTGCTTGTTGCTCACAAAAAGGCTCCATCCACCTCCATTTTGGAGATCTGGAACAGACCCCCACCATGCTAGTGCTGAGATGGTCGTTGTCCCTCCATGGAACATGGTCATTGAAGGCAACGTGTGCGCCCTGGCACACACCACCTTCTGCAACAGTCTTCTTGAGAAAAAATTCTATTTTAATGTCCCGGCTGTGTGAATTACTGCAGCAAATCTCTGCCATGCTAGCATAAAGGCATCTAAGACGTTCAACCAGATGATCCAACAACTTACTGCATCTCCAGTAATCCAGGGAACTGGGAGAGGGAATAGGGGAAAAAACCCGAGATTATAAATAACAATTTTTTAGATCTTTATCCCAGTATCCACTGTTTTACCGGTTATCTTCTGAAAGGATTTGTCTCTTAACTACCTGCCCCTACATTGCTGTTTGCACACCTTGGCGTGCTGTTGCACACCATCATGCTCACCTCCTCTTTCAGAGGTGGACAGGGATGCTGTCCTCCTTGCTGATGGGAGCCTAGGTCCTCCCCACCTGCCCTCCTCCTGAGCTTGACATACACACACACATGCATTTCTCATACTGCTGCCTCTGCCCCTTCTATTCCACCCTCCTAGGCACCCACAGTCACATTTGGGCTGTTGTGCTCTCTTGGCAGTGGTGCCAACATTCAGAGGGGCAGGCAGCCTGGACCTTTACTCCTTGCATGGGCGAGCCTTGGTTACCTTCCGGTAACATGGAGGGTTTGGGCTGATGGTTCCCCTTGTTCCCCACTGATGAAGACCCTGGCGCGTTGTTTAATTTCCCGAAAAGCAGTGGCCTCTGTGTCATTTTGCCTCAAAAGCCTGGGCTGAGGCATTCAGGATGGGTGCCTTACAGCACCAATAATAACACAGAATAACCTTTACAGCAGCAGATGAACATGCAATAGACATAGCCCTACAAGAGCAGCGTTACATCACAGGTTTTGTTCCGACTATTGTGCTCTTTTATGAAGGATGTGCTTCCTACCTCTGCATCCAGACTTTGCATGACTGGGAAAGTTCCCACTGGTAGGTGAAACCCAGGGATACAAGTCTGTCACCCTGCAACTCTGGAGGTTTTTCAGGCCTACTGCTCCTGTTTGGAAAAGATCAGCTCAGGGGGATCTATGGCTGATTGTAGCCTAGCTCAGCAAGGACATCTAACTGCAGTGGGCATAGGAAAGCCTCTCACACAGGTAAGAATTATGGCCTGGCCTGGTCACTGAAGCTGATGATTTTAGCCCATAATTTGAGGGATTCTGGGATCTATCCACCTAAACCTACGCTCTCGAAGGTATCTTGTGCCTTCAGCACAGTTAAATGAAGAGATTGGCTTGTGTGCCTCTTGCCTGATGGTGCAACACAGCTGTCTGTGGTCAGAATGCAGGAAGCCCAAATCTCAAAAGACAGGCCAGCATGAACCTCCTATTGCACACAAGAAGTCCAACTTGCATGGAGAGTCAAAGAAGAGGGAGAAGCATGGTCAAGCAGACAAATCTCTACCACAGCAAGTGGCACAAACAGCAGCCAGCTCTTCTCTTTGGCATTAGACAGCTTTTCCCTTTTGATGTTGGATGCTAGTCACATCATTCAGTGCACTATTCTGCTAGCAGACACTCAAGATCCTGGACTGCTTCCTTTGCTAATCCAGTCCAAGAGTGTCTGCAGATTATACCTGTGAAGTCTTTGTATGGTATCACTCACTTCAAAGCCCCAGTTCCAGGAGAAAAGCAGGCCCAAAAATTTCTTAAAGGCATCCTGAAGTACTTTGTCCATGTCCTGCCCACTAAGCAGGAAACAGCTTTCCTGTTTACCCACAAGTCAGCTATTATATTCATTTCTGTCCGCCTTGGTAGGTGGATGAATGGGCTCCATCTATTGCCTCTAAGACACTGCCTCATAACCTTGGAGGATTTCTTTATTCCTTCCCCCAGAAGACGGCAGGGAAGTTCAACTGGGTACAAGAATTTGGCAGAATGCATGGTACAGCTCATAAGGCAGTGATAGGGTGAGAAAATCAGGACAACAAACAAGATGGTCTGGGTAGAATTAACCCTGTCAACATCAGCACCAAAACCATGCTAAACCAGAACTGGGTTTTGTACTGTCCAAGGCAGGTAAATTATTCATAGTGGAGAATTTCAGTACCCCTTCCAAAACAGTGCATGGAAGGCCATTCACAGAGCTTCTCCCATCTTAGCCAATGAGAGGATATTGTCCACTTCCTTCATAAAGCCGGGGACAGAAGTGCTGTTCATTTGCCATTAAAAAAGCCTCACAGGTTTGACCACAAGTCTGCATGGACAACTGGAGTGTGTGTGTGTGTGTGTACTTACCTTATCTGAATGGAGACCCCCATTCTTTTTAGGCACATTAAACACTTCAGCAGAGGAATTTGGAGTGGCTAGTAAACATAATTTATAGTTACCATAGTCTACCAATAACTCCATTAAGCTTTAAAGATTGACACATTTAACATTCAATGAGATACATTTCTTAGACAATCTGGGAGAGCAGAAATAATAAGATGCTCACCTTGTTAGCCTGGGATTAGGTCCAAGCAGTATATATTTAATTAGACTTTAAAGAGCTTATTTCAATGTTAGGAGGTGCAGCTCTTCTCTGTTGCTGCTGCCTCAATATAATTGTTTCTGTAAGTTTTCTGCTTATCAAGAGAAGGGAGAGTGCTTTAAGATATTGTGAATATTCAGTTTTTGTTTGCATTTAAATTAAGAAGAAGAAAGTTGACCTGAAGCTTTTGTAGAGGTCATCTAATCTGTTTGGTTGAGAAGATCTGTCCTCCCACAGACTCACCTCCGGCACTATAAAGGAATACCTTCCTGATGACAATCTCTCTTTGCAGTGCTACCTTATCCCTGGTTGTTCTAGAAGCAACATCTTCTATTATGAAAATTTAGGAGCTACATCAGAAATAAGACTGATCCTCACATAGACCGCATCCTTGGACTACTACCTACTACAAGATCCAGGACATTCACAATGAGCATCAGTGAAGACGACGTGGAAAAGTTTCTTGATGGCAACCCTGCTTTTGCCAAGCAGTACTTTGAGAAGAAACTGAAAACAGAGTCCCAGGATGACAATGAAAGTGAAATCCTTTTTGAGTTGATCCAAGACATGCAAGAAAGCATCAACATGGAGAAAGTTGTTTTCAAGACCTTGAGAAGAATCAGGTCCCTTATTCATGCTGACCGCTGTAGTCTTTTCATGTACAGGCAGAGAAATGGCACACCTGAACTGGCAACAAGGCTTTTCAACATCCAGGAGGGAAGCACGCTGGAGGAATGCCTGGTCTCCCCAGACTGCGAGATAGTCTATCCGTTGGACATAGGCATTGTGGGCTACGTTGCGCAAACCAAGAAAACCATGAACATCAAGGATGTCAGTGAGGTAGGTTTGCCACTTATTCATTCATTCAGTAGACAAAATGTTCACATGCTTACTAGTTCAAAGGGGGCAAGAGACAGCAGGGCACCTTGGCGCTTTGTCAAACCTCTTACATTGTAATTGCTGTATAGTGGAAACCAAAGCACCAGTAGACAGTCTGTAAGTTGCTTCCAATTTCATTCATGGAATGAGGTGAAGCTAAGTACATTAAGTTACACTGAACATTAATGCCCACAAACAAGTGCACTGTCACACCTTAACCATCTCACTAAAAAAAAAAAAATCAATTCTAGTGCAACAGAGAAGAGAGAGTGAGGCATGGTCAGATTTGCACCAAATGCACCTAGAGTTTTCCACATACATTTATCTTCTATAAGTAACAGTCAAAGAGCGAGAAACCCTTTACAATGAGTCCAGGAAGGGTTTTCCACCACTCAATGACATTTGGAAATGTTTGCTGTCTGATGCAGCTTGGGCCAAGGACCCTTAGAAGTATTTTTATCAACCAAAGAGTGTGGACCTTAGAGCAGGTGACTTAACTGCAACCTGTGTGTGGCTGGTCTTCATCAGAAGCAGCAAGAGGCACACTTTGACTAAAAATCACTCTTTCAGCAGACACTGCACACTGTAATACCAGGAGGGATCCGATGAATTTTCATGCTTTATTCTTATACCTTCATGACAGTATTTACCCCTCATACTCCCGGGTTGAATCATGTAAATCTGAATGGCAGCAATTACAATCCGCTTGCTCTAATCATAGGTACAAAACTAAAATCCATGTGACCCAAATATGGCATTTGGATTACTCCATCTATTGTTTGCCAGTTACAAAGAGACCATATGTTTATCCATCCATTTGTTGCTCAATATAAGCATATCCAAACACTTCAGCAGTATCTTTGTTGCCCTCCATGGAACGTACTTAAGATATTGATTTGGTTGTGCAACCATTCTTTTGCAAAATATGCACCAGAGTATAACTTAAAATGTTTAAGGCTCTCTCTTCAGACATTTCTCCAAGAATAAGGAAGGATTTCAGAGCTGTCAGCCAAGTGCTGCACTCCAACTCTAGTTCTTTCAGGTGCTGCAACTCTTATAGCAATTCTTTTGAAGTAAACACAGACACTTAAATGCTTGGTCTACCCCAGTAGGCAGGGAAGGTCAGCAGTGGGGGACAATATGGGGAGAAGGTGCATCAGGGAGTGATTATTCTTCCAGGTGCAGCCTCCCAAATGTCATCAGATGTGTCAAAGCTCTGGGCTTTTTCTACCTCAAATAAAAGGAATTGTAGCTGAGAAGATGTTCAGCTGAGCAGGGAGATGATCTTGAGTCAGCAAGACCATCCCCACACTCCCTATCAGCAGGTGAGGAACACGAGTCAACAAGGCACTGTGCAGGACATTGGGCTAACTGCCTTCCCCACATTATCCTTTCTCTGTCTCATTTTCTTTTGGCATGAAGGGGACAGTGATATTCGCATGAGCAACAACTGGTTGAGTTCCCTTTGTGCTGCTCCTACAGCACGACCTAGCACTCTCCCAGTAGTTTGAATGGAGATTCCCTCGAGGGCAGGACTCCATGGGCAACCAAACCATGCCAGTCCTATCTGCATGTTGCAACCCCGACCAAGGTGCTCCTGGGATAGGAGGGGATGGGTCTCTCACAGGGCAGGGGGAGAGTGCCTGGAACCACGTGTCACTGGTGCCAGCTGCGTCCTTCCCTGGATGGTAGGATTCCTAGGTAGGATACCCTGCCTACCATCCCATGCACAAAGGCCCAGCACCATTGTGGTTCATACTAAGGTCACCACCACATTTCTCCCTCTGCTTCCCAATATCAAGCAAAAAACACCAGCACATACATTGGTGATACGCTGGTTTCCCATGTCTGCTACTGCTCCTTCTTGCATGAAGGAGAGGTGAAGTAAACTGCTAGGCACTGTGCATGTAAGACTAAGGCTGATGATGCTCACAACAACAGGGGAGACCTCTGGAGAATATTTTTCAAGAGAACCAAGGGCTAGATGGCTCCATGGAGTCTGCAAACCAATAGCAGTTTCAGGGTCCAGGCTGAAGCAGAAGAAAAATGAGAGGGGGTGAGCATTCCCAGTGACTGTACTAGAAAGCACTGGTTTATAATCTGTGGCTATGCAGCACGGCATAGAAACTGGTCATATGCACCTCACAGTGTCAACCAAATGTTGGAGGAGAGGACGCAGGAGGTACAATGAAGGATGCCAGTCAGCTGAGGATGATTAGTTGAGAGCCTCCTCATTCTGGCACATTCTCGTTCAACACATTAAAGCTTATGATTACCAAGACCTTTGCAAAAAGTGAACAAGTGCATGTGTTGTAATCAAAAGCCACAGCCAGTTCTCTTGATGCTAGCTTTATCACCTATACACTGCCCAATTTTCTAATTCATTTGTCTTCCTCAGTAACTGCTTAGGCAAAACTTTCGCTAGGCAGCTGACATCAAGAGGCTATGCTTTGGCTCGGCTTTAAGACAAGAAATGTTGTTTAAAGTGCTTAATTTGTAAATTCTCCTTTGAACAGTGTGCCCAGTTCAGTCCATTTGTTGATGAGCTCACCGACTACACTACAAAAAGCATCCTTGCAACACCTATCTTGAATGGCAAAGATCTAGTTGCTGTCATTTTGGCTATTAATAAGCTGAATGGCCCATTCTTCACCAGCTCTGATGAAACAGTAAGTGGTCAGTAGCTAAGTTTCTATCAAGTAGTTATCGCTTTTGCTATATAACATGGATTCCTCTACACTAGGGATGTCTGCTTTACTGAAGCACCATGGGTGCAAATTTCCCTTCAGGGGACTCACCCTGTAACAGATGAGGCTTATTATGAGGATGCTTATCTCAGAAATCTTTCAGGGAAGTTACAGTGGGATAAGCCATATCTCACGCTGGTGCAAAGCAAAGCATTTATCCAGGGGAATTACCATGACGTTGCTAAAGTGGTGTTATGAAATCCAGTATACACGAGGCTGCTACTGCGTTTGACTCAATCTCATTATTTGCTTTTTCAGCTTTTCCTGAAGTACCTGAATTTTGCCTCCTTAAACTTGAAAATTTATCACTTGAGTTACCTGCACAATTGTGAGACTCGAAGAGGCCAGGTAAGACCAAAAATGCAGACTGGGAAGTATCTCAAAATCAAAAACCAGTTTTTCTGGTTTCATAAATGTAGCTGATCTGCTTCAGAGTTTTGTGCCTGAAGAGCAGAAAGAAAAAGGTGTCCTCAGCTGCTTTCAGATACTGCTCTTTTCTCAGAGTCCCTCATTAGTGTCTCTGCCTGCTGCTTTTGGCAAAACCTCAGGAGCTGAGGCAGTGGCACCACCTTCAGCAGGAGTGAACTACAGATGTTTTGTTGAATTCAGGCTATGAAACACTCCTCAGGCATTTGGCCACTTCAGACAGCAGCACTGAAAGATCTCCCAAAACAATTAAGAATGTGTTATTTTTTCCTTATTTGCTTTTTAAAAATGCTATAGAATTTCTTCTCAGTGACAGTAAAATGATTCTCATATGCCTGTTCTATTTGCTTCCTTTAGTAGAAATTAATATAGATAATGGATTTAGGGTATTTTGAACAGAACTAATTCGCCCACCATTCTTTTCCAAGATCCGTTTTGTGAAAAAACTTTTGAATTTTTCAGGGTGGATGTGAATCCATGCAATTACTTTCTGCAGCAAACATGTTGTCATTGAAGAGGACATGCAATTGAGACTATGTTTCATGGCAGTCATTTTCTCATCTCCAGTGTGGGCTCCCATGAGGGATGAATGTCTGTTTCAGTAAATAGATGAAGAATGAAAGTTTATTTCTAAAGCTTTAGGACAGCACTTACACTTACCAATTCATCATCTCATGTTCTTTCAGCAATCCTAAAACAATGAATAATGGTCAGGTGATAGAGCCATCTAACAATGCCGAGTAATTCAAATAAGGTAGAATTAGCTAAAGTTTATTCCTTTTGTGGGCTTAGCAGTAATGCAGTAGAGGTTGAGTAGGACTGGAGGAGGCAAGGAAGGGGCTAGAAGGCAAAGTGGATACCCAAGACATGAAAGGTCTAATGCTTCCTGCAGGGTGCTCTGGTCTGGGCTCGAACTCAGGAGTCATGTGTGCATATAGCACTGCTGTGTCACATAAAGGGGGAAAAGGAAAACTAAATGCAAGACAGACTGCTAGTTCTACCAACAGTTCAACTGGCAGATGTTTGGCCATCTAGAACTCAAGGTCTGTGCAAGAGTTAATATTGTTTGTTGCTTTAGACTTAAAAGTACCTACGTACAGATTGAGCAAATGACATTCTCAGAGATAGTCTAGGATTTCAATGTTGTAAAATCCCAACCACAAAGCCTCGGGCGTACTGTAAGTAAAATGGCTTGTGCAAAGACAATTCAGTATTCTTGTGCAGACTTTATAAGAGTCTTATTAGAAGACTACATAATATTTTGCTAGACTTCTTTACATCATTCCATGAACTGGCCTTTATTCAGATGTTTCTTTCAGTCCTCACTGCATTTGTGGTTTTAAGTCTTATTTATTTCACACTGTAAAACAGCAAAAATAATCAATTGCTCATTTTCCACTAACAATTTGCATGGCAACAACACTATCCTATCTATGGGATGCTGAGAGGCTGGTGGCATTTAGCACCTCAGGCTCCGCAAGAGTGGCAGAGCTTTCCTATCTCATGGGTTAGAAACAGAGACTGCTGCAGGTCAGAACTGTGAAAAATATCTACTAGTCCCCAGTGAAGCAGTGAGGCACACTTTTCCTGACTGTGGCCGTGTAATAGTGCTTCATGCTCCAAGCACAGGTCCAGTCAGCTTCAGGTAGCAGCTCTCAGTGCCTCTGAAGCACTGCCACTGATGTCTCCAGGGCTCAGAAAGCAAAACACTTGACCAGATACAGGCACACAGGCACCAGTTAAGCTAGGCATTTGCATAGATGGCTTCCTTACCATTTCAGAGATGGTGAAGTTCTCCCTTAGGCCCACAAAGACCCTCCTTTTTCTACCAGAAATATCTGCCTATTCACTGCATAAACTCCATTTTTACAAATGAAATTTGTATTTCAAATTCAATTAATGCCTAATTAATTAAAATAATGCCTATTAGCAACAGCTTTCTTAAGGATATACCCACACAGCACAGCATGGGGAAGCGGGTCACAGGCTGGTGCGCACACAAGACTGCTATGCAAAGGCTTTAAGGAAAGTGTTGATTCAGATATTTCCAGCTCCAGCCCCCAGATTTTGCAACCCTAGTATAAGCTACGTTTGGGTGCAAGATTTTACTTATGGATATAAAATGTAAGTGGGGCAGTCTATTTGTTTGGTACTTGTGTAAGACTGGACTTTAACATGGAGCTCCATGAGGGCATGACTGTTCCTCAGAGTGCATCCTTCCTTAGTAATTCCCAGTGTGAAAAAGCAATGCTTATACATTTTGCAGTATGTATTGCTATTGCAGGAATGGTAGTATGAAAAAAAAAAAAAAGTTTCCTTGTTAATACAAACACATTTGGGAAGTCCATCTTTCAAGAGGATGCTGTGCTTACATTTGGTTTTTATCCTGCAGGTGCTGTTGTGGTCAGCTAATAAGGTTTTCGAGGAACTGACAGACATTGAGAGGCAGTTCCACAAGGCTTTCTACACAGTGAGAGCATACCTGAACTGTGACAGGTACTCAGTAGGCCTCCTGGACATGACGAAGCAGAAGGTAAGTGTTCACCTACGAGCTGTATGTCTTTCTGCATTGCTGCTATCCACTGATCGGTGATTTGTAGAGATAAGGTTTACTGGGGCAGCCAAAGTCCAAGATAGATTTAAGTCATTATTCCTGCTTTGTACGGCATTTTTCTTCCACTGTACAAATGAACAACCTGGGATAAAGAAAAGAGGGGGAGAGGAAAGAACTTATCCCTGGACCATCTAAAGAGCCAGAAGCCAGAAAAACAATGAGAGGCAAATATGTCTGACTCTTAAACAGCAATCCTGGTGAAAGCCTGCAGTGCAAGAACAGCTTCACTAAGTCAGTGGATGCCAGAAATATAGTGAGATGCCTGTGCAGTACCCCAGCAACAAAGCAGCTACCCTCTCCAAGGAGTCATCCATATGCATGTTATCCAGGCTTTTAGGTGAAATTTGGCTTCATGAAAATGCAAACTGACAGAAGCTAATTTACTTCTGCGTCTCTAATTTGGTCTGATTGTTTGCAAGCTGATTGCCAAGCATTACCTGGGGGTTACATAGCAATCTTTTCATAGGAGCCCTGCTTTACTCCATGGTCAGGCTAACTGAGGCTACCATTGACTTTGATTTCCACCACGTTGCCAGAGCCTTTACAGCATTCAATCTTATGAAGAGACATATTCAAAGATCATTACTGTGGTAAAGACTCTTTGATGAGCATTATAACATAGCCTAAGAAGAAATGTTCTTTCACTTTAGCAAGGTAGCAAGTAGTAGATCAGCCCTACAGCCACACTCCGGAAAATGAAGAACATGGAAAATACTGAAATAACTGCTTGCTCTGTGAGTACAGCCCTCACTGTTCACTGAATGAAGAGGAGTCCTGCGTATAAGCAGTGTATAGCCACATACAGCCTTATAATGCACCTGACACTTCCTGATTTGGGTACACCATTATGCTGCCTAATGTTGATCTAGCCATGTTGTTCCATGCATTATTTACAGAGTACCAAAACCAGCATTGTAGAGCAGCAGTTACTTTGAGGTTTGAGGCAAAATGCACTTTTCCACTCTAAATGTAGTTCTTTCATTTGAAAACCAGGAATTTTTTGATCTGTGGCCAGTCCTGCTGGGAGAAGTTCCTCCCTACTCAGGACCACGCACTCCAGATGGCAGAGTAAGTAATAACCAGATTTCTTGAAGTCTCTCTTGTGTGGCTGGATTGACTCACCACTAGTTTTAACACCGATCCTCTTTTTATTTGTAGGAAATAGTCTTTTACAAAGTCATTGATTATATATTACATGGAAAAGAAGACATTAAAGTCATCCCGTAAGTGTCCAGCCTGCTTCCACTGTTTGTGTGTGGTTGGTACTGACACAGAGTGCAGCTAAAACAAGGGTTGTCCATGATTTAAAGATGTTCATAAGGAGATATGCAAAGGACAACTGAAGACTGAGTGAGAAGCCAGAATGTAAACTGGTGCTTTGACTCACATTTCTGTGGGACAGAGATTTCTTCCGGGGCAGTGGGATTCTGGCTTGTAAGTCAGGCCCCAAGAATCACTGCAACAAGAGATTCTTTATATGCGGGAATTAACCACTTTTACTGCCTGCAACTTTGCCATTCTCCATCCAAGGCCAAGGCATCACTTGTCCTTGGTGCTTTCCCCGTGTCAGCAGCTAAACCCATCCAGCTTGCCATGGTGTGGAGGCACCTGCTGTTCCAGCCCTGCCTGTCACCCCTCTGGTACCCTCCTGACCACTCATGGTCACTCCTATTTCCCTGCCTGTCCACCAGCTCCCTTGTTTCTCTCTTCTCCTCTGGCCCCCCCACCTCAAGTTTCTCTCTGATGTTTCCTGCTCTCTTGACCCCACATTGAGACTCCCTCCTTCTGAAAACCACCCTCTCTTCTTGTCACTGAATTTTTCGGAGGAGCCTTGGGCACCATTTCAGCTGGGCTCTGAGAAGACTTCTGAGAAGACACTCTCTCCTCTGGTGGTTTAACTCTCCAAACTATTACTTCCGTATGACATCTCTCTCTCTCTGCTCTCTCCTCACCTACCAAAAGGTGAGAAGGGAAAAGCAGCTGGGTACACATGCAGGAGCTGGTGAGAGAGCACCCCTCTGATCAAGCTTCCTAGCCCATCAATAAGAGCCTAGCCAGCTCCTTCCCCCCTTATATATCTCTCTTCCATGTACACATATACACATGCCTTTCACCTCTTCAAATGCCTTCTGGCATACCCCTCCACATCCCTCAGCACTCTCATTCTCCACCTTTTCCCACCAGGGTAGGACATGGCTAAATGTCAAGTGACTGACTGGCAAATCTGACATAACAAAAATTTTGCCCAGTTCTGGTCACACCACTTTGCATTGCTGTACATGGAATATCCACCTTCACGCTTCAAGAAAGACCCCCAATACTTAAGTACAGCAGCGGTCATTCTGGCAGACTCTGTTAACCAGAAACTTTCTTTTATCTTTCTCTATGCTGTAGCTCCGAAACATGACCCACAATACCAGGAACAGTTTTTTTCTTAAGTCAAATACTCTTCGGACTATGATATTTTATGTGCTAATCTGTACTGAATCCTTGAAGGAAAATATTTTCTTATATGAAAAATTTATGCTTGCACACATAGGTAGGTTTGAAAGTAATGGGACTTAGTAAATGAGAGTGAAATGTGTATATGTAGATTGTGAAATCAGCTGGATACATTTCAGCTCTGAGATCACCATTGTCTTTCAATAAATGTATGTCCTTAATTTCCTCTTGCATTTTTGTTTCGATCAGAAATCCTACCCCAGATCACTGGGCACTAGTAACTGGACTGCCAACATATGTGGCTGAAAGTGGATTTGTAAGTATATAGCTTGGACTCCATTAAGGCTTTCTGAAATGAATTCTGACTAATTCTGCTTTTCATCAATTCTTTTTTTGTTTGTTTGTTTGTTTGTTTGTTTGATATTTAAACTTCTCAGTGCTTAAATTGTAATATATATATATATGTTTTCTGTGATCCTTTAGATTTGCAACATTATGAATGCTGCTGCAGATGAGATGTTTAACTTTCAGGTAATGTGCACACTTCCACTTCTATCAAGGATTCTACCTTGCTTACAGAAATGTAATTTTCAGTCAATGTTAGGCACATAAAAATTTCTTTAGCCAATGGTCTTGATGTAAAATGGGATTGCTGCTCAGTTTGGAAAACACATGAAGTACGTGGTGTCTTTCTGCTTGCTATTGCTTCAAGGAAGGTCCTCTAGACGAATCAGGATGGACTATCAAAAATGTTCTCTCCATGCCGATAGTCAACAAAAAAGAAGAAATTGTTGGTGTTGTCACATTTTATAACAGA
Organism: Anseranas semipalmata; assembly: GCA_013399115.1. Taxonomy (NCBI): domain Eukaryota; kingdom Metazoa; phylum Chordata; class Aves; order Anseriformes; family Anseranatidae; genus Anseranas; species Anseranas semipalmata. The sequence continues at coordinate 139,355 of VXAA01000601.1, forward strand.
AAAGATGGGAAACCCTTTGATGAACAGGACGAGACCCTTATGGAGGTATAGTTCCTTGCTGTGGCTGGAAGTAGTTCATATGGTTGAGAGAGGTCACTTTTTCGCATTGCAGACCTGCATAACATCCCCAGTGTTCTGCAGCTAAGTAAGTTTCTTTGTTGCTTATAGAGGTATTACACAGTAGCTTGATCGTTTTGAAAGTAACTAAATGAAATGATGGGTATTTTTGAGTTTTGGAAGTCCAGCTCTGTTCAGATCGTTTTGTTTCAGCATTCTTAGATTGCACACCTAGCCATGAGCAGCTACTGTGTTGTAACACGACCCTTTTGACCTGTGTTCAGATACAGCTGGGCAACTCCCTCCAGAAATTACAGCTGAGTAATCTGTGTGGCTGTGATACAAAGTGTGGCCAGCTACTGAATCTACCAACAGCAGCGTTAATCAAAGTCCTTGTGGCTGAGCAATGCTTCTGTGCTAGTTTCAATCCAAGACAAACATCCAGCTCTTGGCATCCATTATCAGCTAGACCATTTCCTGAAACAGACTTTTGATATCAAACAGAATGACCAAGCAAAAAAATCAGTTTGAATTGGCCACTGAACACCAAACAAGCTGAGTGCTAACACAGAGCGTGAGTAAACAGATGTGAAAAGTGATGAGACCGTCTTGCACTCCCTTGATGCAAGGGTTCCTGACTTGCCATCATGGTTGTGACACCAGCCTTTCCATAGACATGAAGTGCTACCCTGAGCACTCGTAACAACACATAAGTAGGTTTCCATATGCTGAACCAGACAGAGGGGCCTTTAACCTCTGTACTATGGATGCTCTTGAGACCTAGGCAGATCCATCAGCTGGGGAGCTGCTGTGATGAAGAGCAAGTAGTGGTTGGGAGCAAACACATGATTGCTCATTGCTAGACTTGGGGCCAGAGTGGAGCTGATGTTTCTGCAAAAATATATCATGTGGTGTTATCTTTCTGTGTCTTTAAGGAACAGATGCTTTGGTTACTTCACTGTTTCTCATTTTTTCTCCCCTCCAAGTCCCTGACACAGTTTCTGGGCTGGTCCGTACTCAACACAGATACGTATGATAAGATGAACAAGCTGGAGAACCGGAAAGACATTGCCCAGGATATGGTGCTCTATCACGTGAAGTGTGACAAGGATGAAATTCAGGAAATTCTGGTAATGCCTTGCAAAGTGCAGCACACCCATGAGCATACTGGCCTGGCCTGTGAGTGAAGGCCCGGTCAGTGCCGAACAGCAGCTGTGTCTGTGGACACAGGCCTCATGTACCTCAGAAATGCTTCACCACAGCACAGAGGCCATGCGTGGGTGGCAGATACTGCACAATGGCAGAACAAGTCCTTATTTTGACTTGAGGCCAGTTGTGGTCTGCCCTCTACCTCGGCACGCTGTGCTGGGTCCTTTCTGTTTCCCTCAGCAAAGTCAGCCCTGGAGGTGGGCTCACACAGGTGCTGCTCAGGGCAGGGCTGTTGGGGCGTGAGAGAGGAGCTGGTTTATATATCCCCAAACCTCCTTGGCACAGAGGGTGGGGGTTACTGAACCCAGATGGGACGCTGGGAATTTTATAGGGGAATTTTTGCAAGTGGAGGAAAACCAAGCCAAAATCAATGAGAAGGAGAACATTCCTACAAGGAAGAACATGTTGAAAGACCAGAAATAAAAGTGAGGTCTGGGAAGAAAACATGAACTTCATATGAGACCTGCCTTCCCTCTTCACCTTAGATCACCCCAAAACAACACAGCAAAAAGTCCTGTGGGATACAGTAGTCAGTGTAACATGTCCATGCTCTTTGCAGCCAACACGAGAAAGACTGGGGAAGGAGCCAAATGAGTGTGAGGAAGAGGAGCTGGCAAGTATCCTGGTAAGGGCAATGTACTGCTGGAATTGGAAGTGCTGGCAAACAAATATTGCCTGGGTGGAGGCAGGGAAGAGTTGCCAGTGTTGGCACACCAGTACACATCGACAGGGCACTTGGTAAAGGGTGAAGGTAAAGCACACCCACCCTTCCTGTGCTGTGTGAGTGTAAGGATATTTGATCATGTAGCAGAGAATGCCTTCCCAGCTCCCAGAAAGTGACTGCTCTGTGCCTCTTTATCTCAAGGGGTTCAATGTCCATCTGGGAGCACACCAGTGGCCTTGACCTACCATGCATTTTGTTCACCAGAACAAATAAGGAACTTTAAGACTTCTCCTCTAAGACCTGCCACGTTCAGAGCCTCCAAACTACATCAAATCAAGAAAGAAGAGTGCTTAACAGAAAGCAAGGAGTATCTCTTGTGTTTGACCAAAAATGTTCTCCCCTTTCCCCCACTAACAGGGTTATCATGAAAAACTGCCTTTCATTCTATTTGTGTGTCATATTCTAAAAGGGAAGGTTCCCAGCAGTATCAGACTGATAATATTTTTATTTAGCAAAACCACTTCCAGGTGTTCTAGGGACAGCATAAATATCACAGCAACAAACCATTCTACCTCTTTTGCAGAAAGAAGAACTCCCAGGGCCCACCAAGTTTGAAATCTATGAGTTCAGGTTCTCCGATTTTGACTGCACCGAGCTGGAGCTGGTGAAGTGCGGCATTCAGATGTACTACGAGCTTGGCGTGGTGAAAAAGTTCCAGATTCCACAGGAGGTAGGAACCCGCAGTGCCCAGGGACCCCCAGCTTGTCTGGTGCCCACAGGCACAGGGTGGCCAGCAGCTCACAGAGGGAGCAGGGGTCCGGGTTGCAATGGGCTTGCAGGGAGAGGGACATGTGTCCTGAGTCCCCTCACCCCCTGAGAGAAGGGAACCCCCTCTCAAAGCCTGTGGGGGCCGACATGGGTATGGAGCTTGAAGCTGGCTGCTCTGCTATGGACTATGGTGGGAAGCAGAGCGCGCTGTCTGCTACAGGTATGGGGTTGCTATCGGGCCTATGCAGACAGGGACTGCACCGTGCAAAAACTTGCTTACCTCAGTATCGAAACTTATTCGACCCCAAAGCCCCCGATTTGCAAATTCAAGGCTTTTTGCCCCAGTCCGTGCCTCTACCAGGCCCTGGAAACTGGCGTTTCGGGAGCGCTGCGGCTCCCCGAGGGATTTTTCGGCGCCTCATGTGAGGTTTACCTCCACCCAGTGGGACCTGCAGGTAACTGCACGCAGTTTTCAGCCAGACATCCCTCACCCTGGCAAGTAGGAGGGAAACGAAGGGCTCTGAATGGGAATTACTTCTGTGCTTCTTACTTATAGCAGGAGGCAATGCAAAAAGCATTCACCATATCTACTCTGGAATAACTAGCTCCTGATACAGGTGTGAAAAACACCCTTTCTTTGCTGTTCCTCTGAGCAGCTGAGATTTAAAAAAATGAATACTCATCCACGATTTCTTCCCTCACTGATGAAGAAAACTTCTGTGGCGACAAGAGCTAGTGCACATGAAGAAGCAGAACACAGAGTACAAAGAAACACTTTATTATTTTATGCCCTATATTGTAATTGTGTAGGTGATATAATATATTCCATCTCTCTAGATCTATAGAATCATCTCTCTTAAAGCAACATACCAGTATTAATAAGTCAGAATATGTGGAAAGGACAAGTCTTACTAATGAAAACATAAAGAAACACAGAAGTTGAATAAATTCACAAACACTAGGAGGAAATCTCTGTTCCTCCAGACATTTCTCATTTCCCCCAAAGACATCTCTGTGATTTTATTTTTCTTAAGAAAGGAGAAAGATGCAAGAAAGCAGAGAGCTATATTTTAGTCACCTCCACTTTAGTGCACCACTAGACCTTGCTATGACAATATTGCCAGTGAAGCCTAACAACATTACAGTTTCTGATTCCTTCCCCGGGCCATCTCTGGAGAGTGGCCTCTGAGCCTCATCCATGGCTTGCACACGTGGTCTTTATCCCGAGAGTGACAGCTAATGTCTCCAACCACAAGTCAGATGATACCACAAAAACTAACACCCTCTTTCCCAATTTGCAGGTTCTGGTAAGGTTCGTGTACTCTGTCAGCAAAGGCTACCGGAAGATAACGTATCACAACTGGCGCCATGGCTTCAATGTTGCGCAGACCATGTTCACGCTCCTAATGGTAAGGTAACACCACCCCAGTTAATTCTGAGGCACGGCTTTATCTGCAGCAGGTCTGATGTTGTGCCCTGGAGACATGCAGGGCTCCCTTTGAATCTTGTTGTAGGATAAGTTTGTCATTCCTAGCACGTTTTCTACCAAATGAGGCCTCCATTTACCTTAAGTGATGGTCTGTGCATTACCCTCCAAGCTCTGGCCATTAGCACCCGATGAATGGAGCGCTTCACTTCTGGTGGGCACAGGCTGTATGGCACTGAAGAGCCTCCAGATTAATCCTTCTGCAGAGTAGGGGAGGGCCTGCAGGACTCCCCTTCCTCCAACAGTTTCTGACAGTAATAACCGGACTGATGTTAGCTTGGATGGGGACTACCTCACATTTTCCACTTGCAGGCAGGACAGCCACGGGTGTAAGTTTATCGCTAGTGTGAGCATGGCAAGCATCGTTTCTCATGGGCTGTTGGGGTGACGGGAGCCCCATGAAGGAAAACAGGTGTCAGACCTGTGCTCCACACCAGCCGTGGATCCGGATCAGCCCCATGGCCCAGTGCAGAGGGAATGCCCTGCACACCTGGTGGCAGAATTACACCTACAGCCCCCAGACCGCCCTGTGGGTGGCTCAGCTTGGAGTCCCCGCTGGCCAGAAAGATGCAGAGTGCTTTGTGTCCAGTGAGCCAAGGGGTGGTTATCAGGGTGCGAGTGTCCCGAGGGCATGAGGCTGCTAGAGCAGTGGGTAGCCAACGTCGCAGGTGGGCAACAAGCACGTACGTGTGACACACGTGCCTACTTGAATCTGAAATGTTTTGGTTCCAGATGCTTTCCCGTTTTAAGCTAAGCGTACCATGTATTGTATCTAGCTTCACAAATATTTTCTGTTCTCCTGGACTGCTTCAATGTGGAGATCTCCAGCACAGCCCAGTACCCTTTCCTGTAAGAGATACTAACAGGTGGCATGCAAATTCTCACCCTCCAGACTGGCAAACTGAAGCGCTACTACACAGACCTTGAAGCTCTTGCAATGGTAACTGCTGCTCTGTGCCACGATATCGACCACAGAGGAACCAACAACCTTTACCAGATGAAGTAAGCACTTTCCTGCCACTTCCAACCATTTCCTGTTGCTTTTGCATGCAGCGCAGTCAGGCTGTGATCACACCAAACACCATCACAGCTCTGTTATACACATGCTAACAACTTTCCTCTGCAAGTAACTTCTCTTTTCAGCTTGCCAAGGCACTTGGGCTTATGCCTCGGCCAGGGGGGAAGCCAAAACTTTGTAGTGTTTGCTGGGGTTTGCTTTATCTCCTAGGAGTCTGGCCTTAGCTTTTTGGCTAAAACGACAGTCTACATTGCTGTTACAGGGTGGACCAAGTGTAGTGCAGGCATTTAGTAGCCTGAGCATCACAGGACACTCAGGATGCTTCCAGGAGCATCCTGGACATATGAAGCCTGCTTTTTGCTGGAAGGTATCTATGCAGAAAGCACCACGCATAGCACTGCCCTCACCACCTGCACATGAGAGGACGCGAGTGCTGCTTTGAGTAGGTAGTTGCCAGCTTCAGAAAAACAGCTGCATGGTTTCACTGACCAGCCAAGCCTCTGTTGCTGGCTTAAGGCAGTGTCAGATCACAGCTCCTCTGTAATGCTTGCTGGCTGTACTAGCTAACTGATTTCTGGAGCCTTGGGAAAATGTAAGTGAAGCTGGCCGGTGCTTTGGATAACGGGTCTTGCTCTTTGCCTAGGGAAGTGTCCAAGGGCTGCTGGTTTTGCAGTTGCTGTTACCAGATGTAAACATGCACTTCTTCAGGAACTAAATAACAAGGTTACTATGCTCAGTAATAACAGTCATGTCATGAACAACATTTTAGGTGAAATTCACAGGTGGACAAATACTTTATACAGTGTCCAAATACCTATAAGCAGAGTTACAATCTGTTACCAGTTAGACTCAAGTCATTAGCTGTTAAAAATATTACTCTTAAGCCTTTTATAGAATGAGTTAAACTTGTGTGTGTGACAAATATCAATTGGGACACTTTTTTTTTTTTTTTTAAGTGCTATGCTAACATATTTATTTTTTTCTTTATGCAACTAGATCTCAAAATCCATTAGCTAAACTTCATGGATCCTCAATTTTAGAGAGGCATCACTTGGAATTTGGAAAGTTTTTGCTCTCTGAGGAGGTTTGTAATGAACTGTAATGTAAGATTCTGAATAATTTACTTGCAGTGAAGTTTTTTAGCAACAAACACGGTGGCACTCAGCTGCTGTGACCCCTGTGCCCAGAGGTTTAGCATAGGATCTTTCTCTGGTTTGGGTTTCTGAGGACCTACAACCACCTCACCCCCTTCCACCCTCAGGTGATCTCTGCTCACCAGTGACCAAAACTCTCAGGCTTCCTACATACATGTCTTGGTTTCTTCAGAAACCTAGCCCCATAGGAATATGTGAAACACAGAATTACCCTCCTGTAGCCCTTCTGATAGGACCAAGGCTGACACACTCCCCCAGCTAGCTTCCAGTTTCAGTCAAATTCCCACTGGGGAGAGCGGAGGTGGATTAGGCACAGAGTGTTTATCAGGCTGCAGACACTGACCCTGCTCGGTGAGCACAGAGGGAGACCAGGCACCAACAGATGGTGAACTGGGCTCACAGCCCTTGCACCTTAGGGGAGTGAGCTGCAGCTCCTAGGAAAAAAAAAAAAAAAGCACATTTGAGAAAGGGAGATGCCCAGTAGCTCACAACAACACAGTGCTTGGATTCTGCAGCTTCCTCTGCTTGTTTTTCAGTCACTGAACATATGCCAGAACCTCAACCGAAGACAGCACGAGCACATGATTCACCTGATGGACATTGCCATTATAGCAACAGATCTGGCACTGTACTTCAAGTAAGTCAGTCACATACACTGTGGGTGAAGGGCAGGAAGCATCTGGTGCCATACAAAAGCAAAACGTGATGCTTTGCTCTGAGACTCCCTCCGTGTAGCAATCCTCTTCACAGACACTGCCTCCAGAAAGCTCCTTCTAATGCTGATAACAGAGCTGGTGGAAAGAACCCAAATTGTTCAGATGAATTTTGAACTTTTATTAATTAGATCATGTATGTGACTTTTACCCTTCTATTTCCAACGAGATGGTGCTATATGACCACCTAACAGAGAGATACATTTTTATTTTTTTTTTTTTGCCTAACACTTCAGCACTAAAAATAGTTATTAATGGTCAATGGCCTGGGCTTCTTTAAGTTCTCTGTGAAAGCAGCACAACCCAGATAATAACTGGTCCATTATAGGTGAATATGCAGTTCACAGTCTATTTTACATCCAAAAACAAGAAATGACCAACACCATAGAGCTGCATGCATTGACTTCCTGGGACATAAGGCTGAAAGTCAACAACATATGACATCCTACGTAGCAAGGAGCTTTTAAAATGTGCTTTCAAAATACAGGGCCAAGACCAGAGACAGCTTCTGTTTTACACTGAAGAATGGTTACACAAAACATAAATAGTCCCAAAAAAGCAGAATATGAGGGAGATCCTAAGATCCAGTCCTCTTACTTCGGAGGCTGGGTGGTTATATGAGAGCAGATACCACTGCTTCCCTACCAGGTGGGAACAAGCTGGTCTTTGCCATCTTTGGTCCATGGTCTGTAAGTGAAGGCTTGGTTTAGATCAGATTCCAGGCAAAATAGTATGGACAGAGCACAAAGTCAAATCTCTTTGTAGATCTGGCCTAATGGTCTTATTTGCTAGCACTGAGCCAGCAGATTTTTCATCATTTCACACCACTCAAAATGTGAGTGTGTTGCATATAAACTGCTCCCCTGAATTTGCTACACATATTTAGGTGTATCAGTAATATTAACAAGGTCAAACTGAGTTTATAGAGACAGGTAGTCTTACAAATACTCCAATGCCTGGGCCAGCTCTATGTTTCTGCCATTTGCTTAACATTTAGACGGAAAGACTTCTTGTGTTGTCAACAAAGCCAGTAGCATTTCTCAGCTTGTATAACTTGAAGTTGCACGTACTTTCAGGCTACCTGGTCAAGTCTCACCACTACAATTACTTTTCCTTTATGCCATTTGCAATAGTTTCACTTAACTTAAGAGAAGCAAGTGGTGGTGCTTGGTTTTGTTGGGGGCTTCCTTGAGGACCTAACTGCCAGGACAACAAATACTGGCAACCCAGCCACCTGTTTTTAACACATTTGTTTCCTCCTTTTGGAGCTTTCTCTCTTTCTTCTTCTTCTTTTTTTTTTTCCCCTCAAAGAAAAAGAACAATGTTTCAGAAGATCGTTGACGAGTCTAAGACATACGATAGCACGACTGCCTGGACTGAATACTTGTCTCTGGAGACAACAAAGAAAGAGGTTGTCATGTGAGTAAATCATCTCTTGAAGTCTTAATGTTGTGGTAGTGTCCTTCTTCCTGGGCTGACCAGTAGGAGCTCCAAAACATACCTACAACCACAACATGTCCAATTTTAAAAAGGATTCGTCTTGCTTCAGCAGCGATGGCCCCTAGCTAATGCACTCCTCTGTTTTTGATTTCTAATGTGAATTGTGCAGGGAAAAAAAAAACCACTCTGGCATTGTGCAGTTAGTGCATTCTTGTGCTGCCCTTAGCACGAAATCAGTATGTGATATTCTACTGTCTACCCACATCTGATTTTCTGGAGAAGCAGGGAAAAAAAGCAAACACAGGGAAAAAAAGCTTTAAGTGGTTCTTTCCTGATAAGTGACTGGCTTTGGGACATCCCTTCTGGTCATACACTCCTAACAAGATGCAGAATCTGTCTCAGACCACAATGTATGCCACAAGCTGGAGCAGTCTACAATGGTAGAGCAAAGGGAACACAATCCATGAATTCTTCCTAATGGCAACCAGAGTTGCACAATGTTGTTGTTGTAACCAGCAGATGCTCTGCAGGACACATTGCACTGGTGATGAAGTTCACCCACAACCTCACTGTGGTCTGCACTATTATGCCTCCATGAGGGACCCAAATGAGTTACTCCAAAGTCAAGAAGTTCAGCCCAGCAGTGACTGAAGTGGTGAAGTTCCTAGGGTCAGAAACAAGCAGTTTCTTAGCATAAATCATATCAAGAGAGCAATCCTTGACGTATATCCCAGTCCAAGTATGGTACAGCAACCCACCTTCTTTACCTACAAGTTCAGCACAGAACTGGGACATGACACTGTACTGGGTGGGGCATGAGCAGCCTGAACCTGCAAGAGGCAGGGTGTGAGAGCTCCAGTGAAGAAACTAATTTCTCTTCTGTTTTTAAGGGCCATGATGATGACTGCCTGTGATTTGTCAGCAATCACTAAGCCTTGGGAAGTCCAGAGTAAGGTCAGGCGCTTGATATACTGTCAGATTTCTCTAGCTTATACTTCAAAGTAATGCAAGTTTATAAGCTGCCTGAAAACTGAACCGAAGTTTCCTACTAAAACTACTGGAATAATGATGTTTTTAAAGGATAAATCAATCTTTAAGACTGAAGTTGTCAATTCTGTAGGGATTTATGTTCACCAAAGGAAAAAAAAAAAAAAGGAAAAAAACACAATAGTTTCTTGGGCTACTGTAAGAAGAGGTTTTTTGCATGACATAAGTTGTGGGTTTTATTTATTTATTTATTTATTTATTTATTATTTACAGCAATATCTGCTGGTTGGTCAGTTGTTTGATTTCCTTTAGGAGGTCCTTCCTGAACTGTACTTGATCAATTGCTAAGTAAGAAACATTAAAATTTAACAGAGGATAAAAAGAAATAAAGCATACCTTCCTGTTCAGTGTGGGAAAAGGGCAGCTGGGAAAGTCCTAATGGGAAACCACTACTCTGACCATGAAGCAAATCATTGCTGGGGACACATCGGAAACATTTCTTAACAGATGAGCAGTGGAGGAGCTCCAGTGCTAAATGGGTGTTGGGCTGTCACCACATGGGTGCAAACCTGTTGCTACCACTGCCCTTCCCTGCAGAAAGGCTGGGGCTGGGGCTGGGTGTGAGGAGATGGAGGGTCTGGAAGTGACATTTGCGTCATAGAGAACTGAGGCAAATCAACTAGAAAGTCAAAATCAGTGCTAAATTTTCTTTTTCCCCCTCGGCAACATAGGTAGCTCTCCTGGTAGCAGCTGAGTTCTGGGAGCAAGGTGACTTAGAAATAAGCGTCCTTCAGCAACAGCCCATTGTAAGTATCCCGTGAGAGCCAGACGGCCCAGTTCAGAAAGTAGCTCTCAGAAGAGGCCTACTGCAAGCAGTGATGCTCTCAGAGTGCTGTCAGTCTTCCTGAAACTACCAGGCTGGGCAGAATTCTTCAGAAAAGTGCACATTCAGATAGGAAAACCCCTTTGGAACAGAGCCTCTTGTTCAGCTCTCCATTCAGTTAGATGGGTCCCATTGGCTGTGAACCAGCAAGGAGTGACTCTCCCACTGGGTCTTTTGCACCGGTCCTGTACAAGAAAACGGAAAACAAACTACCTACAACTTAAAGGAAAGCAGACTTTACTATAAAGAGAAAAACTGCAGACGCAAACTTTGTAGAGTCCAGAAATTATTTCTGGTAAGAGGACGTGCTACAGAGCAATGTTTCTTAACATACTTTTTTCTGCTATAATATCAAATATTTAAATTTGGCATTGAAAAAATCAAGAGTTAATCCTTGACATTGCCTCCACCTGTGTGGTTTTGGTTTTCTTTAATCATAGAAATATAAAATATCCCATGTTGGAAGGGACCCAGTAGACTTAAGTAGACTCTCGTATACCCCCTCTAGCCACAGATGCAGTACAAATGTTACAGTAAATGATATGGCCTTATAAGCACGTAATTTCATGTTCAGGTATGTTTTAGAGAATTAAAAGCCTCTTCAGCACTTTATCACACAATCCTTCTCTCAGGTATCTAGTTAAGAGAAGCAAGGGAACAACTCTGTCCCCCTCGCCATGATATATGCTGTAAGTGTTGTCTAAAGTTTCTGCTAAAACAGCAAAGGAAATGAGCCCACTCCATCCCTCTGCGGAGGAGGAGGAGGGTTGTGATGGACAGCCTCTATGGACAGCATGGCAGAACAGCCAGGCTGACACAGCAAGGCAGCTTTGGGGAGAAAAGAGAGGAGTGTTTTTCAACGCAACACTCTCACAAATCATGGCATGTTTGTGTCCTCCCACAGCCCATGATGGACAGGAGGAAAGCCGCTGAGCTTCCAAAGCTTCAAGTGGGTTTCATTGACTTTGTGTGCACGTTTGTCTATAAGGTAAGATGCCCGTGCACAGCCCATCCTTCTCAAAAGAGGGGTTCAAGCCCCAGCTTCCAGGTTAGTTCTGGTGCAGCAACAACACACTGCACTGCACTGATGGGTGTGTTTTGGTCAGGAATTTTCACGTTTCCATGAGGAAATTCAGCCTATGCTCGACGGGCTGCTGAACAACAGGAATGAGTGGAAGACCCGTGCTGATGAGTATGATGCAAAAATGAAAGCTCTGGAGGAAGAGAAGAAAAAAGAGGAGGAGAAGATGGCTGCACAGAAAGGTGAGAAACAACACTAATTGTTTCATTCCTAACTCAAAATATACTTCCGCAATACTCTTCCAGATCTGCAGCAAGGTCTGTAGCCCCAGCAAAGTCAGATGTCCAGAACAGTTTCCTCAATCTTGTCCCCTAGCAAGGCTTAAAAAAGAACTCCAAAATACACCTTGTATTCAAGCCTGACACCATGACAGGCTGTCAGAAAAGGCATCAGCTCAAAAGCCCAGAGGGTTGTGTCTGAGAAACATGCGGTTCTACATGCAGCACGAGCTCCCATGCAGCTGAGGTTAGCAAGAAATCCTCTGCAGTGTCTGTAGGTCCCTGGAAAAGAGCAGGGACACATCCCTTGTACACAGGGGCTGTGGCTGTGTGCAGTCCCACAGGTTGTGAAGCAGGAGGAGTCAAAAAAAGCAAACACACTCCCAGGGAGGAATGTGTTCAAGTGTGTTCAATGCACTTGAAGAGTTATAATTTAACCCAAATTAGGTAGCATCTTGTCCATTTATATGGGTTGAATCAATTTTTGTTTTTCTGTGGGCCCAGTCTCAATAGTACTGAAGTCCATTGACAGTGATGTTTATCAGCAGCAGTGAGCACAGGGCAAAAACTTACACTAATCTGTGCTTATACATAGCCTGAGGGGTGGTTTGACTATGGGAAAGGTGGAAGCAGAAGGCTCTCAGGCTGCCTCTCCACATGCCTGAACACACGCCTGCCAGAATGTGGTGCCTCTGCTCCACAGAGGCTGCTTTGGAAGAGTCCTTTTGTTCCAACCCGGACCATGACATAAACAGCCCCTGGGGTGGACATTCCTCAAATAACACTGTCTGGAGGTTATTAGAGCTATCTAAATGTCTTATCTCAGTTTCATTCTTAGTAAGTAATTTAAAATATCGAAAGTAAGTGATTTGGAAAATTTCTGAAGAGTTATTTCCTAACTAAGGAATCAATATCTAAGTGAGGAAGTTTTCTGCTAACTGTAGAACAGTTTCAAAGTAGCTTTATGTGTACAATTACTTTTTATAGCAGACAACTCTAGATATGATACTTTAAGTATTACATTGATCACTGGATAACTTACTAGTCCTAAAAAGTTCCTCTGGTGACTGAGAAGAAATTCTAGGACATTTATGACTGTATCTCTAATTCTGTGTTTCTTTTTATATGGCAGATGGAATAACCTGCAATGGAGGAACAGCTCCAGCTTCAAAAACCTGTAGTATACTTTAGACCTGTTCCAATGTAATATAGGACACCCAAAATGAGAATGCCCATCCTTTTAAAAGAAAAAAATATATATCATGGCTTACAAATTCCTGATTGGACTGTTTAGCTACTATAATTAGGCTTATGACCTACCAGGGAAGGGCTAGATCTCGTTTGCCTTAATTGCATCTCTTCCTGATGGTGAGGAGCCCATTCTGTCCTGTCCCTCTCTCCATTTAATGTACTTGATGTTGTCAGATGGCATGTGGCAAGTCAGAGCAATATTTGGCCCAATAAATCAGGTTGCATGACTGTGGAAGAAACATTTCTCCAGCACTGAAACACATCAAACCCCAAAGCTGATAGGGCCAGATGAATTCATATCCTACTCAGTACAATGGCATGTGATTGGCCATGCATGCAAGCATAGCCTGCAGAGTAGAAAAATTGAAGAACAGCTGATTTTACCATATCTAAGTCTTTATATTTTCCCACTTTTGGGACATAAGAAAGAAATCTGTAGGTAGGGATAAAGTATGAAAACCTTTGAGTTGTTCTGAAAAGTTACATTTGCATGTAAATCCAAGGGACACTCAAAGTAGTAATAATTCTGCATTCACTTCAGGAATTTAGGTAGGTTGCTGCTCTAAAGCCCGGAGCCATGCATGCAAGATCCGGTAGCTGCACAATCCGGTAGCTGCTGTCTTCGTGAGCAGGATCCACACCGTGCACTAACCGAGGCTTTGCTCTGTGACACGTAATTGTAAGAAGACAGTGTTGTCATTACCCATTGCAGCTCCAGTTACGGTTACCCAAGCAACCTGAATCGTGGCATCTAACTTCATTCTGTTTTACCTCATAATGCCAATGTTATTTAATGCAGTCCTCTTCTGATCGGTACCAGCCCTCCTTCCTTTTCTCCTCCTGTTCTGAGATGTCTGCTTTTCTCATTCCACTCCACACTTTGAAGGACTGATGACTTCCACTCTTTTATTTCAGATAAAAGTTAGTTTTCATGTTTATTAACGCAGCCATATTAGAATATTCAATTACACTCTTGTAGTAGTAAAGACACCCTTCTCTGCTCCCCCTGCCCTCCCTCCCTCGCTCTCTCTCTCTTTCTCTCTCTCAGTGCATGGTGTATCAGCCATGTAACATGAGTTCTGTTTTGTGGGGATTTTATTCATCTTCTCGTACTCCTGCTACCTTCAGTGCTTTTACCCTTCAGTAACTTGTTTTGCATTACAGAAGTACTGTAAGTAAAGTGAAAACTATAGCCATAGTGGTATCTGGTGATCATTTATCCAGGTCCCAGTGTTCTAAGCAAGATATAATCCTTTATTGCTATGCAGCCGTTGTGTGAGCAGCAAGTTGTCCTTCAGGAAAATACGGAAACCTGTCCACTTGCATGAAAGCTAAATATGCAGATAGCAATTGCTTCACACGGTATGTCTCAGCTTCGTTAGCAACCATGTAGGAAGCTTTCATCACATAGCAGCACTTCCAGGATACGAAGCCAAACAAGTCATTGTTTTCAGCAGGCAAAACACCATGAGTTTATCTTACCGTGGCATGGCAAGAAGTGGGTTTTTAAGATCACCTCAAGCCATGTACAGTTAAATATCTGTTGCTGAGAAAAGCTCTCTGTGACCTCAAACATGTTCCTGGAAATAAAGCCAAGAGCTAACTTCCTGCCCCGTGTGCTGGATGCTGCAGGCTGGTGGGTGCCGCGGGTGGGTTCCTCGTGCTCAGAGGCGGGGGGCGCGGGGCCAACGCACGCAGCAGCGGCTGTGCTGGCAGGGCCTGGGATGGGTGGTGAAATACACCTGCACCGGGATGTTTGGGAGCGGGGAGGGCTGCGTTCCCCACCTGCCGCCCCAATTTCCACTCGTGGCACCTTGGGTGTCCCACGCAGAGCACACACAGCTCTGCTGTCCAAAGCCATTTCATTGGACCGTTTCTGTACATCTGTGTTGGCTCCTCAGGTTTTCTGCCTTCTGGGTGTTGCAGCCTTTCCCTTCGGGCATGCTCCACCACCCGCCAGAGTGCTCCATGAAGATTTCTCACCAGCAGAAAAGCAATCGAACTGGCTTCCTCCAGCCCGTGTCTCAGCTCGCCCATGGCTGACAGCCCCTCAGCAGCTGTGGGAAGCCATGTGCAGCAACCAGCGGCAGCAAGAGGAACAGCAAGCCAAGACCTTTCCCTCCCCTTTTCCCTTCCCCATCTCCTCTTTCCGATAGGGTACGGCCTCCAGCTAAATGTTTTCCCAGCAGGTTAACCTTAGGGGTGTGCAGAGACACACAGAGGCAGCACCCCTGCGGCACAGTCACCCGCAGCTTCTCCTTAGAGGGGGAAACCCTGTGGCAGAAGAAAGCAGCGACCCTGGAGGGTGGGCAGCACTGGTGGAGCTGGGCAGCAGTGCGGGGGGCTGCAGTGTGGGGTGGCAGCATGGGGCCGCAGCCCGAGACTATCCGGCATCGAGGCATGGAGCTAGGGCTCGTCCTTCATCCATGGCACTGTGGGGCAGGGGGCATGGGCCCCCGCTCCTGCCTGCCCAGCAGCTTGTGCAGGGAAGGTGCTGGTGGCACGAGGAGGGACTGTCACCCACCCTGTGCCCACCTGTAGGCACCACCATGGCGGGCTGGGAGGGCTCCGGAACACACAAGGACATGCAGGCTTTTCTGTTTCTTGAATTTCCTTATTGCAAACTACTACAAATTACTATTAGTAAAGCAAGAATATATTACAAGTAGCTATGAATTACCACAAGTGAAGCAATATATGCTTGTGGTCGATTACTCATACACATCTATACATATAATCTATACATAGATTATGCTATAGTACCGTATAGTATGGTATAGTATAGGATAGGATAGGATATATTATTTCTAAGTTTTAGCATTGCATCACTCACCAAATTGCTCCCAGGAGTGATGCCAATTGATGACAGACAAAGTCTCACTGAGAAGATGATCCATGTCACAGAGTCTGGGGCCATCCATCCAACCCCAGCAGGGGTCCAGCCCATCAAGATCTCATATAGAAAAGTTCATGGAGGGGAGTTCTCAGAGAGAAGCTACATTTTGGGTAGAAAATTAATCATTTTTATATCATTAGAGACACTAGGGGGTATAGGACACCACCACCTGAGCAGCCAATAGATGCTACTAACTTCTGTTTTTCACCTGGAATAGCCAATAGGTGATGCTGTTTTCTGTTTTCTCAGGCCACTTTTGATTTTCTCAGACTGTTTTTTCTGTATTTCCAGCTACAGCAGTCAATAGCTCTTGCCAGTTCCTGCATTTTCAGACTGTTTTCCACCTTTCCGGATGATAAGTTCGTCACTGCAGTTTCTTGTTTTTGCACTTACTGAGGGTGTCTCAGATGTGTCAGGTTCTCAGTTATGCAGCTGCACTTTAAGGATGCCAGCTTTGCCTCTCACAGATGCTCCTGGTTCTCAGACTAGCAGACATCTGCTTCATGTTTCCCATTAACCCCAGCTCACGTTCATGGCTGCATTGGTCCAGGAGGGGCAGCTGGTGAGAGGAAACCCTTCCCTCTGGTGCAGAGGGGAAGGAGTAGGTCTCCCTCCATCCCCGGGGGCAGCCTGCCCTTCCTTTCTGCTCATCCCTGTGTCTCTCACCACCGGTGTCTAGTACATGCTGAGTGTTTGAGGGGAACACTGACTTCCTCATATCACACAGGCAGGGATGTGGAACACATTTTTTCTTGCAGAATGGTAGCAGCTAACCACATAGTCACTTTTCAAAAGATTGGGACTGCTGTTCTTTCTGGTCCTTTCATCTACTAACAGATGTTTCTACACCTCGTTGCGCTGCCACAACCACACCACTTGCAGTTTGCTTCCCACTCAAGGTATTAGCCAGTTCGGCTAGGTGGCTCCTGGCATGGCTCCCCCTGGGCAGCTGGGAGCTGGCTGCCTGCGCCTCCTGGGCATCAGGCATGGAGGAGGGAGCAAGGGGCCAAGAATCAGTTTGCCAGCATTTTCCAGGCCTGAGAGAAAAGTGATGTATGATGGAGGCTTTTGGTTGTCGCAACAAAATTTCAGGAGAGGTCTTCTGGCCAACCAACCAACCAACCTACTGCCCTGTTGAGTGTGGTAATTTAGCTCTGCTTCTAGAATATCTGCCTAGAGCCCAAGGGAGGTTTTTCACCTTTGAATCAGCTCTCAACTCCAGTGTGAGAGCAGGCAGGGGCCTGGTTTGTAAGTGCCTCACTGAAGGAGCTAATGTGGACAGCCCTTCGTTCTTGGTTTTGAAGCAGGGGAGGGAAGTTAATATCCCTGTGAGACTGGAAGTGGAGGTTTCTTGGGGAGGAGCTAAAGGACAGAGATAGAAAGCTGCCAGGGAAAGTTGGGACCATGGTCCTGTCCTCAGCCACTTCACATGGCTCTGGAAGAAGTGCTCATTGTCTTTCCCCGGCCAACATCTGACTTCACCTAACACAGGAAAATGCTGTTCTCCTTTCAGTGAGGCAGGATAGGAACAATTCAACCTCCACTCCACTTTTCAAAGGAAGAGACGTTAGTGAACGCCACAGGTGGAGTATGGACCTCAGCTCCAACCTCCAGGTAGATGGGTTGCATATCTTGGCACTTGGCAAAGGTGTTTGTCCTTCAGGCAGCTGAAACTCCTCTGTAACCATAACTGTGAGTCAAGAGCATCTACTGAATTCAAGTAAGATTTTATAGCTTGTATAATGCTACCAGGGGTCAGAAGATCTCTTTTTTTGCTTTCTCCCCTGCTTCTGCACCTTTCATGAAGTTTTGGTTGCCTTTCCTTGCTGCTGGGGCTCACAGCAGCCCCAGTCTCAAATAACACACTTTCTCACAAATTTCTCCTGGAAACACAATTTCTTCTAGAAATCTGGAAAAGAACGTATGCCCATCCATTCTGCAGCAGTCTTTAGGTGTGTCTGAAGCCTGCCCTCACATCTCCCCCCTTCCTCTAGAGGCAATCTCATCAGCTTTTTTAGAGTTGTGGGGGCTAAAAATTGGGAATGAATTCCCTCAACTGCAAGCAGCCTGGCTGGACCACCCAGGAAACCACCACTCATCAACACTACCTGACCACGTAAGTGCCTGACAGAGGTGCAAGGCCAAACTCACTCGTTTTGCACCTTTGGATGGCTGCTTCCAAAATTGCTTGAGCACAGATGGACAGACTACCTGACCCACCTCTCTCTTCCATGTGTTTTATCACCGGAAAAAAAATGAAGCCTTGGATCCAAACACCTGTACGAATCCTATTCAGAGGACATGTGCATGAAATGGAGTAACCAAGCCTGTCACAATCAAACAAAAAAGTCCCATACTGTCAAAATTTTTCTGTACTTTCTGCAGCCTAAGTCTGTTGCATCCAATCCTTTTTCTGTGCACCTTACTTTGAGCCCATCTTCTCCTGAATCTTCCTTCATTGAAGACAATTTGATCATCCCTTGGCCTTCTTTAAAAAAAAAAAAAAAAAAAAAAAAAAAACACCCTTTTCACCCTTAACACATATNCTTACACATACTGATATTCCCTGTGGCACTGCAAGATGTATTACAATGTTCACAGGTACTTCAAGCTTGCTGAGAAGACTATTAAACTTACTATAGCTGTTTAGCACTGGCTTTTTTTTTTTTCTCAAATCTGATAATTATTTATTGCCTAGAGGTGAAAGAGCAGCAGAGAAGTGATTTGGTCACTGTGCAATGGCTGGAATGAGGCTTGTAGCACCTTCCCCTTCCACACTGGAATTTATCTCAATGTAAAAGGTATTAAAAGAAAAGTTTGCATGCCTGGCCCCGCAGCAAGGTTTTGAGGACTGTATTGGAATGGTGGCACTTCCACCTCAAGGCAGCCTGAGCCACATGCATGGGTAAGCACCAGTGTTTTTTTAAAAAAAAAAAAAAGTTTTCCGTCAATTCAGTTCTTACAGCTCCTTAAAATAAGGCTTTCGGATGTTGGCTTTTAAGTATGCAAAACATCCTGGTATATTGTGAGGTCAAGATGCAATGTTTTATTTCAAACTGTTTAAAAACAACCTATTAATGAGCCAGCACTAATCCCTCAGATTTGAGAATGGCTTGACAAATCAGTCAAATTTGACAGCAACCACCAAATGCAAGAATTGCAAAATTATTCACTGTGGTAAGAAAACTGAAAAAAGATCACAGCAACACTCTCATCAAGCCAATTAATACAAAGGTACAGGTAGCCAGTGCCATGCCAGTCTTCTCCACGGGCCCATACATATTTTAAATTCCATGGATTTCCTGATCACAAACATTCCCCATGTGTAATGGGTGTGGAGAATAGCTCTGGTGCTGGAGGAATAGAAGGGGGCGTTCCATCAGCAATGGTCAATTTTTGATCAATGCCTCCCTTGACATTGTGTAAGTACTTCTGTTGCTCTGTGCAATTCAGTCAAAAAACACCAACTGAAGTGTTGTAAGTACTTTATTGATAGAACAACATGCAGAGTCCATCAACCGCTACACAGTTCAGAGCCTAGCCATGTATTTAGGTATGAAATTAAGATCCAACATTTTGTTCATTTCAAAATGGAATCTTCACTTGCTAGAAGGGAAGAAAAAGAAACATAGTTAGAACTACTTGTCACTCCCATGCAATACTAAAATATGCAAAGCATTTGTGGGATCAGAGCTACCTTAAGTACACCATCTCTTTCTAGCTGTTTTTTTGTAATTCCCTCTTCTGCTTATTCAACAGAAGTGTATTTCTTTCCTCTAGGGTAAAGGCACTTTTTTGGCTTACTCATTGGTAAATGACAGTTTTCTGAACTGCCAATTCAAATAAGCCCAGAAAGAGTTATCATTACAGATACTTCCACTTATACATTTTTAAAGAACAATCTTCAACTACTGCACCGAATCAAGTTTCAACAATTCATTTTCTTACTGGAGAACTGTACCAAACTGCTGCTGGGAAAGCAGACAGGCAATCTATGTGACACTTAAATAGATTAAACATTCTAAAGAAATAATCACAGAATTCCACTACTAAATTCAGTAGCAAACCTGTAGTACAGCCTCTGTCTCCCCATATGCAAAAAGCTTCAACTAAACTAAAAGATATCTAAAAATTTAATTATATAGTTCAATGAAAGCTACATATTTAAGATAGTAGAGTTGTGCAAAATAGCTTTATCTCCAGTAAGGAGATAAGATTTTATATATGTGTAATTCACTTTTGTTTAATTTTACCGCGTTTTGTTCAACATTAGTCTTGTTCAGGACAATGCAAACGTCAGTATTTCCTAGAGAAACAGTAACTAAGCATGTAGCTACACCAAAACCAGCAAGGGTTATTAATTGGTAATCTTCAGGTTTTTCCTTATTGCAAGTCCACTTACACTCAGGCTTCAGAGCACACCCCACTCTAAGAGTATTAGAGAAGCACAGGGGACCCAAGAAATAATGCTAAGACTGAGGGAAAGTGTGCTGCAGCAGGAATATTGTGTGGTGGAAAGGAATGAGAAAAAGAAGCAGCACTAATCCCAGCAGACCACCTTCAGCATATTCTCTTCACATGAGACACCACAAACGAAGTTGACCTCTAATACTATGCTACTGACTGCATTTCAAATTGAGTTGCAGTCACAAGCAGTTATCTAAGACATCTGATCTTGATCATCAGTTGCTTTTGTGAGAACTCTTATTGCTTGGAGAAACAGGACCATAGGTTTACTGCATCCAGCCGAAACAAGGTAGCTGACTACAGTTAACATGCAATTCCAGTTATTCCTCCCAGAATAAGCAACAGCTTTTAGCGGTTAGTTTTCTCTGTGGAAATTTAGATAGCCATTTAACAAGTTCTGCTAGGTCACAAATGTGTTTTGACCTGTTTCTCTACCACACTGATATTCTGAAGAGTTTGTGGAACAACAGCACTTATTCACCCTTCACACAACCCTGGCTGGTGCACAGATCCACAGGGTCCGCAGCCTGCGGCTTGAATTTCTCTGATGAGCGCTGTGGCACAGAGGGAGGCCCTCAGCTGCAAGCTGTTAGGTCATAGGTTGGACTAGGCGATCTTAGAGGTCTCTTCCAACCTAAATGATTCTGTACGAGCTCTGCTGTAGGGTGAACAAATTGAGTGGCTACCTTCTGCAAGCTCTTTTGCGATCCGCTCAAGTTCTTCACGCTTCTTTTTCTCTTCAGCCTCTATTCTTCTCTCTTCTTCAGCAATAGGCTTTAGGTAGTCTGCCGTTAACACACAGGATTAAAAACACGATGTCTAACACCGGGGGGAAAGCTGCACGCCTGCTAGCTGGCTCAGGACAGAGTAACAGCATAAAGGCGGGGGGCGGCGCAGCGACCCGGACCCGCGCTGCGGCCTCGGACCCGCGGAGCGCCGGGGCGGGGAGGGGCGAAATGGCGCCCGGGCGGCGGCGC
>VXAA01000601.1:160860-174529 GCA_013399115.1 Anseranas semipalmata
GGCGCCGCCCGCCGGGTGCTGGCGGAGGCGGGCCTCGGGAGGAGGGAGGGAAGCGGGAAGCGGGCGGGTTGTCACTGCCCCGCGTTGTGGTCGCTTGTTCCCGAGAGAATCCCCGTGGCGTCACCTCTGGCGAAGCGTTTCGTACGCCGGAGGAAGGACTTTGTAACTCCCTCCTGCAGAGGAAGAAGTTGCGGACTGCAATTACTCCGTCGCTTACTTGAAATACTGCTAATGATTTGACTTGCAGAAATGCTTTACTTAGGTACCGGTTGAGCTTGATGTATTCAAAGCAACAAAATGTTCATTTCTGAATGATTTCGAGCAATTAATTCAGTGACATCCCTGTGCTGGGTTTTTAAACAGAAAGCACTAAATCTCTCAGGAAAAATCACTACTGTTTTTCATTCCTGTTGATGATACACACACGGAATCAGATGTTCTGGTCTCCCCCTGCTGATGCAGCAGGCAATCTGGACTACAAGTTGTTGTGCTACACCATCACACAAGGAGAAGAAAACGAGGAGCAAGCTGCACCATGTAGTTACCTGCAATAAAATCTCAAATTATAAGCATTAAAGGGGATCTGTGCACTTCCTTCTCACTACAAAAGCATTTATCTCTCTTCCCTGTTCAATAGTAGAAAACAGATAGGTCAGTTACCAGACACTGTCCAAACCCCACAAGTTTACCAACCAGAAGTCTGCAAAACAAATTCCTACAGTGAATGTAAGCTTTGTACACTGCTATCAAGTACCTGCACACTGAAAAATTGAACTGAGCAAGTCCAGAATTCCTGGTGACTGACTTTAATTTTACTGAAAAACCCAATCACAAGAACTACTCTTAAGTTTACCAGGTGCCAAATGATAGCTTTGACTACGTCTGCTCTAAATTTAGATGGAAGTTTGTAGTTGTTGAAACAGCTTCCTGATAAGTCATAAAAGAATTATTTGCACTCGGTTTCAAACAAAATGGAAAAAGTAATAAACCATTTACAATGTTTATAGTGACTAAATACAAACCCTGTCTCTACAAAGAATTCCAGCTATGACTGTTACTCTTTTCAGCTAAATTAGAAGAGCTACTCTTCATTATTCTAACAGCTCCAAACAGACACTACATCTTATAGTGGTCTTTAACAGCATTTTTCAGCTAGCATTATTTCATTTGTGAATGTAAGGCAGAGATGACAGTGCTGCCTGAAAGCGGCTGTTAGCATCTTTCAATGTCTTCAATGGATTCATCTTGAACATGAATTCACTAAAGGCAACCTGCCTGAACAAACAAAACTACCATCATTGTGGAATCACAATTTTATGAATGGAGAGACAATGGACTTTCCAAATATCCTCCCATGCATAACCACATGTTGCCAAACCTGACCTATTCAGCTTCAGAGGTAGTTGTTCTTGAATGGCAGTACCAGTACCACAGGCAACAATTTCAATGTCATTAGAATGGAAGTTTTACTGCAGCTTTCCCTCCTTCTTCATGTTCAGATTTTATTTAAACTATTATTGGGACAATGAGGGCGACCAACATCGCAGACTTATGAAAAATGTCACCAGCAGGTCAAGGGAGATGACTGGTGAGAGCGTATCTAGAGCGCCGTGTCCAGTTGCTGTGTCCTCAGTACGTGAGAGATGGACATTCCAAATCGTGGGCAGCAAAGGGCCATGAAGACAATGAAGAGATTGGAGCATCTCTCATGCGAGGACAGACAGAGAGCCGGGGCTGTTCAGCCCACAGGAGAAGGCTCAGGAGGAATCTTGTCAATGTTTATGAATACCTGATGGGGAGTAAAGACTGAGTCAGACCCTTCCCAGTGGTGCCCAGTGACAGAATGAAAAGCAAGGGGCACAAACTGAAATTCAGGAAATTCCTTTTAAATGGAAGGAAAAAAAAAAAACAACTACTTTTTTACTCTAAGGGTGTTGAACATTCATACATGTTGACCAGAGAGGTTGTGGAGTTGCCATGTGTGGAGATACTCAAGGTCTGAATGGACACAGCCCTGAGCAACCTGCTCTAACCAACCCTATTTTGAACAGCAGGGTTGGACTAGACAGTCTCCAGATGTCCCTTTCAACCTCATCCATTCTGGGATGATCATTATAAATATGTTATTTTAATTTTTCTAGAAGCAAAAATCTGTGGCCATGAATAATTCTGTAGAGAACAACTTGTTACACTTAGATTTGGGAATGCTTTTTCTACCTGAGAATCTCATAATCCAAATCAATGCTTTCTTCCAAAATGCATTTTGTTTCTCCAGAACTTACCAAAACAGTCAGTCAGAATGATCTTAAACCAGCTCTGTTTATATGAAACCTCAGGTCAAACCTGCCTTCAAATTTAGGTTTTGAGACATTACTAAATTTGGTTCTTTCCACAGAACAAATCATTTACTTCCAAGTGGGGTAAAAAAAGAGGAAAAATGCATTATTTAGTCAATGCAGTCACTTTTATTTATATAGTGCAATTCACTGCTCTTCAAAGCGTCGATGTAAACACTGGAATGAAACTCCATAGTTGGATTCAGTTGCAGGTCTTGTTTCCTTCAAGTACCAACAAAAAAAGAATAAACATTTCTTTACATCCTATTAAAAGTTTTAGGGTGTTTCATGTTGCCTTTATGATCTGAGGATCAAAGCACTACCTATCACAGATCTTGCAGTTTTTTTTTTATGTCCATCAAACTTCTCTGAGCTGAGCCCTAGAACCTGAACTTTTCCACAGCTTGCTTACATGTATCTGATGAAAACTTGACCTTAATGTAACTAGTTACTATGACAAAAGATACTGGGATAAGAATTTGCAACAAGAATGACCAAACTGTCAAAGAAACATACCTTCAAGTTCAATTGTAGCAAATCACCATTCTTTGCATAATTTAATGAAATCTCAGTCCTGATCAAACAGTTGTTATTTTTTCAAGGAAAAAAAAAAAAAAAAAAGAACTAAATAAAGTTTCCAACATTTTAATTGTAAACATTTAGATTTGTTTCATCTGCAAAGCAGAAATAAAGGGCTAGAAGCTTTGCTGTTTTTCTTCACTGATTGAAATTTATTACAAATACACAGATTCACTGTTTATGTGCCAACTGCACAGTTGAAACAAAAACATATAGAACCAAAAGTGCTTCTATTAGTTTTCAGAATAAAACAGCAACATGTAGCACAACACAGAATCCTACTGCAAATCATTTAGCCTAAACAAGGTATAAAATTCCTCGCATATCTGAAGATACTCTCCCATGAGAAGTATATAACAGTAAAGATTAGATGTCAGTACCAAGGTTCTTCAAACCAAAAGCACAAGTGCTTTCAGACTGATCTCAACTGAAACTAGGTATCTGAATTTGTTTTCACCAACAATTACTTCAAGCATTATTTGCCACAGCACTTTGGTTTTGTTGTTTTGTTTTGTTTTGTTTTTTGAACACCAAAATCCCCCAAATGCTTTTAAACACGGCATTAAAGTTGTCAGGCACTAAGTTCAAGATACAAATGAATGCCTCTGCCAAAAAAGAAATTTAAGGCCTTCCAGGGTAGCCAGAGACTAGACAAATTTGCCTACTCCTTCTTGTATGGGTATCTGCAGGGAAAAGTTTGAGTACCTGCACATAAGCGCAAAAAAAAACCTGACATCCTGTGGACTAAGACTTCTAATGGTTAGTTCCTTACGCCGTCTTGCAGAAACTCAGGAATCTGCGGGACCCCTTAGTCTCTGCTTAGGGACCAACTCAACTCCCTTACCTGACAGGGAATTCTTGTATGTGTCAGGAAAAGTCTTGTATTCTATCAGATTACAGTATCATGCTTTCAAATTAACAGAATGAGGTTCCTTTCAACAGGTATGAGAACAGACACTAAAAGCCTGAGAAATCCCAAACTCATTTCAGATGTACAGCTGTTTCAGAACTGAAGGCAAATTTACCTCTAGTCCCACAGCTCTTTGAATTTCTTCGCTGGGATATATCAAAGGTAGTTTGAACCCTGTATATGTAGCCACATAGATCCTCATTTGTTAAATATATTCTTTTTAAAAAGAAAAATATGACTGAAGAACTTGTGTTCAGGCAGCCTGGGAGATGGCATATGGGTCTCAATTGCAACTCCCATCTAAACTTATGTTCAGAGCCATTCAACACCAAGTAGTTTTCAAAATGCTATCACAAGTTTGTGGCTACGCAGAAGAGACGTAACCATAAAAAAAAAAGGGAGACCAGCATTCCCTATACACAAATGCTCTACTATGACTCACCATCCAGCAAGCCAGAGGTCTTTATCATGTCTTCCAAACCTCACTCCCTATCTTATAGCAGCATAACCAGCTTCTACACCTGTGTTTGGTTGCCTTGACTACCACATGTCAGAAAAAGGACATTTTGCTGGGTATCTGCGTACTTCACCATTGATCATCACTGCAGTTGTACTTCAAGCAGCATTTTTTTCCAAGAGGGTAATTTTCAAGATAGGGGAACATGTGTTCTGTCTCCCCTACTTAGCCCTCCCCCCTCCCCCCCCCCCTTTTTTTTTTTTTTTTTCAATTACTGGTTTTGCAGAAAGAGTCTCAAGCATGACCAGCTGAAACTAAAATATGATCCAGTTATGGCCAACACAGGCTTTAGTTTAGATCAATATAGACTACACATCAAGACAATGTGAGTTAGAACTGAAATTAATGTTGCAACTTCACATGCACTGCATGGAAATTTAGGACAGTGTTTCAGTAGGAGACAAACATGCCTCCTCTTCTTCTAACAACACAACCTTCCGTCTGGAGAGAGACATCACAGACTTTATGAGAGTTAAAGAAATTCTAACAAAAATGCGCAAGGCAAGAAAAGCAAATGGGATTACAATCTGCATAAGATGGAAAATTTCTGTGCTAAATTCACTTAACAAGCATGTTAGAAAGAAGGCCCCTAGGCTTACACATGGGTAGAGAGACAGCTTGGCAAACATGAAGGCGTGCTCCTTGCCACCATATCTAGCAAAAGGATGCAATGTTTCCCTTTCATGGAGGAGGGCTGTAGTCCATATTGCAAACTGAAATATGCTGGCAAAGAAAGTAATAACACAGCTGACCTGAATGGCTTCTATTTCATTGTGAGACTTCTCTGCAAATTCACTGGTCAGCTGGTAAGCCAGTGGAAGCCCACCAATGAATGCCAATGAAAGTATATTAAGCAGTCCCATTAATCGTGTAGCTTTTGTTACATACAGGAAAAGTGAGTGATGGACAAACCACAGGAGACCAATTGTTACAAATGAGCCAAAGTAGGCAAGATAGTTTGGCCCATATTCACTTAAAGCTTCAAGAAGGCTTCCATGGAACTTCTCCCCCACTTCTCTTGGATCAGGAACATTGTCTTCACTGTGGAGAGAAAACTTACTTTACTTTGCATGTTAATTTTATAAAAACACACCTGGACCAACAATTAACTATGTTGTTTTACTCTGAGCAAGTAGGAAAGAACAGGCACCTACTCTGTAGCTCTCTAATATGTAACTCAAAAGAAGCATTTCAAATAAAAGTTCTGCAAATAAATTAGATCTGCAAGGAAACAATAGAAGTAAGTTGGCATTCCTTTAGCGTTTTACCTGAAAACACAACTAAGCATAAAGGAAGCTTTGTCCTTCAAGACCCCCCAACCCAACATACATTAAATAGACTCATGATCACTACTTCTGAAATGTGGGAGCTAGAAATATCTTTTGTTTGTGCTCTGTAACTTTCCAGAAAATCACACTTGAAGTAACCACTGCAGGCTTTAGAAGTGAAAGACAATGTTTGGTTAGCTTTATTTCTTCACATATTACGCATACACACAAACTGACATTATAGTTAACAGAAATTGTCAGAGGCAACACAAAGCCTTACCATATATCCAAAATGAGCAAGGTTGCTACAATAGCGTAGACTCCATCGCTGAATGCTTCTACGCGTTCCTTACTCAGAGGCTCACTAAGGTAAAAACTAAAGGTTTCTAAGCTATGGTGTTCCTCCTCTTCATCTCTCTGACCTGGAAAACAAATGTGGATGTATACTAATGAAAGACAAAATCAGGCAATACAAAACAAGGTAATTAAAGTAAAAAACAAAACAAAACAAAACAAAAACAAAAAACAGAAACTTTAACCAAACAAACTACAGTGACCTCTCTTTCTCTTTTTCCCCACCTGAAAAAATCTTTCTGTAGAAAGAAGGGTGTTTGTTCATCTGCACAGGTCACTCATTCCACTTTTTTTCTGCAGCCGTAACTCTCCCTGAAGTTCATACTGCTTTCAGGACAAGTGCATCAGGGACAAAAAAGCCCTGTCCTTTAAGCTGTATGGCAGACCATTTCCACCAAATGAATAATGACTCAAAGCTGTAATCGAACAAAATATTTGAGCTAAACAAATCAGAAGCTGTGCTACACTCCAGAAAGCCCTAATAACTGTAGGTCCCCAAAGACACTGTGGAGAACTTATACTGCATGGGAGGAAAAAACTTATTGCAGAATGGGGCCTGCACTGCGACATCAAACCACCTGCTTTAAAATAAATCCGGCCTTTGGCCAAAAGATGGGGCTCTGGAGCTTTTAAGGAAAATGTCAAACTCATTCCTGAAGACGGCTTTGAATTGCCTAACTAGCCAAGCCACACCACCTCAGGAATATAGATTTGATGAAGACAAATCCTGCACTTTCCAGAAGTGAAGAGAGGAAGTGAATTAAAAACCAAGTGTAAATGCATCTCAGTCAATATAGCAAATAAATTATGTTAGCCATCTGACAGGGTGAGACATACACAGCCTTGACCTGACTGTGAAGAGCAGTGTCCCTGTTGTAGCAGGCACAGCAAAGTATTTGTGCCCATTTGTTCTCTGGATCTGAGACTCTGGCTTCAGCTGTTTCAAAGTATTTCTGCCTGTCTAACACTGCTCCTCTATGGTGGAGTCAAAAATACATTCCCATTTGTAGTGAACACAGATGGACTTATCCTGGGCTAAAAAGGAGCAGCAGAGGCACAAAGGTGTTACTCTGCTGACACACCTATGCAGTGCTGATTCCAAAGACATGAATCTCTTTGGTATTTTTCTTGTCATTTAATATTGCTCTCAAAGGGAAACAGTCCCCCTTTTGGCTGAGTAGGTTGCACGATACCACTTTCTCCTTTATTTTGGCACCAGCAATGTCTTTTCACAGTGGAGTCTCAGTAGAGCTGAACAGCAGATCTGGCTGTTGGCGTGGTTGTGCAATTGTTGGTGTTGACAGAAAGGGGGCAGAAAGAAACTAAGCAAGGAGTGTGAGGGAAGGCAGCAAGGATTTAGCCATGTGTGAATTTACACCTTTAGACTACAGCAGTTAGATTAGTAAGGCATAACACACTGAACAGTTAATTACCCCAGAAGTGTTTCAATTACATATCTGCTTGTTACAGATTCTCAGGCATGCTGATGACTGACAGTTTGAGAATGTGGGACTGTACAGTATTGCTGGGAAATGATACAGGCATAGAGCTTGCTTCCTATATTTTCCTGTCCTCATGCTCCCCTTTTAGGAGGGAAAAGGGATAGATGACCTACAGCCACCATTCATGCATTTGCATGTGTGCGTGCATGTGAGTATTCAGGGCAAACCACAGAGGTTTTGCTTTCAGAAAGGACTTTGTAATGTATGCCTTACAGATATCTAGTAGTAAATGAAAGGTAAAGCAGGGACCTGAGGAGAAACTGGAAGCACAGCAACAAAACACCAAATCACTATACTCCAAGACTGAAATTGGAAGTAGAATTAAAATTACTTCATGCCATGCTGTCTGGATAACATGTTGACAACCTAGTAATAACATATCTGAATATACTCCCTAGAAATACTGTTACTCACCAACAAACTTGGTTTTACACCATGCAATGAATCGAGAGAGATGTGGAAAAACAATCACGAGCCCAAGAAGTACGTAAGACTATGGAGAAGAAAATAAACAGAATTTAAATTTAGTTATCAAAACGTAAATTTCTTTCCAATTTTGACATTAAACTATTATTCTCAATCTTTAGGTATAATCACATTGATAAAAACAAATCCTGATTTTAAGACATAAAATGACTCACCTAAAACGAACATGCACCTCCTGAACATTGCATGTGCAACCTAATACTTTTTGATAGCTAGTTTAGTACCAGCAATGAACCAAGCTAAAACAGGAAGGGAAATAATCATGCTAAAAAATGCAGTAATGATTTCTCATGAAGTTGGAGAACTATCACTTTTCTAATGCTACCTGTCACTTGCCACTCAATCTGAAATATCATGTTTGCCAGCTAAACCTCCTAAGCACCCCTGCATTGTGCTGGCAAAGTTGTTTGGATAACAGTGTAATAATGTGATCAGGAAATGGCTGTAGCTTAACAAAACTGGAAACAAACAAACAAAAAACATTCAAATGCTTTCTTTGGTTGAATCACTTTTGTAATTCCAGCTGGCTGCACAGAAAGATGCACTGAAATAATTTGACGGAAGGTGGCAGCAGGGAAAAGGGTGTAAAGGTTTCTTAAGCTAGGGCAAAGAAACAGCTGTGAGGGACACTACCAAGGACAGAGCACTTTGCATATTTTGACCACTATTCTGCAAAAACTTAGTAAAATTGCTTGAATCCCTTCTGGTTCCTTTATGTCTTTGATCAAGGCAGAAGCTATGTCAAGCATCTCTGTGAAGAGTCATTACTACAAAATATCCACCTCTCTGAAATTTCAGTACATCTCAACAAGTTCCCTAAAAAAAGAGCACAATTTAATTATCTGTCTCCTGAACTTGCTTTGGAAGTATGTAACTTTCTCTGTCCCACTGTGCCAGCTGTACTTAGGGGGGAATTTGCACATGCTGCATGTCTCCGTGTACTACTTCTGTCCAAAAGACAGCTCGGTGGGTCATAAGTGGTTCACAGACTGCACGTCTAAACACAAGAGCAACCTGGAAATTAGTTCGACTGACATTAACTAAAAAAAATATTACACTGGTGAACAAGAGAGGGAGAAGGCAATAACAGCAAAGTCTGAGATGAGAAAAATATTTGCAGTTAAAATTTGGTAATTTCACACTTGGACTCATAATTATCCCTTTTATCAATAGTAACCCAATACCTCCCAAATTTTGTGATTTAAACACTGATAATTTCCATGGAATATTTGTCAAGATTCAGTTAAATTCAGTTAAATCCACCTGTTCCTAAAGAACAAGGCAGAGGAAAGGAAGCTCAGGATACATCTAAAAACTAGATTTCAGTTCCAAGCAGAGGTTTTGAGAAAAATAAAACCTATTAATATGTAGAAGCAACTTCACCACTTAAAATAAAGGTGGCAGAGAAAAAGGCTGTGTAAGAGCAGGCTTTAGCAAAAAACATTTGTTTTGAGATGCAGTTTGCTAACTGGTCTACTTATTCTATTTGTTCTTACACCTTGCAAGTGCAGCAATTATATTCACCTGTCTTCAGTTTGTGCAATGTGATGTTTATTTCATGTAACCTTTCACATTATCTCACTTACTTATGATAAACAAGATGCTAACTTACAGTTTAGAAGACCTGCTTCTGAAGAGTGATACAGGGAACCATTAAGAAAACTGAGGCTAAGCAAGTAAAGCAAATATTGTAGCAGAATATTCCTTCAAAACCTATCCAAATTCACAGATCAAACTATGGATTGGCCTCTGCGAATTGAACACATGCAACACAAAATAGCAACCATGATTACGTCACCATAGAACTGGCAACTGAGAAAGCCTGCACGTTTAACATGGACACCATTATTTTAACACACAGTCATAAACACAACTAATATAAACTGCTGCATCCAAGTAGTCTGTTAACTGGGTGAACTTACCAAGGGAATAAAGAAAAAAGAAAAGATTGCTGCTAAAAAGCATAAAACTGGTCCTCTTAGGATAATCTTTAAGATATGACGTTTATAGAAATTCTGATTTTCAGACTCCTGTATTTGTTGATTCAGTAAGTGTGGGTGATAGAATCCATACACAACTATCACAGCCTGCAATAAGAAGAACATTACTGAAGGTAGTACACACAGCATTGCAGCTGTATAACAGCAAAACTATAAATCAGAAAATTCCAGAACACATTCAACGTTATTCTTCACTGCCACATGGATGACTAGTCTTAGAAACTCCGAGATTTCACAATCTCCTGTGTATCAGGATTTTACTTTCCTCTGCAGAGCTTGACATGACCATGGATCTTACATGAAGAAGAAGGAAGGCTTCCACGATAAGAAACAGAAAGTGACAAGGCAGTGTTCCAGGCAAAAACCAGTGCCATTGGTAAGTAGTTAGAACTGAGGCAGAAAACCTCTGCTCACTCAGCCATTGCTGTGTGGCTCAATGAGAACCCCAGCAGGAAAGGTCAACTGCTATTTCGTCAATGCATGTTTAAGGAGGAGGAAGGAATTCTGTGGACTTTGAGATCAGCTGATTTAGTTGCACTGCAGGACAGTGGCATTCATCTCATCAACAGGTATTTTGTTATGACAACAGGCACAGGTTTGAAAAATATTGCTATGCAAACAAAAAAGACACTTATCAATTGATATCCATAGTTAATAAACCTAATTTTAGTTCCACCCACTAGAATCTAGTCTCTACAAGTGAAAATGTAAGTGGATAGCTCTAATACCTGTATTAGACCAATGACAACAGCACAGACACTGAACAGGAAAATTCCAAAAGGTACGTCTGGAAAGGAGGCCATTAAGGAAAACTAGAAAAAATGCAACCAGATCAAATGTAATTAGGAAGCAATGTAGGAATAACAACAGAGAAAAGGCAGTATTCTTCATTCAATACTGAAATTTGAAAACATAAACAACACTTTGTTTTTCTATATAATTCCACTAAATGCTGTTTCTAGCCACAAACACATGCAAGCATCCCAACTGAGTATCTGGAGAGATGGCTTTTGCTCACATATTGATACTGCAAAATTTTAACCTCGATGCTATGTCTTCTTAATAACTAGACTGGTTTGTAGCTGATCATAAAGTCTAAGAACATTTTCAATAGACAAGATGTTCTTAACTGAATATTCTTGATATTAGGACACCTTTTTGAATCTTTTCATTTCTCTACCTCCATGGCTGCCTGTTGTATTAATTTTTACAGCTTCATTAGGCAAGACCAAAAAAAAAAAGAAGCAGGGAGTAGTATTAGGGTAACACCGCTAACTTTCCAAAAATTATTTCAGCTCAAAGGCAAAGGAAGAAGTATCTGCTCATGCTGACAAAGACCCTCTTACTGACCACAGCCTTATTCTGTGCAGGTTAATAAATAAAACAGGTATATCCACAGAGAAACAGGTGCCTGTCATATAAACCTGTTCTAAACATACAAAAATAGTCAAGAAGCATTTTAAGCAACTATTTTGTTCTGCTAATTATGGTGGTCAATTCTTGCCAGATCTAAAGGTTTTCTGGCCAGAAATTGCATAGAACATCATATCTGCAGATTTAAAAAGTGAATAATTGTCTGCTACAAACACCACTGCTGAATAAGCCGCAAGTGATACCAAAAACTCTCTCCAGGTTATGAGACAAAAATATTCTGCCATCTAAAGAAGAGTTTGAAATACAGGTTTAGCTCCCTTACAAAATCCAAAATTCTCATCAGCCAACTTTGACATATTTCAATTCATCTGCTTCTTTTAAAGAAAACCTGGGAAACTACATCTTCTCCATGATTATAATTTTTCTCCCAGAATACCCATTTTCTGCCATATATATGCAGGAGTTGAAGATTATAACACATCCTCATGAATTTTAAGAAACTAAGGATTAATACATTAACTGTAAAATTAACTATTACAATGGATTCAGGGTTTATGCTATAATAATACTCTCCTGGCTTTCTGAATACTTTGGTGAAGTCTTGCCTAACAAGGAAAAAGAAACTGTAATATAAACATATGTCAAATTGTAGAAATGTACTTACTGTGTATGGCAAGAAAGTTATGATCATCATACAAGCCTAAAAAAAAAAGAGAGAAAAATGCATACTGAAACACTAGATGAACTACAAGCAAGCAATCCCATCATTTAAGAGGTAGCCAGAGAATGTAACACAAACAGCTCAAATGCAAGTGCTACATCATGAAAAAAACATTTCTGAAGTTGCTGAGCTATGACTGAAACATATGGCCAGTTCTGCACACACCTTCCAGGTTTGCTATCCAAACTGTACATACTTATTTTAGAAAACACTACAGTTTTGTTACCAGTACCACAGATAAAAGCTTTTCTTACGGTTCCTAACTTCTCACTAAACTAGCAATGCCCAAAGTACCACACCTCCCAAAGAGGTGCTTCTGACTGCCCTTGTTAAAACCATTAATTTCTGATCATAAATATTTTGAATAAAGTAAAACTAAGAAAAAAAAACCCACGCCTAAAGCTGAAAGAAATGCATTGCTTTGAAAGCTAAATTAGAGAAGAATTATATACGTCATGCAACTCTTCTTACATAAATTCCTGTAGTGTTCTCACAGAATTTAAACTTAGTATTTTTATTAACAAAAATTAGATGAACTCTGTAACTGCATACTGCCAAGAGAACAGAATTTTAAGCAATGTACTAAAATACAAAGCTCTAGCTGAAAGCAAAAAACACATTCTCCATTGAAGCATCCCATTACAACTATCTGTAACCAAGATACTACAAGGTGGCTCATTAAAAAATACATACTCAAGTAAATGAAGAATTTTTAACAGATAAGATTTAGGAAACAGTAAATCTCAAAACACTGCATCAGAGACTGGTCTCACAGTTGTAGTGTTTGAGAAAATCATACAATCCTCTGTTTCAAATAAGCTTCACAACAAATTTCTGGATAACTTCAACAGAGAAATGGCTGAAACCGTAACTGCAATTCAAACCCACAGCTATGATTTTTGCCACAAAAGACAAAGAATTTCATTTTCTCAAAGCTGGAGGACAGATGACACACAGACTAGCAGAGTCAGAAGCTTTCTGCCTAGGTGCCTCTTCAGTTCCCTCAGATGAGCTACCCGCTAACCTGGTGCAGAGCTTCTTTTGGCAGTAAAACATGTGCAAGTTAAAAGCAAGTTAGTTATCAATCATCTTCTTTGGCAAAGAGGAATTAAAGCTCTCTGTACCTTCCTGGCTTTGAAATTTGGGAGAGTTAATTTCAATTTGAAACATTCTGTTATGTAGATACAGACTAAAGGAAAAGTGCCCTGTACTTGGTAGTTAATCACCAAGTATGTCTGCTAAGACTTACCAGATTTAGAAGAGCAAGGACATCGTCTATTAGTTCTATCACCTGAAACAACCTGTTAAGGCAAGTTAAGATACCATGAACAAGCCATCTCCTAAAATGTGTTACACACTGCATACAAATTATAAATTTGTGATATTATAAGTGAACTTGACTTTTTTTTTCCTTTGCTCCAGAATTTATGCAAGCAGTCCAGATGCTACCAAAAGACATTAATTCAAACATGTAAGTCACTTGTTAGAAAAAATCTGAAAGCTAGATATGAACAGTCAAGGTCAATCATGGAAAAGTTGTTAAGAATCTCATTTTGATTTGAAGGACAAGTGGCATAAGATGTATCAAACTGGCTTCAACCTGGCTTTTTTTTTTTTTTTTT
>VXAA01000601.1:178382-198379 GCA_013399115.1 Anseranas semipalmata
GAAAAGGTTCTTCACCAAGAGGGTGGTCGGGCACTGGGACAGGCTCCCCAGGGCAGTGGTCACGGCACCGAGCCTGCTGGAGTTCGAGAAGTGTTTGGACAATGCTCTCAGACACATGGTCTGATTTTTGGGTGGTCCTGTGTGGAGCCAGGAGTTGGACTCGATCCTTGTGGGTCCCTTCCAACTCTGTTCTATGGTTCTGGGGTAGGCCTTCCCTGCAGCAGCCGGGGAGGGGCCTTAAAAATGCACCACACACATCCAGGGTACCCATGCATTACGCTGAACAAAGCGAAGAGGCAGCGGCTGCATGTTTGTGCTAGCAGCGTGCTTGGCCTTGTGCGGCACTTGGCAGCGGGAGGCCTGCAGGAGGACAGGCCCCGCCTCGGAGTGCCTCCTGGATGATGCTCGCGTCTCCAGGCACTGGCAGCCAAGCAGCTCTAGGTCTGGAGACACGCGTGAAGTGATGGGCCCTCTCCATGGAAAGAACTGGTGGCAGCTCTGCCGAGGCACTCACAGCTTAGATTGGGAAACTCCTAGTCTGAAGAAACTGAGTATACAAAGTATGCCCGGGCTAAAAGGTCTCACAGAGCTGAAGTCTGGCTTACAGTTGAGTTCAATTATATTTCTGAATGTCATGTATGTATATTTACACACCTGTGAATAAGTAGTCATATACCTGTGAGTTACAGTATGTGGTCTCAGGAAAACTTGCACTGTGTTCATACTACTGTGGACTTTTACAGCTCTTCCCATATCACTTGGAAAAACTCCCCATGTGATCCTTTTGACTGAAAGAGGAAATCCTCAAGCATATCCTCTGCAGGGAGATGGATGAACAATCATGGGGGGCATCTTGTGTTGTCATTTGAAATAACTAAATAAATATGAGTTGAGGATGATTTTTCTTAGATGTGGGAATGTCAGTGAGAGTATCTTGAATTCTTGAAGTTGATGCCTGGTACAGGTGACTTGAGTTGGTGGGCTCAGTGGGAGCAAGTACTATTATAAATTATGTGTGTGAATGAAGCCTTATGCTCCACCAAAGCTCTTTACACGTAATGTATATACACTAAAGATTACACTTAACAGAGACTGTAATGTTCAGAAATTCTCAGTTTGGTTTATAAAACAGATTTTAAAATCTGTATATGAATTTCAAAGTAATTATTATTATTATTATTATCATCATCATCACTGGCCTAACCAACCTTGTCTCATCACTTCAAATGATTTGGTTTATGGACTTTTTTCTGTCCTTTGGAGCTGTGAACTGGAGGCTTTGGGTTTATGTTCATGTTTTATTTTTATTTCATACCACAATGATAGTCTGTCTGGAATACATAGGCTTATAGTTTCCAGTGAAGTTGTGCTCTAGTTGATGTGATTCAAACACTGTTGCAAACTGGTTTTGTTGCAGAGAAGTATTTTCATTGTTAGTCTTTTCTTGTAACTGAAAGGGCATCAGGGTCTTCATCATCATAATATTTTTTTTTTTCTCAGTTTCTAGAAAAGCTATTCTCTAAATAGTGGATTTCATATAAGACCTCTCATAGACGACGCCAAGAACTCAAATTGCTTGCCCATTCTGATGGGGTGAAAATGTTCTAGGTTTGGAGAAATTCAAATCTGAGAATACGTTGACAGTGTAGTTTAATTCATAAGCAATCGGCTCTGCTTACTGACTGGAATTAGATATCCAAGATGTTCTAGGCCGCAAAAACATCAAGATATTGCGCTCTTGTAGTAGAAGATGCTGCTTCCACTGATCAGTAGCTGATTTTCCTCAGTTCCTGTATCAACTGAAGCAAAAAGTATAGAGGCCTAGTATAGAGGATAGTTGCTGAGCATATACTACTATACTGGGTCTGGCCGGGATAGAGTTAACTTTCCCTGCAGCACCCTTGTAGCTAGAACAGCGCTGGTATCACACCAGTGTTTGGCTACTGCCGAGCAGTGCTGGCACAGCACCAGGACTCTCTCCAGACCCCCCAAAGCCAGCAGGTGGGGGTGGGCAAGAAGTGGGGAGGGGACATCCCCAGGGCAGCTGGCCTAAACCGACCAAAGGGATATTCCATACCATAAGAGACTTCTTGAAAGGAGTATTCCAGCAGGTATGCTAGAAATGCTGTGGAAATCTCTGGAATTTATAAATAGGAATTAGAAATAAGACAGTACAATCTAGGCAATAGTTACAGGAACCTGTGGAAGTCATTCACCTGTGCCTCAGGCTCTGCTTGGTGTTTCTACATCTGGTGGAAGTTTGCTTTTAAACCAATTACAGTCTGCAGTGAAGTGGGTGGCTGTTATAGATCTTCCTATATTCCAGAACTGATCAGCCTGAGACAGTGATATGTAGTCTTCCTGGAAAGAAGAATATGAAGACAGTTGAGAATCTTGTCTGCACTCAGAAGCAAAAAAAGGCCAGAGGAGAGAGCTGCAAAGCTGCAGGACATCACCTGAAAAAGGGCAGTAGCTAAGCCGCTTTCTAACATGTATGGG
Source organism: Anseranas semipalmata (assembly GCA_013399115.1). Classification (NCBI taxonomy): domain Eukaryota; kingdom Metazoa; phylum Chordata; class Aves; order Anseriformes; family Anseranatidae; genus Anseranas; species Anseranas semipalmata. The sequence continues at coordinate 180,882 of VXAA01000601.1, forward strand.
GAGGCTTCTCAGGAACTGGAACAGGCTAGTAATGGACCTTAGCAGAGAATGGTCTAGGAAATCACCTCAAGAGATTTTTGTGGATTGACAGCAACAGTCCAGAGAGAAGGTCCTGAGTAAATTTGCCTCTTCAAACATCATTTGTTCTGCAGAAGTTTCCTGAGGCAGGTATGTGAATTGTGACTGGTAACCCCTGATCCCTGGTAATATGGTTTGCATAACCAACAAAAAGGCAAACAGCCATAATATATAAGTGGGCTGGTCATGTGTCACCCCCCACTGCCCTTTTCTCTCCTCCTTCTCTCCTCTCCTCTGCTATTAAGAGGCAGGCCTCCTGCTGGTGGTATGATTAAGCCCACCAGTGTTATCAAAGCATGGGTGCTGAGCCACCAGGATGTTGTGACACCCACCGTGGAACAAGGAAGCCTAACAGCACATAAAACGTTGCCTATAAAATCAGGCAGCAGTAAGGCCTAATTGGGGTTAGACTGGAACTGCTGCTGTACAGCAAAACCTGCGATCCCCAGGTGGACAGGGATGGCTCCACCATCATCTTCTTCCTCTGAGGATTGAGTGACTCATGTTCTTTTAGGTAAAGTCTGAGCATAGAGCACGATTATTGTATCATGCACTTATTATTAAGAATTTGACACATGATCTTCAGAGGGTCCAGGTGGCTGAAAAGTCTAGGTAACTAAGAATTCTATATAATAAGATAGCTACACTGATTACTGGGAATTCTGTGTTAACTGTAAGCTAAGTGCTAGAAATTGTAGATAGGAATAAGCTATGCTGATTGCTAAAGTTTTTGTGTAATAATAAAACTCTTAATTCTAACCAAAACCCTATGGCCATTCTTCATTCTGCCAAGGATCCCTAAAACCTGCCTGTCCTCTGTAGTCTCAGCTGACATTCATTTCAGGCTGACCTGAATGGACTGAGCTGCAGTACACATTGTGAAACTGAATGAAGCAACTGAGACATAAGAACTACTTCAGCTGTGAGATCTCAGAAAACTGAATTTCTTTTCATAAGCAAGCTGAACTAAAGTGTTGTATAGATGATGAAAGAAAATAGCAGAACTGCAGCAAAAATAAGTTTGTAAGACAAGAAGGGACAAGCCTTTGGCTGAAATACTGAAATGGTATGCCAAATACAAGCAGAATATGCTTCAGCTGGGATAGGTACAGTTCTATGCCTCCAATTGTAATTTCTTTTTGAGATCCTGGGCTGCAGAGCAATAGTGAAGGTGCAGCTGCTGACGTGAAGGTCTTCCAGTTCATCTCTCCATTTTCCATAGTAGCTGTTTGAATCTGGTGACATTGACAATGTTTTTTACGCTTGGTCAAGAAGCCTTAGCAAAGGAGGCAAAGGAAGACATGACTGTTAGAGAAGCAGTTCACATTGCTAGAACAAATTCAGCAGCGATAGATGAATCCTGGCTGGGACAGCTACCTTGTAAAACACAAATTCCCCATCACAGGCAACAGAACGGTTTTGTTGCAGTAGACTTGACTTAATTTATTGCTAATTACCCAACTTTTAATTACTGATTCTGGCATTGAAAAATAACAAAGACAAAAGAACACTTAGAGGAAGCACCCCAACTTTCATCTGGATGCTTCTCCTCCCTGGCTCCCAGCCTCAATCTATGGGGTGTTTCTTACTCCACAGCTCTGAAATGGGCTCCTCAACTGTCCGTAGTCCCCTCAGAGGTGTATGTCCCTCTGCGTCTTCTTTTGTGAATCTGCCCTACATGGGTGTCTAGCCTTGATCAGGCAACTTCTCTTGTGCCTCCTTTTTCTCCAGCATCCTCCTGCCCTTGCACGTTGCCTTTTGTGGTGTCTCTCCCCTCTGCCCTGGTGTCTCTTTTGCCCCTGGTCTGTTGGTTTCTTACTTAGAAAGGTTAACAAAGGTTAACTTTGCTTTGTATGTCTTTTTTTTTTTCTTCAGCATTCATGGATGGGGTTGGAGTATATACATGGTGTACATTGTGAAGCATACTGAGGAGAGTGTGTTGAATGAAAATAGTGTATAAGGCACAAAGTAAAGCATAAGGATTTTAGAATGCAGTATAATATGAATTCGTAATGGAGGAGACTGAAATTGTTCATGTGAACATTTTTATATGCTTTGTATGATGTGTTTTGCAGAACATGCAACCTGTCCTCAAAGCGTATTGCACATAAGTGATATCCTTCCAAGAGCACAAATCTCTGTTTATTTTTGTATGGTATTATAATGAACTCTTTGAAGCTAAAGAAAGGCAGCAAAATAAGTGAGTTAATGGACTTCATAGGGCATTTCTGATAATCATTAACTGTGGTGTAAAGTCCTTTTCTTTATTGTTCTTCTTCACACACATATGAGGAATTGTCCTTCTGAGAACAGGTGCTCTTATTGTATGTGCTGAAAACATTTGCCCCTTGGAGTAATTCTCTACAACTAATTAAAAAAAAAAAAAAAAAGGCAAAACCTAAGTCTCTTGCCTCCTCCTCTTCGTGTATCACTGCCTCGAGCTGAGTGGTAGTTTTCACTTGGGGTGCTTAGCCCGTTGTAGGGTACTAGCTACCACTTGAGTTACTATAGTTAGGCAGTGCCTTTTCCAGTCATTCTTGCAGCTGAAATACAATTTTGCTTTATTTCTACTTCCATCTTAACTCAAAGAGTTAAGTAGCTATTTTATCATCTCCAAAGTGAAAGTTTGTCTTAGGCCTTGTGTTCTCTGCTGAAAACACTGCGGTTATTATTTCTGGGAAACTAGTGCACACTTTTGGGTTGTACATATATTGCAATGTAAATATATAGATATAGTGGAAACAAGCTTACCACGAGATAAAATATGTGTGGAAAAAACACATGTTGTTGGTTTTGGCTCATTTGTCTAAGTGGTTTATATTCATTACTGCTTTTATTACCACACATACCATGTAAGTGGGAAGTGTCCTGAAGCGAAAGATGTGCTGCTTCTTATCAGTGAAGTCTTCTTTGCAGAATGATCATACATCTCTTGTGAGACATTCGCTGGTGGCCTGGTGAGTGATGTCTTTTGTTCATGGTGGCCAGTAAGGCTTTCAGTTGTAGCTCTCCACCTGCATCTCAGTACCCCTCTCATTGCTGTATAACATGCTTAGATCATGCAGCAACATTTTCAAAAATCGCTACCGATTTAGTGAAGCTGAGCTCAACATAATGTATTGCAGCTGCTCAGTAGAACAGGGTTTTTCAAGACCAGACACAGCTGCTGTTGTTTCCTAAGTACAACAGTGTCACAAAGCTATTTAAGTGTTCCAGTGTGCTATTGCAATGCATCCTGAAATACGCTAAAGTAAAATGGTGCTTCTGAAGGAGCAGAGCTTGTTCACTTTGTTTAGATACCTTGAATCCAGCTGTTTCCTAGTGTATCTCTTCATCAAAGCAAGCAGTAGGAGGAAAGGGTTCTGTAAAATAAATTGAGAAAGCCTGACCATAGACAAATTTATTATTTTTTGATGCAAAGCTTTTAGTCTCAGAATTCAAGGTAATTTATAATGAACCCACTGTCTTTATTGGTGTCTCTACAGAACATACTGTTGGTTGCTGTATAGCTCTTCACTTAACCAGTGACAAAATAGTATTTGGGAAGAAGAGCACAAATTACCACCTGGAGCTGTTATAAACATCTCTTCTTGTATTAAAAGAGATACATTTCTGCAGAGTTCATTACTGAAGCTAAGTGCAATGTATGGGTATTATGCTCAAGATAAAAATTCATTTGCCTTTACAAATTCAGATAAAATCTCAGTGCTTTTTTATCGTCTTGAAGTGCTTTTTACTTAGCACTTAGAAGAAAGTAAGAATGGAGGCTTGGGGAAGTGAGCAAAAGCATTCAACTCTGGCTTAGCTATCTTCACATTTAACTTAATGATAACACTTTTGCTGAGTTTAACAGGACCAAGGTTAATCAAACACAAAAGTCTTATGAAAGAAGTTTCTGTAGCGGTGCTTTTTAAAATCAGCAAGATCAGTCTTAATCTTCTGAGGAGCAAACATGCGGAAGCAATTACGTCTGCTGTTTGCATAGATACGTTAACCTTTCCACCTCACGTTCTGTCCGTGCTTGTTCCATAGTTGCTTTGGGTCTTTCTTATTTGCAGGCTCGCTAAAAATACTAAGACATGTCAAGTCATACCTCAAAAAAAGAAAAAAGATTTCTTTTTACCTCAGAATCTGTTGCCGAAGGACATTCTGGTAAGCCAAAATACCAACCGAATCTTTGCTTTTATTAATACTTGCACTGAAGAATGCTGTTTGATGAAAGTTCAGTCATATCTCCCCTAATGGAGAAAAGAAAGAACCAATTAATTATTTTGAATAGACTTCAGATTAGTGTCTTTGCATGCTTGACAAGAATTTGTTTCATTTGTTTAGCATGCAATATAGTCTGGCATAGACAACTTTAAACTTTTGCTTGAGGGGAAGAAGCGTGGAGATGTCTTCTACATGTAGACTTAGAGCTGCCACATATACTGGGTATTGATTGCTTTTGTAATTCTGCAGTGAAAAAATATGTTTTTTACAGAGGCGATCATTAAACTGAATGTGTGAAACATTTGGAATATTGAAGATTGATTTTCATGAGAGCTGCATTCCAGATACTGCTGAAATACTAAATATAGCTGTTTTGCCACGTTGCGCTCCTTAATGCAAGTTTACATGTGCTGTAGGCGGTACAAAACTATTGTATTTTCCAGGTCTGGGACTGCAAGACAATGCTTCAGCTCTAATTGCTGTTCATTAAATTCAGCTATTTTTCACACAGCTTTGTTTAGACAAATGCACATCTAGAAGCAATATTAGCTGATGGAGAGGAGAAAGTTTGGACCTTCAACAGAAATACTAGTGATTTAAATTTACAGTAAAGGTAGCAACAGTTCCTTTTATTTTAACCTTCAGATGGAGCATTTTAATGTTAAGACTAAAAGTAACATTGCCTCTTTCTTTTTCTGTAATAAAATGAAAGACAAAAAGCCCAATATTGAGAAAATAATGGTGATGTCAAAGACTGAACATTTGCAGCTGAGTTTTTGTTGTGTATCTATGTTCTCATGATTCCTGTTTGTTATGTGGGAGTGGTGTAGAGTGAGAGCAGTTATATGTGTCACATCTGTCTGCCCAGCCCCTAGTGAATAGCCCAAGAGCTGCAGGACCACAGCAGCATGTAGCATATCATATCTAGATCCACTGCAACCTCTTGTTTGCTTTAAAACATTATGCTGTATGTTGTAATGAGGCAAATAGCTGAAGGCACTAAAACTTATCAGTTGTTCCAGGTTATGCCATTCCAGCTTGAGCATCAGATCCTGTGGCATGAATCCGTTTTGCAACTTGCAGGACTCGGTTTGCCTGAGGGCAGTTGGCAAATTTGCCGTCTAATAAACTTTGGAACTTGGCATTACTGATTTTACACTGGACTGTAAAAATAATATCTGGGTCTGAAATCATGACCACATGATGTTTCTGTCTTTCGTCTTATGTCCATATGTCTTCAAACTGCGGTCAATTTTTAATCAGTGATGGTACAATATAACTTACATAACTGACAATGTTTCCGATCCTTTAAGTAACATACTAGCAAGAATTTCAGTAAGGCAAGAGGGCAAATGTCATACCCATCTACAAGAGGGCCCCCAGGGAGGATCCAGGAAACAACAGGGCCATTAGTCTTACTTCAAACCTTGGGAAAGTAAAGGAACAAGTCCACTTAGAAGCTGTTACAAGCCAAATGAGACAGGTGACTGGGAAGTGCCAACACAACACTGTTTCCCACAATCTCATCCTAGACAAACTGGCAAGATATAGATGGGATATGTGGTCTGGGAGATGGAAATTGGCTATTGGACCTCACTCAGAGGGTGGTGGTCACTGGCTTTCATGCAGGCTGGCAGCCTGTCACAAGTGGGGTCTGACAAGGCTTGATGCTGGACCCCATGCTATTCAATATCTTCACAAATGATCTGGACAATGAGATTGAAAGCACCCTCATAAGTTTGCTGCTAATGCTAAACTGGGTGGTGAGGTGGACATGTTGCAAGGGAGAGCCATCTTACAGGGACCTGGGCAGGCTGGAAGGGCGGGCAAGCAAGAGCTGCGTGGAGTTTAGCAAAGACAAGCACAAGGTCCTGCGCCTGGGATGACATGACCAAAGAGTACAGGCTAGGATCTGTGCTTTGCTTTTAGTCTGGTGTTAGTTTGTGTTTGAGTGAGGTAGTATTGTTGGCACGAATGTTCATCCGTTCAAAGTTACAGGCTAGCATGTTTCACATTTCCTTGTTTTTAGAGTATGTTGGAAGTTGTACCATTTTGTTAAGAGAATTGAAATAGCACTTGTTGCGTATCCACAGGAAAGCTGAACACACTTTAAGTCTCTTCAGAGAAAAAATGAAAAGTATGTATTTGTTATTTGGCAACTTGACAGGTATTAAAGTTGTTGTAATTTAACTAACTGTAAACTAACTTACTAAACTGTAAACTTACTTTAACTGTAAATTTAACTGACTAAATTGTAAGTTTAAAATCAATGGACTACCACAACTAGCTGTTAGTTTCTTCTAATTTCTTCTCCTGAAACTGATATTTCAGGATGGCTTTGCAGGCCTTTTTCTTTATCCCCAACTTGGCAGGCTGCTGGTCTTTGCAGATGATAGTAATATGTTGGTTGGGATTGACTTGAGGAGAGGTGTGAAAACAGGGTAAGACACTTTCAGAATTTAAGTTGCTAAAATTGCCTCTTGGCAGATGCTCTATAAACAGAGGTCTCTTGGCCATTGGAAATGAAATTTTATTAAGAAACCACTTTTCTCTTTTTATCACAAAAATAAATATTCTGTGTTTCTTATTTTTTTTCTTCTAGACAAGATGTGTGATCAGATAAGTGATGCTGTTCTAGATGCTCATCTCAGTATTGATCCAGATGCCAAAGTTGCCTGTGGTAAGTACAATGCAGATAGAAAAACAGATTAATGAATTACAACAAGTAATCTGTGTTGATAAAACATCCTGTGATTCAAAATTCTTGCAGTAGGTGGCTGGCAGTCAACACTTCCACAGTCAGTCAAAAGGCTACTTCTGGCATACTGACTCAGAGGAGAAGGGAAGGCAGGAAAAAGACTGCAAAACGTGAACAGAAAAAAAGGAAATACATAGTACTTCAGTACAAATTTAAAATGGTGAGATGTAGAAAATAGGTCAGGAGAAGCCATTGGTATCACAGAGAACTGTGGTTGACAGGACTAATGATAATGAGGAATCTATGAAAATTAGGGAAAAAGAGAACAGAGGAAACGTATATATCAGGATATATTTCCTGATATAGTGAGTAAAATGTGTTAATAAAACTCAAAATCCAGGAGTGCTAAATATATATTTACTGTGCCTTTACAGAACCAGGGTAATGCCCTTGGGTCATAGGAAGATAAGTGCACAGTTCATTTGAATGTGATTCTGATCAGCCTAGAGGCTAAGAACTCATCATAGGATTGGAATGAGTTGCCAATGGGGAATGAACACAGAATGGGAATGTTTCTAAAGAGCTCTGAGTGCAAAGCCATTTCTTTCATAGAACAAGTCATAGAGGCCATAATTGGAGCAACAGCATCTCAGGAATACTGTGATCTAATGTGACACTTGGTCTAAAAAATCTTTTCTGATCCTTGAGGCATAGATGTGAGCAGTGAGGAAATGTCGGGGGAGGGTTTAGTGTTTATATTAGACTTGATGAAGCATGTATTTCAGTATTGCAGGCAGTTACGCTTCTAAAACTGCTGGAAAGCTGCAAAAATGACAAGGGCTAAAAATGTGTCATAAGGGATGTGAGAAACAAGATCAGTTAGTCTTAACAAAAAGAAGAATGAAGTGTGACATGATTACATAGGTAAATCCCTGATTTCTGTAATCTGCTGGGGGAGGAAAAAGGAAAAATAAAAAAATATTAAAACTGCTGACTGGAATCAGAAAACTAGAGTATAGCATTAAAGTATAAGTCCGGAAAAGATAAGTTGGTTGACCGGACACACGGTTTACTTAAAAAAAAAAAAAGAAAGTGGCTTGGAAAAGAGAAAGCAGTCTGTGGATGAAATTTAGAATTTCTGTTTAATCGTTCAGGTCTACCCTCAAAGTTTCTGGAAAAAAAAAAAAAAAACAATCTCAAAGCGTTATCTAAGTACTAAGTCACTGTAACACCACATTTTACATAACTATGAAATGTAATCTATGGAGATGTTGAAAGTAGGTTCTATCTACCAGTATAAAAATGTATCTGAGGTTCTCTGAATTTTATTTGCTGCTTAGGCTTCTATGATCAACAAGTTTTGCATATGAAGTTCTTAATTATTACACTGGCTCTGCCTCATTGAGCTAGGAAGGAGCTGGTTCTGTCTATGCGCTGCCAATATACAATGTAGCAGTAAAGTCAAACAAGATAATACTGTGTGTAAGTAACATAAAGCTGAAAGCAAAATCAGTATTCTACTTCCCCTCAGATTAAGTGAAGCCAAATGTTTTCTTGGGAATAAAAGGTCCTTCCCAGTGTGTCCAGCAAATCAGAGTCAAGAGAGAAAATTAGCTAACCATAAACCATGACAGTACAAAAAGAAAGTGGAAATTTCTACCTAGTAGTGGAGTTCAGAATATTCTTTTGGGAAGGCTTAAACATTTAAGAAATCAATCCCCCTGTGAAAAGCCCCAAACCTTATACAGTAACTTTCTCTTGGGTAGAGCAGATGGGGGTGTTGCTAGGGCTCAGCTACGTGTTGCAGCTGTAGTGCAGCTTCTGAGCCACATTTTCTTTTGGTTGCATTAAATTTCAGTCAAGATGGGAAGCAGTCAAAGGTAGCAGGATGAATCATACTTCTCCTGATATTAAAAAGGCATCTTCATGCCATGAAGTCTTGCATCACTGTCAAGCTTTGCTTGGTTGTTACGGGCCTGAGAGAGTTTCTAGGGACTACTGGTGATGACTGGAGCCTTATTTTGCCATCTCTCCAAGTCCCAGTTCTATAATTTGTGTTTTTCCAGAAAGGCTTTCCCTGCTGGTAGGGACCACACAGGAAGAGCTGAGAGTCATTCTTCTCCTCTTTGCACCCGGAATATAAGGTCTCTTCTCCCAGCACAGGAATCACAGCACGATACTTGCCTCACACGTGTAGGTGGTCTGCTACAGTGAGGCAGACAGGAAGAATGTTGCTGGTCAGTAGAGCAGGAGCACAGGACTGAACGTGAAACTAATGGTACCAGGATACCCTGTGCTGTAGTGGTATCACTGCCTGGGTTTGATGTACTGTACACATTTAGGGCTGCTGTATTATTATGGACTCTCGCTGGAGGCCACCATGCTGTGTTCACGGTGTCATTCAGAGATACCGTGTGACCTAGTATGTCGCTGAGTAGTTCAGTATAGACTAATTCCTCTTGCAGACAGAGAAAGATTGCCCTGCACTAAGTTCTGAACTGCTTGTGTGGACTATCTAAGCTAAGCTGACAATTAAAGCTAGCTTGATTGTCTTTATACAATCTTATACCGTATTCCTGCCTGTAATACTTAATCTTGAAAGTGAAATTATTCAAATGAGATGATGACTGGATGGTAAAAGTGATGGATGAAATTTAGTGTAGGCTAATGTAAAGGGAAAGAGAGCACACTTAACTCCAAATATAAAAGGCTAGGTTCATTGCAAGCACTCAGAAGTATGATTTGGGGGTTGTAATAGGCATATATTTCTGTGAAAAGAGTCAGTGCTCAGTAGCAGTAAAAGTCCAAGCTGAGTGTTAGGGATTGCTGTGAAACTAACGGAGAGCAGAACCAAGAACATCATTAAGGCAGTGTGTAAATCCATTGTTGCCTGTCTTGAATACTGTGTGCAGTCTGTTCCTCTTTCTCCACCCCCAAAAAGGCTATAGCAAGATTGTAAAAAGCACTGGGAATAGTAACAATACTGCCATACAATGTCTTTCAGTAAATAGCCTAGACCTCTTCAGTTCAGAAAATAGAGGATTGGATGGGATATGAAATAGAGCTATATAGTTGTAGGTAGTGTTGATGTGGTGAATTTTTTTTGCGAGTGAACACATATTTAACACAAAATGGAGAAGGCATTACATGAAATGTGAAGGTCACATGGATGCTTGAAACAATATGAAACGATTCTGCATAGAATTTATAATGTAGTTGCGAAGCTTCCCACTCCAGGATGCTGTAGATGCTAAAAGTTTTCATGGTTGCCAAGGGCAACTGGGTGAATTAATGTAACAAAAATCTGTCAGATTGGTAATGCCATCTGTTAATAAATGATGTCCCTCTAGCTTCAGCAGGTTCCTGAGCTGAAATTGATGGAGACCAGGAAAGCATTTGGAGCACAGCACCATATACTTGACTTGTTCTTACAGATGTTTAGTGCTGGCCACTGTGCGGATAGGATAATTGCGTTAGATGGACCCCTCATGCAGTGATTTTAATGTTAACGTTTAATGTTAGTATCAGCTAAAGAGAAAAGTGACTGCACACAGACCTATACTTATGCTAAGGCATTTCACTGAGTTTCCTCTAGAAGTAATCATTTGTTTATAGAACCTTCTTCAGAATCTTCTTGTGTAATTGTAATGATTGTAGCAGTAGAATTGTTACATTCTTTTTTTTTCTGCAGAGTGTGTAGCAAAAACTGGAATGATTTTGCTTTGTGGAGAGATCACATCCCAGGCTATAGTAGATTATCAACAAATTGTAAGAGAGACCCTTAAGAGGATAGGGTATGATGACTCTTCTAAAGGTGAGTGAGATCCTTCTTGCATTCATTGTTGGATCTGTTCTGCATGTGGCCAAAGTCTTGTTTTTATGGTCTTCTTGAAAATAAAATGAAATGAGCATCCAGACCTACAAGAAAACTGCACAGATGTTGATACACATTTTTTAGTCCCACAACTGGTACTGAGGAAGCTATTTTAAGGTGGCATATTCATAAAAGATTTATTTTTGAAAGGGCCATCTACTCTTGCTCCTCTAATGCAGAAGAACTAGTGTTTAGTCAAATGTCACATGGTGGTTACATTTGCAGGTTTGTACAGTGAAAGCTTTGACACTGATGCTCCGTGTCCTTGGGGTGAATGAGCCTACAAAGCTTGAATTTCATGCCCAAGGGAATTCTTTATGTACTCTTAACATATTTCCCAAAGTAGTTTCATTTCAGCAGTTGAACCTCTTACATGACTATTCTCCTTCAATCTTCCCTTTTTGTGCATGACATACATGTTTTTTCTCTAATTCTACCAAACCCTAGAAATTAAAACAAAAAAATTGGAGTAACAGTTTATGGTAACATTTTCCACCTATATTGTCTGAACCCTAGGCATCTGTCTATAAGCAATATCACAAGCTTTTATGGGGTAGCTTGTCCTGTCACACTTGTCCTGTCAGTTTAAAGAGCTCAAGTTTCAACTAATACCTCTAATTACCCTCTAATACCTCTAATTACCCAACTAATACTAATTACCCAGATCCTGAAACTGTTTAATAAATGTGCTGATATTGTCTGCTTCTGTTAGGAATAAAAAAACATGATGGTATAGGAAAGTTAAATGCTTAGAGTTATAAAAGTCTTAGCCAAGATGACTAGATAATTCCCAAAAGCTTCTCTAGCAGTTCCTGAGCTCTCAAGAATATATGACCTAACTTTCCAAAACTCCCTTCACTAGGATTGGACTATAAGACTTGCACAGTTTTAGTGGCCTTAGAACAACAGTGTAAAGAGATCAAGCATGCTGTCTCCCATGGCAAGAGTGATGATGACATTGGAGCAGGGGATCAGGTAATGGGACTTTATTCCAGGCACTTACTCAAATTTAGTATATGCACAAGCAGTTAGATTTGTGTTGGACCAGAGCATTTCCTTAAAAGTCACTGTACAAATTAAACTGTAAGAATTAATGGCTAAATACTGTGCACTATCTTAGTCACCAGAAATGGGAGTAAAAAAAAAAAAGTAACGTAGCCATCACTAGTTTCACTGAAAGTGACTTTTCCTGTATCCGGTGGTCTTACTGATAGAGCTACAATTAACCTTTTTATCAGTAGGTGGCAGTGCTGGTCTTTCAAGTCCTTTGGGTAGACCGGTTCTGCTTCTCAGGCCTCAGATGTGGCATTATTTTAATTGTCATGAGTGGAGAGAGGGCTGAGCAGTCTTTATAAGCTTTATGTCTATTAAGCCTTTGCAGTGGATTCTTATGGATGCTGAAGACACTCTTGAGAACCAGACCCTGCTGTGACTCTGATTCCTGTGCACGCAGATATATAAATGTTATTTCAGGCTGGTTATATATCAAAGTATATTCACTCTGCATGTTACTGCTGTCTATATCTAGGCTTGGGTGGTTTTAAAGTACTATACGGCAAAGACAGATGCAAAGAGAAAATGGGAATGCATGGCTTATTTCCCTGTTTTTCAATACACTTCCCTGTTTTTCAATGCAGGGTTTGATGTTTGGCTATGCCACTGATGAAACTGAGGAATGTATGCCCTTAACAATCCTCCTGGCACACAAGCTTACTGCAAAGATAAAGGCTCTGGAACGAAATGGAACATGGCCCTGGGTTAGACCAGATGGGAAAACACAGGTTTGTAAAGTAGATGCATAAAAAGTAGCTTACAAGCTTTAAGGGTGAGTAACAACAGAAATCATTTACCCTGTCTGCTACCAAACCAGAATTCATGTTGTTTTTGTTTTTGTTTGTTTGTTCATTTTCCCAAAAATGGTTGTGTCAGTTTCATATTCCAAGGTGGGGTGAATTTCACAAGGTGCATTTGTATGTAGCACACATGGGATGTTTAAACTGCTCGTTTAGTGCCTTTGCAGTTTTCTTCAAAATAATGCTTGTATTTTGCTTCTTTTCCCCTGGAGATTAAGAAGATTAAAAAATTACTGTCAATCAAGCAATATTTTTCTGAATAAATATCACTATTCCAGAATCCTGGATTGAGATAGTACTATGGTTTCTCAGTTAAAACGGGCCTGTTCTTGCATCAAATCCCATATATGCTATATTTGATTAGTGGTCAGAGCCACTGACAGCCACGTTGCAGAGCTGAGTGGATGAGTCACTGAGCCATGCTGTAAGAGTGATGTACTTTAGCAGTCTCAAAGCAGTAAGTCATCTCTCTTCCAGTCTGTGAAATCTGCAGGGGAGGAAGGGAAATCCATACATGTGGCATTTCCAAGACAGCACAGTGTTTTATTCTTAATTTCTGTTGCTTTAGTGGCAATGAACTTCACTGAGTTACACTGTTGCAGCTGTTACAGCACAACATGGGTTGTGTCCCTACCTTTTGTCAGCAGTGCATAGAACACGTGAATAGAGTGATCACGGTGTATGTATCCAAACATTTTTGAAGGGTAGGAAAACAGAGAAGTCTTCTTAGTCTACAGGAATACCTGTACTAAGGATGGAGCAATGCCATGTATTTGCATGTATATAAAAGCCATGCAATGTGTAGCAAAAGATATAGCCCACTGTATCATAAACCACAGTTACTCATTTCAGCAGGGTTCTCCAAAAATTATTTTGGCTTTACTTTGGCTTTACTATTTGAAGATATGTTAACATGCCAAACTGAATGAGTTTAGCATCTGCCAGGAGACATCTTAGGCTTCTGTATCATGCCAGTTAATCGTTTGTATGTCAGTGGAAATACATGCAATATCCTTTACTTAACCCATTTGGTAGTGGTCCTTTAGCACTTTCTGTATTTTTTTCCCACAGTGATGCTAAACATCAGCAACAATCCATAAATTTTCATCCCCTTTCCCTTTATTTATTTATTTATTTATTTATTTATTTTCTGAAGAAAAGAACTGTGAGGTTTTTTGTTTTTTGTTTTTGTTTTTGTTTTTTTTTTGAATTTTCAACCTGGTGTTCCACCTGAAGAAGAGTGCTGTAGGGATGCTCCTGGCCTTCAGTATTCAGGGCTTTTTTTTTTTTTTTTTTTCTTTCTAGGTCACTATGGAATACAAGGACAGCAATGGAGCAATGGAACCCATCCGAGTACACACAGTTGTGATTTCCGTACATCATGCCCCGGACATATCTCTACAACAAATACAGAAGGAGCTAATGGAGAAAGTTGTAAAAGAAGTCATTCCAGAGAAGTATCTTGATGAAGGCACAATTTATCATCTTCTTCCAAGTGAAAAGTTTGTAGAAGGTGGTCCTAAGGTATGGTACTTTGAAAGAGGAAAGGCTGAACAGACTTGGATTCAGAAAGTCTGAACAGACTTTGCCACATGTTTCTAAATGTTCTCTTGCACTGCTATACCATTAAATAAGAAAGTATATATGTTTTTAAGGAAGCTTCAGTCACTTCTACTGGAGTATTCGTACTGGACAGCTTGCATCTAAACTGAGCTGTACCTGCTTGGATAGCCAAATATAAACATTCTCGGATCTTTGTCTTGCTCCTAGAAGGTATTTTAAATGACTGAAAGTCAGCCTTTAAGATATATGCTAAAGGGGAGACCTTCTTGCTCTCTGCAACTACGTCAAAGGAGGTTGTAGCAGTCGGTCTCTTCTCCCAAGCAACAAGCGATAGGACGAGAAAATGGCCTCAAGTTGCGCCAGGGGAGGTTTAGGTTGGCTATTAGGAAAAATTTCTTCACTGAAAGGATTGTGAGGCATTGGAACAGGCTGCCCAGGGAATTGGTTGAGTCACCATCCCTGGAGGTATTCAAAACATGTGTAGATGTGGTGCTTAGGGACATGGTTTAGTGGTAGACTTGACAGTGCTAGGTTAATGGTTGGACTTGATGATCTTGGAGGTCTTTCCCAACCTACGTGTTTCTGTGATTCTAAAGCAGACACTGTGAACAGTGAGTTGTATCTGTAGCAAATACAAAACAAAGTTGTAGCCAGTAACCTAGTATGGGATTGGATAAACTGTTGTGTATCATGAATATTTAACTGTTTGTCCTGCAGAGTGATGCTGGACTGACTGGCAGGAAGATCATTGTTGATACCTATGGAGGCTGGGGAGCCCATGGCGGAGGTGCTTTCTCTGGAAAAGACCCTTCCAAAGTTGATCGTTCTGCAGCATATGCAGCTCGCTGGGTTGCAAAATCTCTGGTAAAAGCTGGTCTCTGTAAAAGAGTATTAATCCAGGTAAGAGCAACTGTGTAAGTAATACACCATAAAAAAAATATGTCCCTTGTGTGGTCTTCCCTCAGAATACATGCTACAATCACAGCCCCACTCCAGCTTCAGAAGAGCATGTCTCATACTAGAATGGGTCTCCAGGATGGCCCTCTTGGGAAGGTATTAAGGAGCCCCATGAGGGAAGCCAGGGACACAGGTCAGGAAGTACCTGAAACAAGGAGTGTGTTTTCAATAGTATTCTTTCTCCAGCTCTGTTGCTACCCCTGCTCTGGGTACCTCTTTGCGTCACTGATACTTTTATTTCCCGCAACTCAAGTGATCCTCTCCACACACATGCACTCCCAGCACTTCAACCTGGTTGCACTGCGCATTATAGACAGTTATGTTAGCAGTGTCTAGACGTAGTTGTGCAAACTGCTTTTCTAAATGGTCATATTACTTGTAGCTTAAACCATTTCAAGCTGTATTTGAAATTACCCTAAAGTTACTGTGAATTCTCTGCTGTGGGTTCCTGATGTCCTACTGTAGTGTGAGGTATGACTAAAAGCAAAATTCAATTGTACAAGATTTTTTAAAGAATTTAAAACGAGAACAACTTTCATCAGTCTTATATGCTCAGAAGAAATGCACTTCCTTCCGCAGGCATGAATTTTTGGGACTAGTAAGTCTAAGAAGTGGAAAGAGATGTTTTATTGGCACCTACACAGTTACAGCATTAAGTATGAACCCAAAGTGAATGCTAAACAATTCATAATACTTTTATGTGTACTTATTCCAAGTAGCTGCTATGTAGTAGCTTTAACCCAGTACAACAAATTACTACATTAAAATGCAGCAGTGATCTGGCTGATACTTTGCTGCAAAAGTGTGTTTAGAACGCTTAACTTTCTCCATGGACCAGAGAAGAGGTCCACTGAATGTGTTTAAAATCAATGACATAATACCCAGACATCCTAATTAGGAAGAAGACCCCTTGCTTTAGATGTTGTGTATGTGTTTGATATCTGATCAAATTTAATGTTTGGAGTAAGACAAGGAAAGCGGAGATTTGGAATAGGGCAAACACAAATAGCAATGGCTAGCAAATCATTGATACTTTTTTTTTCTGAGGTGACCGAAGACAAACGTCTGACTTCCTGGTGTGCGTATTTGTAGTGGCATTTTTGAACACATACATCACTGTCTTAATTCCTCAGGTGGGAATGTTGTTGTGTCATAACTCTGACAGACTCTCCTTAAATTGCTGAGCCTGACTCTAGACAAGGCAAGATTAATTCTGTTAACAGCAAACTATGGAGATGTCAGATATTAGCGATGAAGGTAAAGAGGAAAGAGAGAACAGGATGACAACAGAAAAGCAAAGGTCCTTTTAAATTGTAGAAGGCTGGATTAAAGATTAACAAATGGAAAAATGTATCAAGTGGAAATGCAAGTGTATTTTCAGCCCAGTAGTGGCTGCGTACTATAGTAAGACCTTGCCAACCTCCGCTGAGGCTGATGATTGAGCTGGCTTTACTATGGACATTGTTTCCATGCTAACCAGCTTTTAATACTAAAAAGGCAAAATGCATAAGGGAGGGAACTGCAGGCTGATTAGCTGTATATTATCACAAATACCATGTAGGCTATATTTAGTGTGATATAGAATTATCAGCTTATTAGTTAATGAAAAATAGACTTAGCATTAGACTGACTGACCATTAGACAACTCAAAATTATACAAGGGGAAGATTTTCATTATTAGGGCAGTTTCTATCAAAAATCAATTCTTGATTACTAAGAAGTACCTAGATAGAACTGAGCCATTGAACTATTACTTCCTGAAGTCTGTAGAAACCAAACACAGTGAGGAAGACCAGTAAACTGCCACGACATGGTTTGTGTTGCTTAGTGACATTCAAGCGAAACATATTTTCGTCTAAATGCATCACAATTAAAAAGAAAAAAAAAAAAAGAAGAAGCATGTGTTAGCCTGTGCTACGGGAGGACTATATTTTGGAAAGGGACTGAATGACAAAAACAAATGCATTTCAGGAGAACCTGTCAGTATTGTGCTATGGTGAAAATAAACGAATGTGATTCTTGGACATCAGAAAGGTGCTGTATAAAGCTAATATATTGAAATTGCAGGTAGTACTTCCTGGATTACTTTGTGTACTTCTGATAACTGTGTTTTAAAAAGTACATGGAAGTATTGGATGAAGTTCCAGAGAGTGCATGGAAAAACTTGTTCTGGGAAAACAAGTGCTTTAAGAAGATTTAAAGCTTTTTTTGTCCTGTCCTACATACTCCTTTCTCTGCCTCATCAAAAAAAAAAAAAAAAAAA
>VXAA01000601.1:206879-284890 GCA_013399115.1 Anseranas semipalmata
GCTGCGCGTCGCGGCGCCGGCAGCGCGTCCTCGGGTGCGGCCGCGCGGCCTCGAGCGGGGGCTGGTGTCGCTCGGCCCGACAGCCCGGAGCGCCTCCCGTTGCTGACGTCATTTTCGGCAGCTGTTTCTTGCGATTTCCTTGCATTTAAGTAGTCTTATAGATAGATTTATCGATTACTTGCTCCCGAGTAGTTTTTTTTGTTTTTTTTTTTTGAAATATCACAGTGGCCAGGATGAAAGAAAACTTTGATCGTTTAAAGATTAGCTTCTGTAATTAAAATTATAAAGAATTTGCTTGTGTAAAACAACAGGGCGCTAGTTTTCACCACTATTTTATCTTAAAGGCACATAAGGTGTTACTGTAATGCTTGCTCACTTTTGGTGAGTGATCTCAGGCAAAACCTGGTAGATTCATCTGGAAAAAAAATAGACTTTTGATAGTGAGCAGCATCTAAAACAGAACTAAATGTTAGTCTTATTCTGTCTTCAGCCGTTATGCTTTGTAAAGGAACTGTAAGTACTGTCAAAATCAGTGCAATGAAAGCAGTCAATATTATGTCACTGCAAGGTGAATGCTAAGCTAACTGGCTACTACTGCTGATACCTCAACATTCCAGTCTGGACTAATCACAACAATTTCCAGAGAAAATAAAGGAAAGGAAGGGATGTACAGGCAGCTAGCTGCTGGTAAGAGAAGTATCTGCTGTTTAGTTCTTGGTTATGAAGCAAGTATTTCATTCTCTGGCAACAGTTTACTGTTCACCAGGATCCGACACAGACCTTCTAAAATGTCAGGGGAAAGATGCCAGTTAGATGATTTAAAGCAAATAGGAATGTGCTCTAAGTCTTGTGTTCTCAAGAAGTTATATGTCGCCACAGTTTTGAGTGTTCTTTGTTCGTCTCAGTATTGTGGTTTTACTTCATGTTGTTTTCCCTTTCACTGACTAAAATTGGTCCTAACTGCTTGCTTATGCTAGGTGGTGAGACTTCTAGCCAGCATAGCTGGGCTAAAACAACCCTTAGGTGTATTTGATATTTGCGCAAGTGCAGTTTGCAGTAGTGAACCTGTGCTGACAATTGAACATCCTGGGACAATTTCTAGAAGACATGTTTGAAGAGACCTGCTTCATTAGTCAATTTCTTAAAACAATAACAACAAACAAAAAAGAAACCACCCCACAAAAAAAAAACACAAGATTTTCTTTAGGAAATGTAATTTATTCAGCTGGGCTGGGACCTGTTTGGAGGCCTAAGAGTTCCTGCCCCTTCTGCTGTCTTCAGACTTGAAACAGGAATATTTCTATCTTAAACTTACCATTTGATTTGTTGCTGAAATAGTTTTTCTTCCAGCTGTGAACCTGTGCTTGATGCCTTCTTGTAAATGCTTGCTTAACTGTGCTTAAGAGCAGTCCCTTCAGTGTTTAACAAATTGAAAATCTGTTTCTTTTAATGAGTTCTTTTATGCCAGATTACCTACTAGAAATTCAAGGACTGCTTTCTGAATGTAGATTTCAAATCTATGGTGAAATGCATGTGAACTGCCAATGCAGAGAAATGGTCTTTTCTGTAAGATCATACGGTCTCCTTTGTTGTTGACTGATGTGAACAGAGCCTGTGGATTAGCATCGTAAAGTACCATGTGGCAGGATGAGTTTGGTTGTTCTTGCACCCTGCAGCTCTTTCCAGCTCAGCACTGTGCTGCCTGCCTGTGTTGGTGCAAATGTGTGTGTGTGCACATGTTGTAAACTGTGACAGTAGTCGCACAGTTCTTGTAGGTCTGTTTCCCTGGCCCGTTTGGTGGGAGTGCCGCAGCAGGAGTAGGACTGGGCTGACTGAACGCGCGGTGCGCTGCAGCAGGGCGTTGAGAGCAAGCGTGGGGGGGACAGGGTGGTGAAGATCTCTTGCGCTGATACGACCTCCAAGTGCATGATAACTGTTGCACAGGGTTGGACTGAGTGCTTCTGGAGTAGCCTGCTGTGTTTTCTACTGTGACCTTTCAACAGCTCACTGCAGCTAAGAAATTTTAGAGGAAATGGGTCAGTGCCTTTACACTTAATCCCTACTTGCCTTTCATGGGATGCTGGCTTCAGCAGTTGTCATGGTTCTTCAGGGTCTTCCAGTTAAGTGCTCACACTGCCACAAAATACTACTTAAACTAGTTATTGATTACATGTCCAGCTAGTAAATGTAACTATCTTGCACTCTCTCATATGTGCTAAGTCCCTTGCCAGTCTGAGTATTTTATACTTGTCTCCATTACCGTGTGGGCACCTGCTCGTACCAGGGAGTCTGCATGCGTGCAGTCCAGCTACATGAGATAGAGTTCTCCAAGTGGTTACTGACATGTATGTATGGGTTTTGTAGTGGCAGGTTGAGGGTGGCTTAGACTGCAGTCTGTAGAGTCCCTTGCTGTTCATGTGAACAGTATGTGCATCTTTTTACGCTGACTTTTGCTTCTTCGGTTGGCGTTCTGGAGGATTGTGCTTCCCCTTTGTTCAGGAGTGCCAGGATTCCTGTATCAGTCTGTACCAGATAGCTGAGGGACTGGGACTGTTGGGCTGCTGCTTCAACTGTTGATACGCCCCGCACATTCAACCCGGTAAGAGTGGGGGGGAGCAGATGACCAGAGCAGGCTAAACAGTAGTCTTTAGAAATTAATTTCTTAATTCTTGCTCCTGAAAGCTGGCATATGCAACCTTGCAAACTTGTTTTCTAAACGCTAAGTGTTGCTGGCTTTTGGTGTTTGCTGGCTTTCACTTCTGCCTGTCTTGGACAAAGAATCACTTACAATAAGCCTCATGCTTGTTTACCTGCTAATGGTGACCTTAATGATGATGGACAGGGAAATTTCTTCATCTCCATCTATACTGTAGAAGGAAGAAAACCTGGTCACAGAGCTCTCAAAATAGTCATTGAGAGAATGTCAGAGACACTCAGTGAGTAACAGAAACTGGTTTTGGTCTCATTCCTCTATTCTGTCTAGGAATGCTACTCCAAAGGGAATGTAAAAAATGTGAGAATAGCATGTCCCATGACACATGCTGTCAAGATCCAAAATGACAAAGAAAGTTGAATTTTTTTTTTTGGTGAGAATTGTAAATTGTGCAGATGTCATAGCTTCCAGTAGGTAGCTAACTGAAGGAGAGGCCCATTTCCTGTATGCTGAATGAGTGTTTAATAAAGTACTGCTACCTTTTAGACCACATAAATGAAAGGCAGGATGGCAATCTGATAGTTAATATAAGGTATTGACAAAACTGCTTTTGTGCTTAAAAGTTATGCAGTCTTCAAATATTCCATTCTTCCATGAATGTTTCCAGTGACTCTATTTTGTAAAAGCAGTTAGTGGTGGCATTTTAACTGGTGTGAACAATCTGTCAATTAACATTATAAAGAGTTGTAGGGTGGCAGAAACACAGTAGTTCATAACTTATTTCATATCTTTTGTTGACAAAGTAAAAATATAATAAGCATAGAGAATTTGAGGGTGTCTCATAGTAGTAAACAGAAGCTTGAGTTGATCCATGAAACAAACCCTGATACCTTTCTCTTATAAGGTTGAAAAGATAAATTTACTCTGCAAGTTTTATCTTAAGTGTTTGATTAGATCAGGTAACGTTTTTAAGGGCTTCACTAGTGTGTTTAAAAATCAGTTGACAAGTTCGCTAGTAGTCCCTTACTGCCACTCAGAACATAATGCAATTTTCCTACAAATATTTCATTGCCAGTGAGATGTTAATTTGCTTCCTGAGAACTGCTGTTGAGTTTTGTAGGTTAAGTAGAGCACTGTTATCAATAATTTCATATTTACTATTTCAGCTTTATTAATTTTTCTGGAACAAAGATCACAGTAATGGAAAATTAATGTTAAAGAAGTTCTGAGGACTTTTCTTCTGGTAAGCCTAGTGGGATAAACCAGACGGAAAATAGTCCTCTATTAGTACTTTCAATTACTTATTTTAAAATACTTTGCATTTGAGTTACTGTTTCTTGAAATCTGTGCTAGAGATAGTTGCATCAGGAGAATTGTTTTATGCCACAATTACTGTTTAAAATCAGTTTTTGTCTTTGTCAACAGCTAATTCAACTGCAGACTGATTAACCCTTATGGTTTTCTCTTTAGTCTTGGGAATATAGTTGTTCTACAAAGTATAGACTAAGTCGTTGATTCTATGTGAACTGGGGCAGTGGTATTTTGGTTCAACTTAAAGATTTTACATAAAACAACACAGGGTCTTGTCAGTGGGAGGATTTGATGGCATGGAATTAGCAACACTTGTCCTTCAAAGTATATTGAGAAATGTGCTGCCTGCTTATGTATGTTAATTGTAGTGTGTTTGAAACTTGTGTTAACTGCTTTACCCACGTACTCTTTGGACTGACAGAGATGGAAGAAAAGCTAAGCAGAAATGATGGAATTGGGGTTTCAGTGCATGTGAGGTTTTCTTGCCTAAGAATCGGGGAGTTTATATCCTCTAATAAACAGTCAAATGAAGATGGAGATTTCACTGTTCACATTAGTAGCCTAATGAGCAGATTGTGGGGTGCCTGACTGCTCTTCATGTCTCATGAAATGCGTTGACTTCTCAATGTTGATTTATTTATGGGATACCTGAGAGAAGTTGTAGAAAGTTGCTTTTCAGACAGTACTAAGGTACTAAATAAAGCAATGGAACTTCTCTTAACACTTTAAATTACAAGTTTGTAATGCACCAAGTCTAAATTCTTGTTTTTCTTCCAGATGCTGTGCTGAGAAGACAGAGACATTAAGTTTTACTTATGCTTGCCCCTCAGTTTAGAAAGAAACACTTTGAGAAGGGACATGGAATTTTTTTCCTCTGGTGGAGGTCAGGAATGTCACTTCTTCTTGCACCTTCAAGTCTTTAAGGCTTTTTGATAAGGGTTAATATTAATACTAGTCCTTATTCTTTTTAATACAGAATTTTCCTTTCAATGCAAAAGCATTTTGTAAATAAGACAAGTAAGTTGACTTCCCTTGTGATGTCCAAACTTGTCCAACTGTGCTGCCATTAGAAGGAAGTTTCAAATGGTGGTGGTAGACTTTCCATGTGCTGAAAAAAGCCAAAGAAAATCAGGATTGATGAGATGTATGGAAGGAAATTCCCTGATATGTTTCACTTTTTTTTTAAAATTTATCTAGTTTTTAAAAAAAAGTACTTCTGGTTCCTCTTTGTACATTTTACAACTTTAAAATGTTTTTGTTGCTTGTTTTACATATGAGACTGAACAACTGAGACTAAACCAGGTATGCAGTTTTGTGAGAAGCAGGGAACAAGCAAGTTCTGTAGCATGCATTTAGCAACCATTTATGTCTGCTGATTTATTAAGCTTTCTTTGAGCAACAAGCATGTGTAAAATAATAAGACCACGGAAGAGATACATGATGACACAAGCTACTTGTTATTGAGGCTTTGATCGGAGTCTAAAAATTCCACTATGAAGAAAGAACCATTCCTTAGTGAAAAAAAGTAGCAATAACAGACTACAGACCTTAATTTCTCCGGAGTTCAAAAAACTGTCATGAGTTGAAACCTTGTATGCAACTTGTTCAAAGCAGCATTCTGACAAAATGAAACTTGTGTCTATCGTTAACACATCAAAAAAATCTTCTTTAATCTTTGAGGCTATACAATTAATATTTTGAGTGTAAACAGGCGGTATTATAGTTCACCAAGTTTATAGGTGCGGTTTTATGGTCCTTGCAAAAGTCCTGGATTCACAGGATGGTGACAATGTAATTAAATGCTGGATAGATATAATTCATAAACCTCTGGCCAGCAGAGTTGCAATGAACACCTCAAGTCTGTTTTTGGGAATATTGTTATTTTGATTTGTTGGCAGATGGCTGGAGTTACCATGCAGGGAGGAGCGCTCACATCAAGTGAAGGGGAAGTTGCGACAGCCTGTGAGGTGAAGGACGAACTGACAGTCAGTCGCTCACAAATGGTGTGAGGCAGGCTTCTCGGAAGCAGGAAAAAACGTGAGACTGACTAAGGAAGAGCCAAAGCACCCTGACCTAGTAGCTTTCCAGTTCATGTTCCCTTTACTGTAGGCGTAGGGAGCATTTTTTAACTTGAAGCAGAGCAATACTTCTGTTTAAAGCCTCTGTTTCTTACGGATAGCAGTTCATGCTTGCAGGAGAGCAATGAATGTTTCAGGGTGTTCTGTTTCTCCACTTCTCAAGGCTCTGGGAAAAACTCCAGATCTCTGAGCATACTTCATCTTCGAGGTGGTTTCATCTTGTCATTAGGACTCTGCAATTAAAGGAAATGCGTGACTGGACTTGAAGGGAAAAAAAGTTATCAATGCTTTGCAACAATGACATAGTATCTCTTTCCTTTTGATTAAGGATGTTGCTTCTACTCCTTCAGAAAAGCATCTGCCCACTCTGAGGTAGGATGCAATGTAACTTGTAGTCCACACTACAATTACGGTGTTTCAACTGAGCTGTAATCAAAATACAAGCAAACCAAATTAGATACAGAAAGAAATTTGGTGGGTGTTTGGGAGGGCAGCGGACAAGTCATACCAGGTATTTAAAAACAGGAAGTTATTCACGTCATCCCTTTCTCATGACTAGTTAAGCGTGTAAAGAAACAAGGCATTACAGCAGCGAGCAGTTTTATGCTGTGGTTGATATCCCTTTAGATTTCACACTGCACTGGCCAGCACGTAGGAGAGCAGTCATTTCACTGAAATGGGTTCTCTGAAGATCAGTGAGGGTAGGAAAAACAGGAACCTGATTTAAAAAAACAAAAAACAAAAAAAACTTTTACATCCATGTAGATTTGTAGTGCAGTGAATGTATTTGATATTACGGGGTGCCTAGGTTTAACTTGCAGGTGAAGGCAAATCTCTTGGTTGGAAAAGGGGCCTTCTCAGCTTTATTACAGGATGATGAAAAACTGGGAGAAGCAATGCACTTGGGCTGTGGTGGTGTGAGGACAGGTACCAAGTGCGAACTACTAAAGCAAATGAGGTAAGGTTAGTTCCTAATGCAAAGGAAGTCATAAGACAGCCTTAGTGTGGGCTGGGGAGGTGAGGCTGGTAAGCTTTGTGCTCTGGGGTGTTTCTCAGGGCCTGGTTCATGGAGCAGGCTGATTCCAGGGCTGACTGTTGTACTTATTGGGCTACTCTGTTTTCATGGGCTGGCATAGTGCTTTGTAGTGTACCTCTTATGATTAAGTTTGTGCCTACAGAAGAGGAAGGAAAACAGATTTCTTCTGCCATAGTTTCTGTGACAAAATGATCTGAGAACTTTTGGAAGTTTTGGCTGCATTCTAGAAATGGGACTATGAAATGCTTCAAGTCTGAAAACTTTGTTCCTTGGGGCAAGAGTGTGTGTGTGTGTGTGTGTGTGTGTATACATACACACACATGTAACCTGTATGGAGGAATCCTAAGGTTATTTTGCTGGTATGAACAGCCTCACAAAACTGACTTAAAGTAAAACACCTACATATGTTTGCAGGAGTGGAAGTAATGAGCAAAAACACCCAAAATGAAACTACTGTCTGCACCCTTAGGAAAGAAAATGAAGTATTCCTTCTATTATTAACTTTCATTTCCTCATTTGCATCAGTTGGGTCTACAGTGGGGGTGTTTGCTTATACAGGTATGTTGATGTAGGGGTGTGGTCCTTGATTGACATGGTTGTGTTGACAGTGAAATCCCTCGTGTGGATATAGTTAAACAGGTGAAACTGCTTTTTTTGTCTGTGCAAATTGTATTGGTCAGAGGGCCTAGAATAAACCACTGTGGCAAAGGAGAAGTTTTGCCACTGAAATTGTTCCTATTCAGGATATGTTAAAACTGTTCTAACAGGCTAGCTCTACAAGAAAGCCAGCATCAAATTCTAAATGAAACTGCTTTTAATATTGAAGCAGTAGAACTCATTTTGCCTTTTTTTTGAAAAGAATTGCTTTTATCAATAACAGGTGGCTAAACAAGATAAATGAGTACCTTCACGACTTTTCACTAGACCTCTTTTGGTTTCTCAGGAAATCTGTACACTTAAAGTTGGTATCAGCTGTACTGCTGCAGTAGTAGTGAATAGATAATGTTGTATGGAACTGAACTGTGTTCAGGTGAATCTGGATGAAATGACAGAATGAGAAACTTAAGATTGGTGTTGTGACAGGGATGTATCTGTGAAGGATCAGAGTAAGCACCACAGCAGTGAAAGATGCTTAAATTATTTCTTAAAATAGGTCCAATAAAGTGGGAATTTAATCAAACACAATACCAGCTGACTGGCTTTTGTTTGGGGTTCTGAAAAATGAACTTAACTCTGTATTTAGCATTTCTGTACTCGATTTTACTGTACAATCACTGAAATAAAAGCCTATCCTTTAAAATACTTGTGTACCCTCAGGCTATTGATACTTTAATGAGGTTGCTTCCTTCAATTTACTGTTCTAATACTTCTGTATAAATTGTGAGATCCAACTGCGTAGCTATCCCTTGGAGCTCTGGTAAGACACATCACCACTGGAACGGCATTAGAGGAGAGTCTCTTCATTGCTTTTCTGTCTGTTAGCTCATGCTGTGAAAATGTAGTAATTAAAGTACTTTGCTAATAAACAAGTTCAGTCTTAACAGCTGTGCGCTGGACTTCAGCAAAATCTTAGTTTGGATACTGTGTGTG
Source organism: Anseranas semipalmata (assembly GCA_013399115.1). Classification (NCBI taxonomy): domain Eukaryota; kingdom Metazoa; phylum Chordata; class Aves; order Anseriformes; family Anseranatidae; genus Anseranas; species Anseranas semipalmata. The sequence goes on from VXAA01000601.1 coordinate 215,548, forward strand.
TAGATTTTGCCATATTTCCACATAACATCAATTATTTTTCACTTAAAGCTAAATATTTATGGCTTAAACTAGGTCAAGCTTAAATTAACTTCTGTTGATAACAAGAATTTATTATTTTCAAATAGTTTGCATTTCTCAAAATAATCCCACGCACTGCTAGTCCAAAAGTGAACACTTATTGAACACTTATGATTTTCAGTGATTTCAGTTGAAACTTACTACCAGTATACCAGTAGTTATTCCGCTGAATATAAAATTTGTTCAGATTCCTAGCTAGCAAGTAAGAGAAGTGAAGTTAATTTTTGGTTGGAAAGGAAATTAATTTAAATGCAACAAAAATTACTTCATCTTAGGGAAAGGCTTCTTAATATTGTTGTAACGTTATGATTCTGATTGTTAACAAGCAGGCTTTTTCATTAAGAACGAAACTTCTGTAGTTCTTATGAATGTTGTTGAGTTTTAGGCAAGAATTTCAAGATTATTTGTGAACTGAACATTCCAGGGCAGCTGTGAATGTCTAGAGTTTTTGGAGGACTGTAGGATGATCAGCACTTTAGTGAAAATTTGAAATACGTCTTTTTTTGGAGATAATAGCATAATTTTTCACTTTTGAAATGGGCAGAGTAATTCCTTCTTTTACTCCTTTGTACTAAGTGTCAGAGGGATTTAACTTTGGGATAATGTGCAACTTGATCTACGTGGTAGGCATTACTTATATTGGAGACAGAGCTTGTAGGAAATTTTATCGGACCAGTTGAAATAGTTGGAAAAGGTAGCAGAACTTCTAGGGGCCTTCTTCAGAGTTTGGATCAGCTTGGTTGTTACTCAGGTACCTGCTTGAGAGTGGTCAACTGAATTGATTTGAGTTAATACTGATGCTTTTACCTGCATAAATCCTGGGAGGGCACTCGGTGCATTTGAATGAAACGTAGCTGTATTTTGGAGTGTGATTATGTTACATTGGTGTTTGTGGCAATGTTAGCAAGGTGTGTGCTTGAAATGCATTTGGACTTTCCCTGTTCTAGCTCTCACAGAGCCCTTGCCAGTGTACCCAGTGTGGCTGAGCGTGCAAAATAACTGTTCAGTCATCTGGGGTGCCTCTGTCACCGTTTTGCGCTTGAGCGCCATCCAGAAAACTATCTGTGTAGTCATTTTCTGTATTGGAAATTTGTGCTACCTGAAGCCCCCAACTCTGTAAGTTGAAGCATGTATTTTTTCCAAGCGCAATTTGCAGGGTCATTAGCATAAACCCAGAAATACTTATAAAGATGCACGCAGAGACTTTCTCCTGTATGTCGAGCAGTACTTTCAGTGTGCAGAAAGCCTGTGGGGTCTGCGTAGAACAGAGGCGCGGAGGCAGTGCTGCTGCGGCACAGTGCGTGGTGCAGGTGGGTGTCCCGATGGCCACCAGCGCCTTGCAGCTCGCTGCGATGGTGGGCTCTGAACCTCGGGTTCTGCCTCTCGGTGTGAACAGGGAACTGACTGGGAAGACCGCTGTCCAGAATTGCAGTTTCCTTGCATATGTTCGCATTCAGAAAGGAGCCAAAATCTCTTGAGCTAGTACTCCTGCTATTGTGTACTTCATTCTGTCTCCAGCTGGTGCCTCATCAGCACCCAAAATTCAGGTGTGCGACTGTAATTGCTAACCAGAACACTTGTACTGAGGGCATTAGGAATGCTAACATTTCAGTTGTGGAAAGCATCAAACCTGCTTTCAGAAAAATAATCAAAGTAAATGGATAAACACGATGTAAGCACAGTGGTGTAGGGAAGGACTGAAGTACTCTAGCAGGGGGTGCTCTTTGATACCATTGATACCTTGACTCTTCTGTAGCGCAGTAGTTATTCTTTTTCTTGTTCTCCCTGCTACTGGGGTTTTGGTTTTGCTGTTTCTCTCTAGAATTCCTCTCTAGATACCATAGGAGAACTCTGTATCTAGGAGCCTGCCATTCATTCAGTACTGTGCCACTGGCACAGTAAGAGGATATGTTGGTGGTAACATTCAGGAGTTGCAGAGTTTAAATAAAAAATGAGAATGTGATGGCTGATGGCCATGTGACACTTTTGAGGATAGTTCTTGAAAAGCCTTGTATCTCATTGAATTGCATGAGGCAGATAACCGTGTTCACTGAGTGAAAATGTTAATGTTCCTCATCCACAGAGAAAAGGTGCTGGGCACTAATGTGGCTGTACTTATTGGGATCATGCATCTTTTAAAAAGTGCCCCGTCAACTTGTTTCTTGCCCGATGTTTTATTCCTTACCCTCTTCTCTTAGACCTTTTGAGTGAAATTTTCTAGGTCACTGACATCTGTGCTTATTTTGCAAGTTGCTTCTAGAGAGGACATTGCTATGTAGTTGAGTGAGAATAGAATTTATACTGATGGAGTAGAAAGGCAACTCTGCTCAAATTTGTCACTTACTTTGATCGGCTGTTAGTCTACCAGGCATTTGCTGCAATAGGTGGAGAGCAAGTGTGCAACCACACTGTTGGTGTAACCACAAGGAAGGCATTCACAGAAGAAGTGGAAGTGGTATATGGAATGATAAATTTCAGTTTATTAACAACATCACCCTTTATGTGGTAGTGGAAGTGTGTGCTTCAGTGCTTGAAAATGCTTTTGGCTTTTAATATGAAGCCTGAAGCATCAGTTATCCTAAACATATGAGAAGGTTCATATTTAAAATTTTATCTCCCTTGGTTATTGCTTTTTTTTGTGGGAAGACTACAGTAAAAACAAACAAGAATAGTTTAATTAGAATCCTTGAATAATTGTGGCTGTACCGAATCTTGGTTTTTATAAGTACCTGCATTCAAAAAAAAAAAAAAANTGTGTAGACCACAGAATGCAGGCTGGTAACAAAGTTGGTGTGGCAATGACATGGGCAAAAGAAAGCAAATACTATCAAGAATATTTCAGCTCTCATATGTAGTTTACATATACTATTGGGGCACCAAAAAGTGTGTACTTGCATTCGGAAAAGCTTCCAAATTCATATATTAGCTTGGTTAGAATAAAAAGATTAGTTTACTTGAATGCTGAAAATTAAAACTGACTCTGAGTGTCTTTGTCTTGCAGGTGGTTTTGCTTTTGTCTATGAAGCTCAGGATCTTGGAAGTGGCAAAGACTATGCTTTAAAGGTAAAATGAATTTTTCACTTCAGGTTTGCAATGGCGATCTTTCCTTAATAATTTAGCATGACAGTTCTTGATGTACTCCATTTGGGGAAAACCAGAATGATAGAGTGGTGTTAGCACTGCACTATACCCATATTTAGAATTGTCATTAGTCATAGGACCCTGCATTTTATACTTAAATGCCGAAGATGGGACTTGCTGTATTAGGTACTACTATTGTTGGTCTTAATTTAGTCTAGAAGTTCATGACTCTGCCCTAAGGATTTTGTTGCATGGATAGAAAGAATGTGGAATATTTTCATATTAGAATATTAAAAATGTTAGAAACATTCCACATTTTGACCCATTGATCAAAACATTCAGCCTGGCACTTCTCAGAGATGCTCCTCTGGATTCTTGTGTTCTGAAGGCTTAGAATGACCATGTGACAGCTGAAGAACAAGTATTGTGGAGAGGACGGTAAAGTGAAGTCGTTTACTCCATGTCATACATTGCTGCAAAAAAAATAATCACACTTGTCATTTGCGTTTACTACAAAATGACTTCATTTTTGGAGTAGGGATGTTCCGTGGCTATACCAGAAAGATTTCCTTAGGGAGGAAGGGGAAAAGGGTAGTTAGTACAAGAGGTGGGAGCAGTGAGATGGCATTACACCACCAAAAATGACTTGCTCTGTTTTTTCATACTGCATCCCTACAATACAAAACCCGTGACCATAACCATGCTATGTGGCTTCAGTTGCATGTTTTGTTACTGTAGTCTGTGGTCTGTGCGTTCAAATGTCACCTAGAAGTAGCTCTGTTTACATATAATAGATTAAAAAAAGTGAACCATTACTGTACTTCCTCTGTTTTGTCGAACTGGTAGTAGCAAATGGTGAGGTTGATCCTATGCAAATGTTGACTCCAGATCCAAACAATATTCAGAACTGTAATGCTTGGATTTGTTGCTGGTTACTTGGGTACCTAGAGGAAGTTGGGCTACATTTTTGGACAAGTTTTGATTGTAATGTAGTAAAGGTTGTTCTTAAAGATTTGAGACAGAACATAAATCTTTATTTGTCAGTGCACAATGATGGAACAGGAGACTTCAGTGCTTTATACAATAGAGGACTGTCAGAGCAGTTCCTTTACAACAAAGAGGTTTCCAATGCTCAGTTGTCCCTAAACATGGCCGTTACGTTTGTAGCAGTATGTTCAAATGTGCAATAATCCTGCTTTGCTTACTGTCCCATTGCAGTTCCTTAAGATTTTGACTGTAGCTTATCCTTTGTGTTCTGAAAGAAATGCATAAAATCTGTGAGCATTGTTTTTCTGTCAGTTCTAACACCTATATCTTCTCAAATATTCTGTTTTCTGACAGCGGTTGTTGTCTAATGAAGAAGAAAAGAACAAAGCCATCATTCAGGAAGTTTGTTTTATGGTATCCTTTTCTGAATGTATTTAAATGTTTCTATTTAATTGCCTGATGTCAAACATTTCTGAGAAATGGATGACTGGTTCACAGATTCATCTCCTTCCATACCTTATGCTGGTTAAGAGAACTGACATTTGAGGAAGATCTGAGTTTCTGGTTTGTCATGAGTCTGGTACTGATATTCCAGCAAGCTCAGTTCCTCACATTTCAGGAATTTAATGTGCACAGATAATTTTAGTAGGTAGTGTAGACTTTTTGTCATGTACTTTGTCTACCAATAAAAGAAATTCTTATTTGGGTTTTCTCGTGGTCCTCTGACCACCATGAAGAGACCTTTTGACCTTTAAGATGATACTTAAATCTTAATGAGACTTCCTCAGATGCACTGGATTTACTGCCTTTTTGACTACTCAATATTTTGCTTTTACTGTCAATGCATCTTAATTTCTGTGTCAGGTGCACCTGGCTTTAAAAAGTAATAGTGAATATCAAGGATGAAATTTCATGCAGCAGAAACAAGAAGCAGAACTGTCTGTGTGTTTGTCCTTTTCACCTTCAGTGATGTCAGGTGGTAGGGTATAATGTAATCTCGGTCATGTTTTGTTTCTCAGTCAAGGTAGTGTTTTCAGTCTTTGGCTTTAGTAAACTCCATACTTGTGCCCCAGCATCTCTAAGACCCTTACTTTCTTTCAGGAGTCAGTGAGTAGCTGTGGTATGCTGCTGTTTATTTTGGCTGCTGCTAGGAGTATTCAGTTGCATTTTGAGTTAGGAGGCAAAACCACTGATCTTAAGTTAAACTGCTCTGATGTTTCTTTGTATGATTGCTGAAACATTTGCCAAAACCTTAAACTGGACACAGTTCACTGAAAGAAATACACTTGCAAAGAACTGAGTGCCCTAGTAATACATAATTTCTGCTGCTCTGACTACATCTTGCGAGGAGTAACTGATTATTCTTTGTTTTTTCACGGCTCACTCATTGAAGTATATGTACACCGTGAATGAGACTTAACTGTTGCTAACCTTCTGAGATAAAACTATGAAAGGAAAATACTTCCTGCAGCTCTGAGCAAAAGAGGCTGAGGAAAAAAGGCTCTGAAGAGATACAGATAATTAAAAATAAGCACTTTGGATTCATGCTAAATTGGTGGATTCAACTTGCCCTTTTTGTTTTACAACTTTGTTTTTCTTAGGCTGTGCCTGCTTTTTTTCTTTCCAAACTTAGTGAATGCATCTTGTAAACAGCATGTTTGTCTCATAGGCATGATTCTCAATGTTTGTCTAGGGTGATGCACGTCAGGAACACAAATGGGCATAATACAATGTAAACCTCCACTAGAAGGAACTGAGACCACTTATGTTTTTCTCCCTTTCACATGGTTCAGAAATGATACCTTGAGTTTTTGAACTGTAAGTGAAAAATGACAAAGGTTTTAGTATGAATTATTACTCAAGAGAAAGTAAGCTCCCCAGTCTTTTAGAGCTTTTATTTACTTTGAACTTTATTGTACTGACTTAGAATTAAGCATTGCGTACTTAATACTTGCTTTGGAAAGGGAGATGTTGATACAGTAGCCCTTTCTTGATCAGCTGACTATTAAAAGGTCTGTCTCTCCGACACACTTGTGTTAATGCCTTGCATTCATTGTCAAAAGAGAAAAAGAAGTACCTAGGGCTGTTACAAAGTCCAGTTTCCTTGGAGCCTTAACCACAAGTACATTTCTGAATTATTTTTTTTTTACTTTTTGTTATGTTACCTTCACTGGCTTGCCTTGAAGTCTATTTTTGCAGCTGAGACATGGATTTACTTGTTCTGCTGAATATTTTAAGTGCAGCTGCAATGCCTTCTGTAGTTTTGAGCTAACTTTTTAAAAGAGATATCTGTGAACTGCTGTATACAATAATATCAATAAACTTCTTCCTTGAACACATTATCTCCAGAAAAAACTTTCAGGTCATCCCAACATTGTCCAGTTCTGCTCTGCTGCATCTATAGGAAAAGAAGAATCGGACACGGGACAGGGAGAGTTTCTTCTGCTTACAGAGCTGTGTAAAGGTAACCATTATTTCTTCTCTCAGCGCTGGATGTTGCTTCTGACAGCTGTTTTGCACAGGTTGCTTCACAGCTTAGAAGTTCCGAAAACCTCCTAAAGATAGCATAGCTCAGTGGAGCTAGAGATCAGCTCCCTCTTTCATGGGAGGGGATTTTGTTCTTTGAGACAGTTCAACCTCATCTTAAATATGGGATAATCATGAAGTTCTTTGTGTTTGAGACTAGTCTGGGAAGGAACAGCAGGAATGTATCCGAAGAGCACCATTTCCCTTGGCACTGCAGTCTGAATGGATTTGCTGTTTTCAGAATATCCATCTAATATTATATCTCAAGACTGTAAATCTTCCTTGTTGAGAAGAGTGTTTGTCCATTCATGACAAGCTTTCAGAATTTATGGTGTTCTGTGCGTGCTTATGTGAATTTGTCTGACTTTCTACAGGACAGCTGGTGGAATTCTTAAAGAAAGTAGAACCCAAAGGACCTATCTCCTGTGATACAGTTTTGAAGATCTTTTATCAAACCTGCAGAGCAGTGCAGCATATGCATAAACAGAAGCCTCCTATTATCCATAGAGATTTAAAGGTGGGTTACAGTGTTTAACTAAAGGCTGAGTTTTTAAACAGCAAAAGAAGCCTGTAAAGTTGATTCATTGTTACGGCTGTTGCTCAACTACAGTAGACAGTCTTGAGCGTAGAGCTTACCTGTATTGCCTTGCCAAGATAACTGGATATTAATGAAGGTCATCACTGAAATACTTGCATCTTTTCAAGCAGCATCTTTTCCTTGTTTTTTTGATATTAATACCTTTTGTAACCTATCTGAACTAGTTGATAGAAAAGTTATATAACATGTTTTGCTGATTAAGTTAGTCTAAAAGTTTTGTTTTTGATTAAAATAACCAGAGTTATGACTTGTGAGTTGTAGTTTTGCTAAGGAGGTTTTCTCAGTACTGTCAGGAAGGCTTCATGAATGAAAACATTTGGATTTCAAGATACTGCTTATGCAAGTGGTTGTTTGAAAAACTGGTCTGTTCTTGGGCACTAATAAAATGATTTTTTTATCCTGTTTTTTTCCTGTTCTCTTGGATGTTTACTGCTTATGCCATTTTTGATGCTTCCTCTTAAAAATTGTCTGTATTGCTACATTTAATGTAGTGCTGTCTGAAATCTTTGTTTTCCTGTAAACAAAAACATTCTGGGCTAGAGTGAAGTATTAATTTTATATATGTGTGTATATTTATATGCACAAATAAGTTGATACTTAATGTGTTTTAGTGTTCAGAAATAAGACGTCTTCAATTTATTATTCTACCTCTTTCTGAAGGTGGAAAACTTGCTTATTAGTAACCAAGGGACGATTAAGCTTTGTGACTTTGGTAGTGCTACAACTGTAGCTTACTATCCTGACTACAACTGGTCTGCACAAAAGAGAGCACTGGTTGAAGAAGAGGTGAGACTATTTTAACATAGTTATTATTGACATTAGAATCCATTATCTGTTATTAATCTGCTGTTAATTCATGGAACATCTAAGACAAGTGAAGATTCTTATAGTTGTAATGGTGTTCATAAAGTGCTGTTTTTATATTCATGTTGCTAGAGTTCAAAGACTGCCTGCAGTTACAATTATTGCTTGTTTTCTCTAGCTGTGTCTGTAAGCATTGCTTAATTTGAGCAGTGTCCATTCTGCAGTCTGGTGTGGAAATAGAAGTGATTGATTAGGTAGAGCCTCTTCTGATTGCACTCTCAACAGGAATTTGAAAACTGGTTTTGCCAAAGTGATTCTTGCGTTCTGGTCTTTCCGTTGAATGATATATGAAGAAGTAGCAGGTCTGCTGAGCAGGACTTAAATAGGCAGTATTGCTGTGCTCCTAGGACTACAGTGACAACATTAAACATCCAATTATTTTTTCAAAGTACAATTTGTTCTTTATTTTGAGGTGAGAATAATGCTGATAAATCCAATGTAATCCATCAGTTGGACTCAGACTTTTAAGTATGGAGAAATATACTGACACTTTAAATTCATGAGTACAACCTGTGATATTGAATCTTTTAACTTCCCACTGCTTTGGAATCCAGTGTCCTTGGAGAGTAATCTATTGGTTTCTGGAGAAGGAAAGATGATGTACTACTGCCTTATATAATCTATGGATAAAATGTTAGAAAAGGTCTCTTCTCCTTGGATTCTTGTCAACATGGCTTAAATATTTGGATTTGTCTGTACTGTCATTAAGTGTGATGAATTGAGAGACACCCTGGAGCACAAATTCACTTACTTGTTTGTTGCCAATTTTCTTTATTTGTGTTCGTCTCCCTTTTTGCCTAATATGGAACAGTGATTTTACTTCACATGTTTGCATTTTGGAAGTATTCTTGAAGATCACAATGTTATCAAAGCCCTTGTGACTATTACATGATCCAATTGATGGCTTCTGCATTGACAAGTATTTCTGAAATTAATTTTCAAAGTTAGCTGTCCATGCAGAATGGACAGCATTGTGTTTTCTTGATTAAATGTCATTAGAGCTTATTCAAGTTTCTGCTTCAAGAAATCTTATCTTCTGCAGATCACCAGGAATACAACACCAATGTACAGGACACCAGAGATGATAGACCTGTATTCAAATTTTCCAATTAGTGAAAAGCAGGATATCTGGGTAAGAAATTTTTCTTTTGCTTTATCATAGCTTCTTATCTCATAGTGAAACTGATTTTGCAGTCTGAATTTTAATTTTTTGACTATTAAGATACACATGAAAATAAATGTGGGTTAGACTGTTTGTCAAAATCAACTTAAATAGTGTGAACTGTGTATCTAAATATTCAAGTAGTGAGATGTAAACTTGATGTTTGTTTACTTCTAGCTTGACTTCCATTGTGAAAGGCAATGCTGAACTTTCTTTGTCATTCAGTTGAACTGTTGCTTAGGTGGAGCTTACCACCACCCAGCCATAATATTTATAATCCTTAAATTCATGTTCTTCTCTTACATGCTCTGCCGTGCATGTAATCCTGGGAAAACCTATTGCTAAGCTGAGTTAAAACTGAGTATGTCTAGGTATTCTATCTAGATAGAAAAGATGAAAATGATGTAGGGATCATTCATGTTTTGTATAGCAAAGAATATAAACTGTTAAAGTTCACTGAAAAAGCTGTTATAAACATTAAATCTTTGACTTTACCTTTTCCAGTTATGTAATACTGTAATAGTATAGAGATAGTACCCAGTGACTTTGTTTAGGAATGTTTTAGTTTATTGGATGGTTTTTATAGAGGCAGTGTCAAGCTCTTCAACTGTATCTATATTGGCAAAGCGTCAAAAGACAAAGTGAGAAGTTGTAATATGGGTGCTTTAAGATTTCATCTAGAATCTCAGAACTTCATTCGATTTCTTAGCTAAAATTGAGCAAGCTTCTATTTAACGTCTATGCTGTCAGTGACTTATTTCTGGCACGTGAAGAAATAAAAAAAAAAAAAATCTGACAACTTGGTCACTTCACATGCCTTAAATACTGGCAGTCTGAACTAAGATTACATGCAGTTAAACACAGCAAGAATTTCATTTAACAAAAGCCTCACTCAAAATGGCAGTTACAGTTATCCTAAACAAAAGAAATGCATCTGTTGGGTATTAACATGGTGGTTGTCTCCTGCTGTGTCTTTGGAAGGTCTGTTCTGTTTACCAGGCTTTCTTTGGAATATGTTGTTCTGTGTTTTCTTTTCTTTACACTCTGGTTTCAATGAAAACACGCACAGTATCTAGCAGAAGAATATGACACTCTCAGAAAGCATGTGGTTAACACAAACAAAACAGTAGTTTTCCCAGGAAAGCTTGGGAAATAACATTCATGCTTACTTGCAGTGTGAGCTTAAAAGCATAAAGGAGGTAGAAATATCTTATTTAAAACAGAAGCATGGATAAAACATTAGTTATCAACCACATAGGTTCCACAACAGGAATGTGATTAGGTACTGAGTAGATCAGAGGTTCTCAGGCTTGGTCAGTTGTTTTCCGTACGCTTCCTACCCAAGTCTAGAGATTTTTCAGAAAATAAGCACATTAATTAGAAAGGAATTAAACTGAATATATTTGTTTTTAGTGTGCTTATTTAGTGTCATTTCCTGAACTGAAATTCAACTGAAATGACAGTCTTTACCTTGTCATAAAGATTTTTCTCTGAAGTTATCCTTTGACTTGCAAGGTGCTTCATATATTCAGACTATCTAATACTTTTGGAAATGCAAATAAGTAGGCTCCTTGTTAAGGAATAAAATTTTAAACTTGGGTTCTCCTTAACCAATACATGGTAAGAAATTCTTCTGGTCTGTGTAAGGCATCTTCCAGATTTTAATTCTGCATGAGTTGAATATCTGTAGATTTCAAGGTTTTTTTTTTTTTTTCAGAAATTATTTTGGAGTATTGTCTGTGTGTATGCATGCAACTATACTATAAAACTTTGGATCATTAAGTGTTTCTTATTGCCTGAAGCTGGTCCAGTGGGATAAGTAACAGTATCTTGATTTGTTTCAAAATCTGCTCCTTTCCCTAGCAGACCCCCCCCCAACCAAAAACAACAACAAAACAAAAACCAACCAAACAAAGCACCTCTATTGTCGTAATAAGGAAGGAAGAAATAATTTTCCTTTATCATTTCCTCTTAAGCTTTCAGTTTGTGGCAGTGCTTTGTGCTGAGTCAGCATTATTTAATGACAATATCCCCAGGTTCAGTGAGCTTTCTTCCATTCAGGCGAGTCTGAATACCTTTGTCATGAGATTTAAGACCCAATGTGACAATGTAATTAAAGGCTTTTTTTGTCACTTAGCTTTTTAATTCTACTTTGAATTTCTTAGAAAAAAGAGGAAGGTTTAATAACATAGTTGTTAAATTCAGGAGCTTTCAATAAACTGTTCTTTGGTATTAATCCTGGTTTATTTCAGAGTACTCTGACATCTCAGAATGCATTTGCTATGCTGATTCCAAATATAGAATATGGATTGTAGTCAAAATTCAGAATGGATGGCTGGTCATAACCCTCTTCACTTCAGGTTTTTTAATTATGTGCTCAATCTGTCAAACATTAACTCATTTCTAGCATGACCAGTGTAAGGAAAATCCTGTCTTCAAAGAATTTAAATTTAAACTATGGTAGACATTTTAGCTGGAATGGTAAGGGTGGGAAACTCAAACAGGAGTAAATCCCAAAGAAATATTTCTTCCCAGATTTCCAGGAATAGTTCGGACTGTAATAGCTCCTGGCAGTTAAAAACAGCTTTTGTACTTCTCCTTTCTCAGGGAGCTGAGAGATCATGTGGATTGTGCTGAATGCTTATTTTCAGTGCCAGGCAAAATAATTGAAAGGTAAAAGGGACAGAACTTTAGTATTTTAGTGTTAAGTAATTATGATTTTAGTTATTAGTTGTCTTTGGTTTCTGAATATATTAGAAATGAATTTGTTCTGATAAACTGGATAAACACTTTTTTTTTTTTATATACTTCTGTTGTCAGTCTGGTTCCATTTGGGAATTTAGTTAAACATTGTTCTGTGATTACAATCTTACTTTTGGGAAAACTGGCTAAATACAAAAATTCAGAAGTTGTGTTATAATGGGAATAAAAGTGATTATATTTAGTGTTATAGGGAAGGCTTGATGAAATGGGTCAGTAATGTATTATCAAAATGATGTGAAAATAGTGTGCTATGAATTTTAAAAGCATCTGGAGCTTAATCTACTCCAGGTACCTGATTAAGAATGACAAAGTTTAAACTGAAGCCCTTCAGAAATACCATCTAATTATATATGCTGATGGTTTCTGAATTACTGAGACTTCTGAGAAGATTTTATAGATATCACTGAAGGGTAACTTATGAAGACTTACTGCTCAATGCATAAATTCAAGAAGATTGTTATAGGCTTGCTTTTGACTTTGCATCCTGAAACACCACCAGTGTGCACTGCAGTGGTTTTAACATCTTTATGCAGAGGGCAAGCTGAATTTGTTCCTAGACTGGTAGCAGACATTTTCTGGAGGAAGCTCTGCTTTTGTAGCTGATGGAAATGTAGTTGGAATTAGTAGACTAGATTCTGAATAAGTTACTTGCATAGTATGATAACTTTTTTTTTCTACCTTTTATCATACAAAGCAAGGCAGTGTTAATGTTACATGATCCTAACTGCTGAGATTCAAGAGTGCTATGCACAATCGTACAGCATGTCAGAAAATTACTCGTTTTTTTTCCACCTTGACATGCTCCTTTTTTTCCTGTTGGCACATGAGTTTTCAAATTGGCCTGGGCAGGTTCTTTAGTTGTTCTGTCTAAAGCTTTGGGGCAACATCTTGGGGAAATGGGCTCTTCCATTAAGTAAATCAGTGCTGAGGCTGCGCGCATAGTGTTGGTTTTGAGGAATGTCGTGATGTAACAGGAATTGCCTTTGGCCAAATTAAATCGCAATTGGAGTTTAAAATGTTGAAAATATCAGTGTTACAATTCTAAGGTACAGATGAAGGAGGAGGAATAAAGAACGTTCTCTATCAATTAAAGCTAAGATTAAATCTAAGTGGTCTCTACTTCCTGTGTGTTCAGCTGATTGCCTCTGTGCTGTTCTCCCCCATGTGACTGCGGATGCTGTCTCCGGATGTGCTTAGTGTATTGAACTGCCCAGTAAATAGTTTCAGTCCTCCAACTAAATTATGATCTGTCTTATTTCTTTCTAAGCAGACATTTCCATCACAGAGTAGGTATTGTTTCCTGTATTCCCATGCTGGATTAGTTAACGTAGACTACATGGTGGTTCAGTGTATACATTTACATGAAGCTCTTTATTTTATATCAAGTCAGACACAAATGTACTTGCTATACAATAATATACAGAATTAATATATGCAACTTGCTTCTGGTCCTGATTGAGTGAATTAATAAGTTGTTTTGGAATGACTAAATCTCAAACCTTAGAGATTTTAATAGCATTCAAATCTTTGATACTGTTTTGGGGATAAATTGACAGCTGAAGACAGTTTGAGACATTGCACAAGGAGGACTGAAGGCAGTAAGGAGATTTCTTAGCTAGCATCTTTGCTGCTTTGTTTTTTGGGGGAGAGATATAAGAACCCATATGCTCGAGCAACTAAGCTGGGGTACAGAAGAAAGTGAGGAAGAATTTACCAGTATGTTGTACAAACATTTTCTCAGAGGTATTGGATGCTTTTACCATCAAGGTTTTATAGGCCAGATGAAGCATGGTTCTACTACAACAGGATCTCTCTGCAAATATTTTTCATATATTTTTATATGTTAATNTATGTTAATATATATATATTATATAATATATATTGATATATACTATGTTGATATATATATATATATATCAACTTAAATTTACTTAACTAACATGTTAAATTGTACTGACTAATCCACAGCACCCAGACTATTCAGAGATTAAGAACTCGGTACGGCCTACTGGTTCTGATAGTTGTTCCCTTGTCAGGTTGCACAGGTCACTTAAGTTTGGACACACCAAGGAACTTGGAAGTTCCCAGAGTGTGGTAGTCACAACTTTGTGATTTTTTTTTTTTTTCTTTGAGGCTTGAACAAATCCATCTGGAATTGATTTTAAACTTTACTTGCTAGAAAGAACTGAATAACCTTCTGATTAAAGTTGTTACATGATTATTAGGAAATAAAGGGACAATCATTTCAGGCTATTTTTCTTCAAATCTTTGTTAGAACAACTGTTCTAGAGACAAATTTGCGTNAGCCAGTTTGAGACATTGCACAAGGAGGACTGAAGGCAGTAAGGAGATTTCTTAGCTAGCATCTTTGCTGCTTTGTTTTTTGGGGGAGAGATATAAGAACCCATATGCTCGAGCAACTAAGCTGGGGTACAGAAGAAAGTGAGGAAGAATTTACCAGTATGTTGTACAAACATTTTCTCAGAGGTATTGGATGCTTTTACCATCAAGGTTTTATAGGCCAGATGAAGCATGGTTCTACTACAACAGGATCTCTCTGCAAATATTTTTCATATATTTTTATATGTTAATATATATATATATTATATAATATATATTGATATATACTATGTTGATATATATATATATATATCAACTTAAATTTACTTAACTAACATGTTAAATTGTACTGACTAATCCACAGCACCCAGACTATTCAGAGATTAAGAACTCGGTACGGCCTACTGGTTCTGATAGTTGTTCCCTTGTCAGGTTGCACAGGTCACTTAAGTTTGGACACACCAAGGAACTTGGAAGTTCCCAGAGTGTGGTAGTCACAACTTTGTGATTTTTTTTTTTTTCTTTGAGGCTTGAACAAATCCATCTGGAATTGATTTTAAACTTTACTTGCTAGAAAGAACTGAATAACCTTCTGATTAAAGTTGTTACATGATTATTAGGAAATAAAGGGACAATCATTTCAGGCTATTTTTCTTCAAATCTTTGTTAGAACAACTGTTCTAGAGACAAATTTGCGTTCCCATAATATGTCATTTAAACAAACTGGTTAATACTTAAATGCTTACCTAGCTGGTGCATTGTATAACAATGTATTTGAGTTACAAATAAGAAAGACCAAATTCTGACCCAAGAAGCAGAATGAGTCTCCTTGAAGCCTAGGATGAAGTTTAGAAATAAAACTTCTAACACTTCTGGAAGAAAAATCCTGTTCTTGAATGTGCTCAATGTTGCAAGTGTTCATTTTCTTGTATCCTGCAAAATTCATAAAATGGATGTATTATAATGATTTTTTAAAAAAGACATGAATAGGAGAATCTCTGAAACTGAAAAATTACGTGAAGAGGGGGGGAAAAAAAAAAGCAACCCACAAACCTATTTTTTTTTTGCTGCTAGGAGTTCTCTGACATGTCAAATAAAGGAATGTTTCACTAAGTGTTTCTGTCCTCAGAAACATCAAGACTAATAATTT
This sequence comes from Anseranas semipalmata, assembly GCA_013399115.1. Lineage (NCBI taxonomy): Eukaryota > Metazoa > Chordata > Aves > Anseriformes > Anseranatidae > Anseranas > Anseranas semipalmata. Next base: position 231,097 of record VXAA01000601.1, read on the forward strand.
CAGTAGGAGTGTGAAGCTGGTATCTAAGGCACTGGGAATATGGGGTTGCATGAGTCAGCAGTTTATTGAAACTTGTGATTTGCAAGCACTATTAGGAAACTTAGTCAATTGCATAGTCTAAAATTCAACTTTAATTATCTCTGCCTCAATTAAATATTTCTGGCTTCATCTCTATGTAGGCTCTGGGCTGTATCCTGTATTTACTGTGCTTTAGGCAACATCCTTTTGAAGATGGAGCCAAACTTCGAATAGTCAATGGAAAATATGCCATTCCACAGAATGACACCCGCTATTCTGTGTTTCATGATCTGATCCGTAAGTTCATGATCTCATCTGTAAGTTTATAACATTACTTAGCTTGGTGTCTTTATAGATGCATCTTAGTATTTGCATTATATTACTGGGAATTAAGTGTTGTTGATCTCTGCTTAATTATGTGATAGTGGAAAGGTTAACTGTAACAACTCTTTATTTTATTCAAAATTTAATCCATAATTAAAAAACTTAAAAACTTTAAATGAAACTTTTAGCCCTGTCACCTGTATTGTTTAGGATTTGAATCATTCCGTAGGAGTGACTAGTGTTTTGGTTCATTTCTTTGAATTTACTTTAGAAATACTTTTTTCTTTAAATTTCATATAGATTACCAGAAACTTCAATTACAGTGCCAGAATTATGGCTACAAATCCAACAGTATTAAATACAATGTGGTTTCTGAGGTTGTTCATTTTATTAATAGACCCTTAAAGTATATTCTATAAGATATTCTTAGCCCTCAGTAGTGTTTGTTCATAGTTACTTGTTATGACAGTGGTACTTGGATATAGATTTAGTAGTTGCTCCACACTGTTGCACGTGTTTGAGTGCTCACATTGCTTTGGAGTGCACGGAAGAAGTTACTGAACTTTGGAAGGAAAGCTCTGAAGGGTTTCTGTTACATTGTCTGAATCATGTTTTTTAGGCTCCACTTTGAAAGTGAACCCAGAGGAGAGATTGTCAATCACTGAGCTTGTGAATCAACTGCAGGAGATTGCAGCAGCTAGGAATGTGAATCCTAAATCCCCCATCACAGAGGTAAAGGAATCTAATAAAGGAGTATTATTGATTAGGTCTCCTTTCTCTCCCTTCTTATCCAATGTGAGTTTTGTAACATGTCAGAGTAGGTCCCCTGTTCCTTAGTCTTTTGAAAATTTCACACTACCTTCTTTTGAAATTCAATTTATCTATATCACTTGTAGAGTCTTTGAAAATACGCTTTTATATATTGCAGAGCTTACATGACATTAAAGGAAACTAATTGTAGTTCTTATTGCTTATTGAAAAATTGTCATGATCTTGGGTCATTCCGTTGTAGGTAAGTGCTCTGACATGCTGCATTTAATCATAATTAACTTGCACAGGAAAATCTAATACGTGAAGACTCTGCCAACACTGACTTGAAACCCGCTTAATTGTCTCCAGTTTGAGGCTTAATTTGCACAATACTGAAACTGAATGAGTTGCTGTATTTGAACTTCCTGGCTTTCTCCTGAGCCTCAGAACTGATTGTATGCTTGTTCTCACCAAGTTATACTTTGTAAATTACTTCTACAAGTCGGCTAAATGAGCAAGAAAATCCTCATAGTGAATATTAATCTCCACAGCTCCTGGAACAAAACGGAGGCTATGGAAACAATGCTCAGCCTCGGATGCCTGTGACCTCAGTTTCGCAGAGCTCCAAGCCTACAGGACAGCTCAATAATATGTACAATGCAGGTATGTGCAGAAAGAAACATCTTCTCAGTGTAAGGCCAATTGCATATCTTGTATTTGGAAAAAAATAATTTGGGGGTTTTAGACACTTTGCAAAAATACTGGCTACTTTGAATTTATATTGCTGTTTCTAACCTTTTTTCTCTTTTTCAGTGTTTGTTTATACATTGATAATGCAAATATAAATTTCTTAAATATGTTGCTAGGCAAGATAAAATTTAGTTTCTTATGTCTTAACTGAAACCAAAATGCAATATTGACTTGTAGATGGGTGGGAAGTTGTGATAAACGAATTAAAAGTTGATGAAGGTATCTGATAGAACAAACAATGTTTTTTTTAGGAATAAGAGCTATAGTGAAAGTAACTTTCAGGTTATGGCAAAAGAATAAAAATTTATTTTAAACCCCAAACTTTCCAATTCAATGAGGCATATGATATTTGGAAGTGTTTAGTGTAAAGCAAGAATTTGAGAAGTTAAGATTTTCAGCAGTTAAATTTCTCAGAAGTGATAGATTTTAACAAAAACCTTGGTACATTGTGGCAGAAGTTAATAAAATTAGTCCATATCCTAAGGTTTTCCACAACACTGGATCTCTAATATAGGAAAATGACAGTTCTTTGTTTTCCAAGCAGAACTCTAACATATGTTATGACCAAAAGCAGCCATTCTGTGTCTTTTTGTGTAACTTTATGCTAAAACAGGATTGTTGGTATCTAAACATTGAGGTAGTCCGATCAAGAAATGCAGAAGCAATTTCAAGGATTTTGATTGTCTGCAGCCATCTATGAACCACAGTAGTATATTAATACTAAGGAGCCACTGATGTGACATTTATTTTGGCCTAATAAAAGCCTGTATGAGGAAGAAATAAGTCTGTAAGCATCTGAAATCCACCTCTCCCTCCTACTCCCTACCCCCTAAAAAAAGCTTTTGAACCCCATGCGGTAGTTCGAAGTACATCTGAAAGCAGTCATAGTCTAGAGCTATTTAATTTTGTCCTTCCCAAAATAAAAAGTTCTGACAACCTCAAGAAGGCAAAAAGCAGCAGCCTAAGCTCAGTTTATTGGCTCCCTAGACATTACATTCAGAAATAGCTATAGCTGGTGCTGCCTTGAGCCTGGATAATTAAAGGACGGTTATGCAGGGTTGTGCCACAGGACTTCAGTGATGAGGAGAAGTTGTGATATCATCTGAAGAAAAACAGTAGTTAAGCTAACAGTACTTAATTGAGTCAACCAAAGCATGTATTCAAAATAACACAATGAAAAGCTGACGTACCCATTCTATAAAAGTAGATATTTTAGGGTTCATTCAGTTGGAAATACTTGTACTTAATATAGTAAAGAAAATAAAAAGCTAGATGGGCTTACTTGCATCTGATTTCTTAATGAAAGGCAATTTCTGCAACCATCTTATCACATATCAAATATGAATATGGGGCTTAACATTTCAATTAATGTAGAAGATATCAAGGGAATATCTCATACTGTATTCAGTTTTCCTTCCAGCTTGGTTTTTCTTGCTTTATATTATGTATGCAGAATTACCAATAAAAGGGTATTAAAGGTCAAGAGGAGACTTTAAAAACTGGCTATTATTTATTTGCAGTAATCTTGTCTGTATATGAATTGCTGAACAAGAATCTAGCTTCTTAATAGGAGTATAATCAAAAGGCTATTTGGCCATCTGTTTTGTGCAAGATCAAATACTGTTTGTTGTATACTATCATATTAACAAGTGGATGTTGCTACCTGGGATTTTGGGCTTAAAATATAACTAAATTATGCCAGCTTTCTTTTGAAGCCCTGCATTATAATGTCTCTGTACTAGAGACGCTTAAGTAGACTTGAGACTGATAGATACTTTGAGACTGATACTAAGCAAAAGACAGTATTTTCCTGCATGGGCAATATGAAATAAATGCTTTACCTTTACAAATCTTGTGCTGTTTTCTCTTAAATGTGAATAGTCAATTAAACAATCTGTTGAATAGCTTACTAGTAGCTCTCGATCATGCAGAGGTCACTTTTTGCATGGGTCGTCATTAAGGGGAGCTTTAGAACTGTGAGCCTTACAGCAAAGCTTAGCCTGTATGTACTTTCACTTCCAGCTTTGTAGGCAACTTGCTTTAGTATGGAGCCCATTCCAGGATATGACTTAATGTACAATTATTTTTGACTGCTCTAGGCCTGACTGTTGCGGAATGTGACCAGACGTATGGAGGGTTCTTTGATATTCTGAGAGGAGGAACAGAGCGATTTTTCACTAATATTAAGGATACATCTTCTAAAGTTATCCAGTCTGTGGCTAAGTGAGTAAAAAAAAAAATAAAAAATAAAAATTGTGCTGGTAAGAGTTCTAAATGAAGGGTCAGGAGCTTATTCCAGAAATGGTCAAATTCAGCATCCTTTTCCAAATATGAACTCTAACGGCTGATAGTTAGCACTGAGACTTTGTGGATGATATTAATACAAAAGCTACTGTAGAAATAATATTTTAGAAATGAGAATGACAGGGGGAAAAACCTGTCTATACGTACTGCATTCCCTGCTGTTGTCTGCTGTGTTCTACACATACAGAAAACCTGGGAGAGATGAGTGGATGGGGGCTGGAGCAGGGAGGAGTGGTATAGAAATAGGACTATCATGGATCAAAATAAATTCAGTTACTAAATTCAGGGTCTCAATGAATAAGAAAGGAATAAGGAAAGATGGAGTGGTGAAAGTTAAAGGGAATGGAGGTGAGAGAAATTGCAGGGAAATAGTGCATGAGCTCTTCTGTCCAATTTAGTCTTCATATGGCACCCTGTGTCCTCATTCAAACACATTGTCAAGTATAGATGATTGAAGGGAGAGACTTAAGGCAAAATGAGTGGTTCTGCACTTTGTTCCCTTTTCCCTGAACTACATGGAAGAATACTCTCCTGTTCTGATGTATATGTTCTCAGATTCTTAGCATATTGTTGTTTCTGATGAATTTTTCAGTCCCACTCCAAATGGTTTTCACTACTTTATATAATCAGTAATCAGAGAATGGATTTATTTTTTTTAACTTACAATAAAGCTTTATGCAGTGTAAAAGCTTTTCCTAATTCTAGGAAGAGAAGGTAGGTCAATATGATAGTAGAACTAGAACAACTGAACTTTGTCCCTTACTGTAGGGTCTGTAGGGTTTGTAGCCCTTTAATTGGGAATACTGTCCTATGACTAGAAGTCTTGCTTGCAATGTGCTTTTTATTGTTGAGTGTAGTCTGTTTATTGTACTGCTCTAAACTGTTTGTAATGATCAGAGAACTCGGATCTGTAGAACTTGCACCTCTGTAGCCACTTCAAGTTCATTTTTAGTTGTTTGTTCTTAGGTTTAGTCTCTTTAAACTTCTCATGTATGGCTTAAAAAGGCCAGGTCTTCTATTTTTTTTTTTAAAGGTCACAAAAGCTATGCAGCTTTGATCTGTCCTTACAAGCCTTCTACAGATAAAAGCAATTGGCACAACATCAAACTTTTTGCCCTGGAAGAACCACACTCTCTCAAGAGAAGAGAGGGAGGTGTACAAGGGAAGTGAACTGCTGCATGATGAAAAGCAGTGGCTTCTTAGCAGCATAGCAGAACTGTAGGAATTCTGTATATGAAATATCATGAGAGGCTTTTGGCTTTTCAGCAACTGTTCTCTATTTTAGTTCTTTGGCATATGCTGTCTTACAGGCCTCTGTTCTTTATCGCCTTGCACCTCTACCTTCCGCGGAACTGATCTTCCTCTGCCCTTCTATTCAGTCATACTTCTGTTCGTTTTGTCGTGTCTTTTTAAAGAAAATTTACGGTGTGATAATACATGGATACATTCTGCAGATTCCTTGCCTTTGGCAGCTCTACTACTTAAAAACTTGAAGGTACTTAATTCCTTGTCTTAAAAATCTAAGCAAATCAGCAGAAATTAAGTTTAACAGCAGAGAAGTTATTTCTCTTCCTTTGTGACAGGTAATACTTATTCTTCTCTTCCTTTGGCAAAGGTATAAAATTATAAAGTTTAAGCTCTTGCTCCCATGCCTTTGTTCTTGCTCTTTCACTTTAGTATTTTGATGGTACACTGCATACTTCTGCAGTACTCTTGCACTCCACTTCTTGTGCTCTTGTCTCCACATGAGTTTGAGTTGTGCCTCCAGTTAAATCTGAAGAAGTTTCTCTTCCTGCTCTTGCAAGGAGGTTTTTTTCCATAATGGCCACTGGATGTTTGATTACTTTTTTTTTTTTTTGGATTTCATCTTGTGCCATTTTCCCCCTTTCCAGTGGTAAGGGATAAGAACTCTCTACAAGTGACCTTTTACTATGGAATGCCTCATACCCAAAAGGTTTGCGTGGCTTTTTGCTTTGTGTGTTTTTCCATTTGGTTCTGTAAGGTAGTATGCAAAGAGTAAAACAGTAACTGTATATCCACGCTCATCTGCAGAGCTCGTCTGGCAGCTTCTGATGTACAGAGTTCTGTTCTGAAGCTTCTGATGCTCTCCATCTTTTTTATAAGCCCCCTTTAAGTACTGAAAGGCCACAGTGAGGTCTCCCTGGTGCCTTCTCTTCTCCAGGCTGAACAACCCCAGCTCTCTCAGCCTGTCTTAGGAGAGGTGCTCCAGCCCTCTGATCATCCTCTAGGACCTGTTCTAACAGGGTAGGCTTCCTCCTTCCTACTTACCACTGCTTTTCTGAATTGTAGAGTTATTTCCTTTATCTGCAGTCAGACTTCTTCCTCACTGAATCCACACCAGAGCTGAGGAGTTAACATTTATTTCTTGCTACAAAAAATACTTTTCCTTCCTTCCCATAGTTGTCTTTATCTTAATTCAAGTTTTGGGTTTACTGTTTATTCCAGTAAGTGATAAAGCCTAGAAACTAAAATACATGTTGTGGGCTACTTGGAACAGGAATGAATCAGGGTCATCTTGATATTATGATCTAAGACTGTAGGAACAATTAGCTGCCTTTTATTACTAGCTCTCTTTGTTTCTAAGGTAATTTTGTTTCTTGATGCTGCATTAATATTTTATTTCGTAGATCTTCATGTTGCGCTAGGTAGTTGAATAATTAATTCAGTTTTATGAAGCATAACCAAGTGGAAGCAGATTGAGGTGAATTTCAGTGATGCTTTTCTTGTCTTAAAAAAAAAAGTACCAGCACTCTTGCAGCTTAGCTAATGAATAGATGTTTCATTGTGACTGCACAAATGTCTGGAGGAAGATTGCTTAGTGTTAGAGCATTATTTGACTAAAGATTGTGCTTTGCATGCTCACACTTTAGCTATACTGATTAGTCTGTCATTCTTTATTCTTTCTCATCTTCAGCTGTTAGCAATGCAAGGTAACTACTCTTCAAGGATTTTGTGCTGTATGCTAACTATCTTATTTTTAAAAATTTATTTTTTTTACTTAAATTGCTGGAGTGATGTTTTGTTTATTGTTAAGTATCATTTTTAAATGCAACTGCTCTCTGACGAGACTGGTATTGCCAACCCTTTACACAGCAAAAAGTTTTTAACATGTAATTAAAACTTCTGATATTGTTCCGATATTTGTACTGCAAAATGAGACTTCATATGTTATTTGCTACATTTTGCACTAGGTATCTCGGGAAAAGGAGCTAAGTACTGTTATGATAATGTATTTTCCCATTTATCTTAACTGGAGCCTTGAAAAGTACACTTGATATGGTGTTTTTTCATATTGGTCACAAGCCAGAAAGCCTACATGCAGTGTCCTGATTTTTTTGCATGTTGTTGCAGTCATCACCTGCCAGCAACATTGCTATGTAAATGAAATATGTCCTGCTGTTAACAGCATGAATGGAAAAACCTCAGTCCTGATATTTGGTTACAGGGTTATGTCTTGAAATGTATAGGAGTGAGTATCAGTGGGTGTGAAAAATAGACTGCACAATTGTGTGCATATTTTTTGCCTTCCTGTCATTTAAAGAAATCTTAGTTACCAGTCTGACATGAAACACTCCACTAAAAAGACTATCTTGTGTTCCATTGTTAATACTGAAATAGCTCTAAAATCCTCAAAACAAAGTTCAAGGAAAACATGGAATGGGAATTCAAGGGTAGGCACACATTTTAAGAGACTTGTGTTGATTCTGCAGTTTGTGTAGCAGCTACTGGGAACTGGGCTTGTTTAGCTTGGAGAAGAGAAGGCTCCAGGGAGACCTCATTGCAGCCTTCCAGTACTTGAAGGGAGCCTATAAACAGGAGGGGGAATGCCTGTTCACACACGTTGATAGTGATAGGACAAGGGGGAATGGTTTCAAACTAAGACAGGGGAGATTTAGGTTGGATATTAGGAGGAAGTTTTTCACTCAGAGGGTGGTGAGGCACTGGAACAGGTTGCCCAGAGAGGTTGTGGATGCCCCATCCCTGGAGGCATTCAAGGCCAGGCTGGATGTGGCGCTGGGCAGCCTGCTCTAGTAGTTGGCAACCCTGCCCAGAGCAGGGGGGTTGAAACTGGATGATCTTTAAGGTCCTTTTCAACCCAGGCCATTCTATGATTCTACATTTTAAGACAGCAGAACCATTCTGAAGCTTTTTCAGTTGTAACAGGCATACAGACTTTTTCCTGCAAAAAAAGCAAGCTTGTCTTAGCTGTGCTGTTGTTGACATACCAAACTCTACTTTTTCAGCAAGTATCTTAGTTTTAATGTGCATGGAGCTTTTCTGCAAGTGTGTGTGGTGAGATCCATGTTCCTATAATGTTGCATTTTAATTTAGACAAATGTAAAAATCAAAGACATATAGAATGGTGTTGCTAGTAACAGGTCAGTAGCTGAAAATATTCCTGAAGGAATGGATATGAAGACTTTTTTTTAATTCTTTATAGTTCTGTGCATCCATTTCACACTGCTGTTTAACCTGTTGTATTGTTAAAGACATAATAGTTTTTGTTCTCACGCTATCATATTAGGTGATTCTTTATCTTGATACTAAAAAAGTTGAAATTGTTAGAATGATCTACATGTTTTCTTGCTTGAAGCTGGTGGGTGCAAGTGACAAAGCTTGACACTTCTCAATCGTGAACAGCTGTGTTCATCACTAGTAAGAATTCATAATTAGCTCTGAATGTAAGTTTCTCCCTTAATCAGTTTGGCTGAGGAAGTTGCATACTTCCAAAGATGCAAAGATTTTTGAAATAGTGTTTATTTGACCATTTTGTCTACCTCTTTATGCAAGGTTTTTCACAATTGAGTTTTTAGTGCTTTGTCTAGTAAGGCTCTCAAACTTCCTGGTGGTGACTTCAATTTCTCTTGAGACCTAGGGTCATTATCATTGTTAGGACACTGATTATGCCAGTCCACATAAATATTCTTTCATGTCACTGCCTTTAGAGCAATTGTTCTTATTCTCATCTAAAATCCTCCTCCCAATCCTTGTAAATTCAATACTTTTAATTAATCCCTCTAGCCTCCTTTATGTTTATTAGTAAGCCATTAGTAATCAAAGAAATAATATTTTCTCTTGATCTTTCAAAAATCTGAGTGCAATATGCTAGGTCTCCTCTTTCAATCATTGTCTTGAAACTTTGTAGTGATTAAAAAAAGCCTTGTTTTGATTATGCATTTGCATTCCTTAAACATGCATCGTACTGTTGTGATGAACTTTTGATATTCTGGAGATATGCTACTAATTTAAGTCAGGTATCTAAACCAAATTCTGTAGGTGATGTTTGTTCTTGCTTTGCCAATCAGGAGTGCAGACCTGTGGGGTCCATCTCAAGGGTATTGGGCTTATGCTGGAGCTTTTCAGTCTTTCTCAGGCTTTTTCATCCTGCTACATAGCAAATACCTTGGAAACAAAAATATTAACTTTAAAATTCTAAATTATTGGCATAATGTTGGTGATTAAGCAGAGATGGAAGGAATGTATATGAATACAAAGAAAAACAAACTGCACAAATAGAAAAGAAATGAGTAATGATTAATGCCTTGCTCACTTTGGGCATTTTGGAATTGAATTTTCAGAAGAATGATTTAAATGAAGAAAGAGGTTCAAGTACTGTGTATTCATACGAAATCTAGAAAATGGGCAGCATGGCAATCTGGACCAGATACAACTAGTACAGCAGAGTGAAGTAATTTAAAATATAATCTTTCAGCAATCTGTTTCAAGCATTGTGATGTCCTCCAGGCTTTCAGGCTTATACTGTCTCAGAAATCGGGTGTCTTCAGGTTCTCTGAGAAGTCTTTGTGTTTACAATGAGCATTTATCAGTAAAAGTAGTGGCTCTTGGAATGAGTTAAACATCAAAAGCATGTGTACAAACATTGAAAGCATCTGTACAAAAAAAGGATGGTTTTGTTGATACAACATCTGTTCTGAAAATCTTGAAGTGTGAGGAAACAAGCCTCAGAAAGAAGGAATAAAAAGTTATTTGTAGTAGTGACTGTAGCCTAAGACCTGGGTTTTAAATTTATGGCTTGAATACTTCTATTTCCCAATATTAACTCCAGTGTGTTCTGTTTCAGTTATGCAAAAGGAGACTTGGATATATCATACATCACTTCCAGAATTGCAGGTATGATTGCTGAGTCTCTCAATCATTTCTGATTGTTCTTAATATATGAAGAAAGTGAATGCTTCACCAGGACATCTTCTGTTTTCAGTGATGTCCTTTCCAGCTGAAGGTGTAGAATCTGCCATCAAAAATAACATAGAAGATGTACGGTTATGTCTGGACTCTAAACATCCTGGGCACTATGCTGTGTATAATCTTTCTACAAGAACATACAGGCCTTCAAGATTCCATAACAGGGTGTGTATAATTTTTGTGTATTTTTATAAAAGGTCCTTCAGCACAATATCTTGATTTATACTTTCAGTTTCCTGTTATGTGATACGTTAAAGTAGGCTGCTTAATCAAAAACATGACAAAAAAAATGAGTATAAACATAAGGTCAGAGTAACCTGTGTTCTGCTTGTCTTTGTTTCCAGTTCAAACTTGCTGATTAAAGGCTAATCTTTAATCTTACTGATTACAAAGTCTGTTTATTAGGCTAGTGATATCTTTGAAGAGTACCAGCACATTTCTTCATATTTCAGATTTAGATGGAGAATATTTAACACAATTAAAAATCTTACTAAAATTTCAATCTTTTCTACATTCAGAGGTTTTTTTTTTTTTTTTTTTTTCTTTCAAAAGTAGTACTGCTTTGGAGACTGATTTAAATAACCTGCTGATTGGACTTTTGCCTTCTCCCACTACAATACTCTTTGACTCTGATGTGGCCCAGCCCTGGAGTGCTGCTTTTTGCTGAGAGGCCTAGCTGACTGCTTGTTGCTACTGCCTGAAATACTGGTATAACTTAGCTGAGCCTTCAGGAGCTTTCCTGGCTATTTCTCTGATGCTAAAATGAAGACACATCCCCAGTTCAGTAACATGGTAGTGAGGACAGCTTGGTAGGTGCTGAAATTGTAGACTTCTGTCTCTGCTCCTAAATACACTCCAACTGTCCTGTAACTAGCTCATCAGTGTAGATTATTACTGTGTTATAAGTTTTCTAGCATTGGCCACATTAGACCTTAGCTAAACAGTGTAGTGATCATGACCCTTCCTCACAACACTGACTACCCAGTGGAGAGTCTAAAAGCGTTATTTATGACACAAAACCCCTTTTGGACCTTATCATGTAGAGCCATCCTTTAGCATTGCTTTGGTTATCTGAGTTCATTTAAACTTCATCGGGCTGGGAAACGTTTAGTAAATGTTATCCAATGCTTGTCACTTCTCTCTTTATATCCTTACAAACTTGTAGACAGGATGAAGTATGTCGGACCTGAAAAGCAGTTACTACCTCTTTGGTGATCCTGTTCAGGATCAAGTTTTTTTTTTTGTTTTTTTTGAATTTGGTTTAATATGAGATTTAGCCAGAGGCTGTTAAACATCGAAGGCAACAGTTGTGCAGGGAACTTCCCACTTATTTGGAGCAGGTACCTTAAAGCAAAAGCTTCAGGAATGCTTTTTAGCAGTAGGGTCCTGGAAAAGTCCACTGAAGCTGACACACTTCAGTGAACAGATTTGTTCCTCTTTCTGACAAAAGCTACCAGTCTCTGTTTATGGAATGTTAAATTCTGTGATTGGGAATCCTGGAGGTGTTTTTAATTACACAAGTCTGAGGTACCTATACACTGATATTCCTAATATATTAATACTGTGAGTGGTAATATGAACACAGTTAAATCTGCCAATAACCTGACGATTTTCTGGTATACATGTATCTTAGTGACATTCATTTTGTTGTATGATCTTTGTTTTGCCTTGCTATATCTGGAAAGAAATAGTATATTGTAACTTGTCAAAACACTATTTCCCTGCCTACTTTATTGGCTAGGAGTGTTTAATTTATAAAAAGAAACAAAAAAGCAAAAAACCGTATTCTGTAAAAACAGATATTTTATTTGAAAAATATCTTGTAAGTTTGATGGGGAAATTTTCCCTGTCCATCTTTGAAATCCAGGTGCTTGATGAGCAATGCTTCCTGACTTTTTAACTTCATTATTCAGTGCTGGGCTAGAGCAGCCATGTAGGAAGCTAAAGAAGCTTAGTTTTTCTGTAGAGCCAAAAAAGATTATTCTGGCAAGCCTTAAACTTGATCAGAAGAAAACAGCTTCTAAAATGCTTATGAAATATTTTCATCGTTTCTTGTTGTAGATTGTCTGTAACTTCTAAAATTCTTCTTTTAATCTTGATTAAAGTTAATAGTAGCTTTTAAATCCTCTCTCTGCTAACTTTGAGTCCTGCTTGGAACAGGTTGCTCAGAGACGTTGTTCACTCAGTCTCTAGAGGTTTCCAAGACCAACCTGTATAAAGCTCTCAGCAGGTTAGTCTGACCTCATCACTGACTCTGCTTCTAGCTGTTGGAGCCTCAGGAGTTCTCTAGTTCACTGCAATCTGAATTTCTTTGATTCCATTCTACAGAAGGAGGTTGTGGGTCTTTAAAGGTATCAGCAAAACAACATTATTTTGGCAATTTCTATTCCAATGATGATCTGAACATTTTGAGCTTGAAACACAGCCAAAGGGAAAGAAGGCAATGTTGTTGTGTGGTATACATTTTGTGGCAGAACTAGTATCTGAGCAGAAAGTAAACTAAATCACAGAAAACTCAGATCTCTTAACTTTATTGAATGCATCTGCTTTTCTAGATTATTTTCTGGCTTATAGCTATAATGCTGCAATATGATTCTTTCAGTTATAGTGTAATATTTCAGATGTACTGAAGCCCACATTGAATCCTGTGGTGAACAAGAATATAAAGGACTGCTTGCTTTAGCTTTTAGTTTGTCAATGGTGAGTTTGCAAAACCTTTTGCTAATGAAAGAATGTTAAATTTAAATCTCTATCAAAGTGAAGCTTTCTAAAACTGCAAACCTTTTAGTTAAAATACTAGAGTACAGTGAAAAGCTATAGAAGACTTCACATGTCAGATTATCTTTTGCAGCATTATTTCCTGAGCTTGGCATCTCATTGAGAACTTTTTGTGATAGTCAGTTCAGGTAATTAATCTGAGTAACACTTGAACTCTTTTGAGTAACAAGATGTGTGGCTGGTACTAAACTTGGTCTTCTACCTTCATTTGCAGTCCTGGCTAAAAAGAAAAAGCTTGCTTTGTAAGTTGTTTCCTTGGTCCTGGTAGAGCACCTACTCTTTCAGAGTTGCAAGTAGTCAGGGATCAGTCTTCTCATGTACTGCGTTCTTATCAGACAGGTGACTTTAAGAATATAGAGGCTCAGCAGTGAAGTGATTATTTGGCAGTCTTTTGTAACACTAATTGCAGAAAGAATATACTGAACTGTTGAGGCTCTTTGAATAAAGGATACAAGTAAAAACATACCAAACCTAATCTTTTTTTTTTTTGCTTAAAAATATGTGCACAACTCAAGTTGAAAGCTGTTTTATTTTACTATCTGAAATTTTCTTAGAGTAAAAAAAATATTTAAGTTGTTGATGCTTCTGTTGGAGCAAACTGTAGAACAGACTAGAGGTCTGCTGTGCTTGATCCTATAAAGCACTTCTTCTAGTGCATGACAATACTTCTTTGAGCATGTTGCTTGATTTCTGCCTGGAGGTGGTGTTGAAGTGTAAAATTGCCTTTTATACACGCAGGTTATGCTGTGCCAATATATGTGACTGTAATGTTGTTTCTCACCTCCGCTGTATCTCTCATTGCAGGTTTCTGAATGTGGCTGGCCAGCGAGGAGAGCACCAAATCTTCAGAATCTTTATAGCATATGCAAGAACATGCATTTATGGCTGAAACAAGACCAGAAGAATGTTTGCATTGTGCACTGCCTTGTAAGTAGTTGGTTTGTACTAAGTGTTTTGCTCGATCCAACTTTAGGTTGTGATTAAGGATGCTAGCATCACTCAGTTTGCATGGTTTTCTTCACTGTAGGGCCTGGAGGTAATTCCATCCTGCTATGTGTTTAGAAAAACAATTTCCATAAACTTTTGCTTTAGGCAGTTATTAGGATAACGTAGGCCTTGCTTACTTGCATGTAATATATAAGGCATTTTATGTGAGGGATTAAGGCAAAGTAACCTTTGGGGAAAAGAAATCTTTTCTGCAATTTTAGTGTTTGCTCTATTTCTTGTTCTATTTTGATGGAGCACTTTATTTTCTGAGTGGTAGCTGGGTATATACTGCTTTTCCTACTACTGTCCGTTTGGAATGTAATCTGTATCTGCAGGATTGCAGAAACTCACTATGGGACCTTGGTGGAACTTGCTTTTGCTGGCAGCAGATTGTTTTATAACTTCCAGTGTTCTTTCATGTATCACTAACCTTGATATAGTCCCAAAAAAGCACGTGGACTCTTGATTAAAAAGCTTATTTTCCTGGGCAATAAAAAGAGAAAAACATGACAGTTGTTGCAGTGCTTACAATGCTGCTGGAAAGTACTCAAAACCAGTCCTTAACGTGGTATAGTCTATGGAGTTTTGCTATCAAAGTCTAAAAGGGTTTGTTGGGTGAGCTGCCTTAAACAGAGCTTTGCAGGTAGGAATTCAGTTAATGCCCAGCTCCTGAAAAGTAATGGTATTTTCAGTGCCACTGTGAGGTTAGGAATCTAATTTTGTATTAAAGTGATACTTATTATGGTATCTCAGTCACAATGTAATTGCTGGCCAAGCAGGTAAGCAGCAGATGTGGTAAGTTGGCACCAGTTCTTGTAACACATTTCACGTGAAATGTTTCCTTGAAGGTATCTAATTCATTCCTATTCTTCAGGTGTGAGGGAAGCTTGTAGATGTATGGCTGCCAGGTGTGATGTGAAGAGCATACACAGGACTCACTAGAGGTGGATGATAGCTGCAGTGTGTCTTGCATTCAGCTATCTGGAAATTACCGTAGATTTAAAAGCTAGTAGATCTAGTTGAAAATAATGTTTTAACTGGGAGAGATAGTGTTTTAGACTATGGTTTCTCAGATAGTAATTCTCAGTCATGTTTTGTTACTTGTGAAGGTGAATCTGCCTCTAGGTGGCTGGGATTCAGTATTAGGTAAGGGTTTCCTGATCTTCTAATCTTTACTGCAGAAGTTTACTGTAATGGAGTGAACTGTTACTTATTTACATCATAATTTAAGTGTTCCACTTGAGAACAGGCAGTTGAAAACAAGGCTTAAATGGCAGCTTCCCACTTCAGCTGCAGTTAAGGCTCTCTGAACTGGTAAACACTGGGATCCATTTATAACTGGCATCCTGTTCTGTTGATATTGCAAGATTGTAGCGTCTATGCCAGAGGCTGGATTAATTCCTGGACATCTGCAGTGACACTTTGCTCTCCATTGTAGTTTGGGATCACGCAGCACTGGTTGTCCTTGAAAACTTTCGTAGTTTTAGGAACGTGTTAGTACAAGATCATCTTGATGGAACCACTGGCAAAGAGATCTGGAACTTGATATGCTGCAGCTCCTTAAACATGTTTACGTGTTCCTTCAGATAGCTGTGTTTGACCTGTGTTTAAATAAACCTGGTTAAGATAATTGCATGTACTAGGAAAAGCTATGTTTATCTTACTTTATGAAGGTTATATTTCATATCAGAATGGTTCAGTCACAAATCTCATCTGGCTTTTCAAGGCTTTGGGATAAACTTTACCTTTAAAATCTAGTCTTTTCTGATTAGTGTGTTTTACTGCTGCCTTAATGATTGTTTAGGCCCAAGAATTGTTTCTGTCTATATCCAAGGCCCATCATCCTGTAAAAACATACAACGAAAAACTGAAATTCTTAATGTTTTATCTCTGTATGAGAAGTTTCTTTTGCTTCCATTCTGTAAGTTATCAAGCTTCTTTCTGAAATGCAAGGATCTGTCACCAGATTTGGTTACTAATGGCAAGATATTCTTAATTTTGAATGCTGTGATTCTGGTTATGATGTAGTCTTTAAAGTCTCGTCATGTTGTCCTCTGACTTCATGACATGATTGCGAGGGGTTTGCTGTGATTTGCTTGTCAACCTGTTTGTACAGTGATTTTTTTCTCCCCTCAATGTGATGCTTTTATTTGGAAGTGGCTTTGTAATGCTAGTGTATGTAACTCACTGCTTGTCATGCTGATTGGTGTTGTTTTTCTTCCCTTGTACTCATTAATGTTTTGTCCTAAGTGTAGGCTTCTCAGGGTAGGGATTATGGTTTTGTTCATGTATCTGAAATTTAACTGAAAGGCATGGTCCAGCCTATAGAATCATAAAAGCTAACCAAAGGCTAGCTTTGGTTAGAAGTGACTTCTGGAGATCACTGGGCTCTGTCCACTGCTCAAAACAAAGCCAATTTCAGTGTTAGTACAAGTTGCTGTCAATTAGGGCTTGCTAGTTACTTAAAGCTTACTTGCTGAATTGCTCTTTAAAGACTTGGCTCTTCTGATGCTGGCAGACCTTTTCATTGAGCTAAGTGATGGTTAGAATAGATGCCTAGATTGGAAGGAGATGACTGTTAAAACAATTTGAGGAGAAACATTTCCTTCTTCCTATCTTCTACACATATATGTCAAATGACTACAGAAAAAACTGTTCTGTGCTTTCTGGCAGAAAAAGAAATAATAAAAATTTGAGAGGTCATATTCTGACAATTGTTATCTCTTAACTTCTGAATCTTCAGTATTTTGTTTTGTAGGGAGAAATCCAGGATGCGTGTAGCAGCAGTTCCTGCAGATAGATTCAGTTTTTCTTCTCTTAATTCATTGGCAAGTATTAATCTCAGGCAGTTTTGGTCAAAAGGCTAAAAAATGTAGTATGGCTCAATTCTTTCTTTTCTTCTGCTCTTGTAGCAGAAATCCATGGTTATTGAACAAAAATAGCACTGAACTTGGTTAAGGCAGCAGCCAGGAAACAGACTTTAAAATGGGTATTAGTGACAGTAAGGTAATAATCATCAAACTGAATTTTAAACAGTAGTAAACTAAAGCAATGATTTATTCCTATCTGAGCAAGCAGATAATCCGCAGTATCATTTGTATTATGTGGAAATCCAATGATCACGCTAGACCCCGAGCTTCACTACATAAAACAGGCAGATAGTATGTTCTTCAGTAACTTCTGTAATGCTTTTTCCGCTAGGTTTAATAACAAAATTACAATTTTTTTGTAGGATGGAAGAGCAGCGTCTGCTGTTGTAGTTTGTTCTTTTCTGTGTTTCTGTCGTCTCTTCACTACTGCTGAAGCTGCAGTGTATATGTTCAGTATGAAACGCTGTCCTCCTGGCATTTGGCCTTCTCATAAAAGGTATGGTATCTGTCTGTTTGTAGGGTACTATTAAAGCAAGTATTTGTGCAATTGTGAATATGCTACTATTTTTACAGGGTCCTTTTTAGGATGATAAATTATTTCAATAATGTCTGTAAAAACAGCAAAATACTTTGAAAAACAAGTTATTGTAAGTAGAGAAAGTAGTTCTGAATTCTGTGATACCTTAATTACTCATGATGTAGTAAAGCAGTGTTAGGAATGAATACAAGGGTATGCAGTGCTTTTCAATGCTGTCTTTAGTATAAAATCCTCTTCCACGTGTCGAAGACATTATATTCCACGTTTACTAGCTTATTACAATAGGTTTTACTGTGTCAGAACACTACAAGTTCTGTGGAAAGGGTAATAATTTCTTGTTTCTTGTTCAGATAAAAATGCCTTCTGGTTTTTAAAGGAGTGCATACAGAGATGACTTTGAAACATTTGTCAGAATGTATGAAACTGATTATTTGATTTAATTTGATAGATATTGTAACAATGGAGTCTCCAGAGCAAGTGACAGTGGTAGTAAAGGTGTTCCCTACAAAAAAAAGGATTAGATTTAGAAAGGTGAAAAGTAAGGATTAGTGAAGAGTAAATGATAGGTTACAGAATCACAGAATCCTTTAGGTTGGAAGAGACCTTCAAGATCACCTAATCCAACCTATGACCTAACACTAACAAGCCCTCCACTAGACCATGTTGCTAAGCTCTACATCCAAACGTCTTTTGAATACCTCCAGGGATGGTGACTCGACCACCTCCCTGGGCAGCCTGTTCCAATGTCTTAACAACCCTTTCAGTAAAGAAATTTTTCCTAATATCCAACCTAAGCCTCCCCTGGCACAACTTTAGCCCATTCCCCCTCGTCCTATCACCGGACACGTGGGAGAAGAGACCAATCCCCACCTTGCTACAGCCTCCTTTAAGGTACCTGTAGAGAGCGATAAGGTCGCCCCTGAGCCTCCTCTTCTC
Organism: Anseranas semipalmata; assembly: GCA_013399115.1. NCBI lineage: Eukaryota > Metazoa > Chordata > Aves > Anseriformes > Anseranatidae > Anseranas > Anseranas semipalmata. Next base: position 249,577 of record VXAA01000601.1, read on the forward strand.
CAGGCTAAACAACCCCAGCTCCCTCAGCTGCTCCTCGTAGGATCTTGTACAAATTTATTCTGGGTATATTTAATGGGTCCTCTACAGGGTAAGTCATTAATGAGGATAAACTTACAGCACTTTACATATTGAGCTAGCTTTTAGGAAGCTTTGAATTACTAGCTTCAGAACTGCTGTAACTTTAATCCATTTCGTGTAAAATATAAACAAACAGTTCTCCTAGTGGGGTGTTGTAACTGAGGCCTTTGGAAAGAGTGGCTAGTTTGTTTTACAAGTGAATAAATGTGAAGCTATGGACCTAAGGCAGAGGCTAGCATTGTCTGGAAGGTGGAACAGGCACAGATGAGTTCATGTACAGTACTGTATTCAATTTTCTGAACAGTATGTATTTCTGTTGTGGTAGAGCCATTGGGCTTTCATGCAGAAATTGTGTTTCTGTCCCTAGATAGACCAGCTAAGCATCATAAATATTTCTCCATGTTTCTTTTCATTCTCCTTTTGTGAAATTCTATCAAATTTGAAAAATCTGTTTCCCAGAAGTGCTGTTAAATGTTCCCATTGTTTTATCGTTATCATGTGTTACTGCTTGGTAGCTGGGTATTAATGTAAGAAACTTTTGTGCACCCATTTTGAGGATTTGGTTCTCTGGCTTAATAAATACCTCTTGGTTTTGACAGATATATTGAATACATGTGTGACATGATGGCTGAAGAACCTATTATTCCTCACAGCAAGCCAATCCTTGTCAGATCAATCATCATGACTCCAGTTCCTCTTTTCAGTAAGCAGCGTAATGGCTGCAGGCCTTTTTGTGAAGTTTATGTCGGGGATGAAAGAGTAACCACTACCTCCCAGGAATATGACAAAATGAAGTAAGTACAGGTTATGAAAACTGCATGTTATGTTTTTCTATAGTAACTTAAATATGAAGTCTTTACTATGAGGAGAAAATACAATTTTGGATGTGCCAGTTGAACAGAAAGCTTCTTTAATACATGGAAAAGCTTCTATGTCCCATTTTAGTTGATCCTGAAAGGTAAACCATGAAGAGATCAAGTGATTATAATAGGAGCTTGGAGGTGTCTCCACAGAAAGTGTGGATCACAGTGGACTGGCATATTACACTGTTGGCTTTGGGAGATGGAGGGGAACAAGGCCCTTTTTACACCTCATGGAGTAAGATGAAATTAGGAAGACAGATCCTCACTGTACATGTAGTTGGGGTGGTATACCAACACAGCTGAAACTGAACTTCATGATGCAGTCATGCAAAATGGTAAGCATCTACCAGCCATGGTAGCTGTAAGGAAAGTGTTTCGTTCTGTTAGCTCCAGTGTAGCTCTGGTGCCTGCTGATGTAATGCAACACTGCAAATGATAATAGCAATTCTAGGTGGCAGTCACAGATGAAGGAAAGGTAAGAATCCCAAAGTCCTTCCAGCTTTCCTATAAATCCAAGCCCAGTAAAGAGTTGTCATGAGCTTCGAGAGAGAAGAACACAAACAGCTGTGGGGTGATAAAATATTTTCCTCTCTTTTTTCTACCACTGTCTCTCAGTAGGAATCCTAACATATCAGTTAACAGTAGCAGTGCTGCTGCAGTTTCTCTGCACCTTTCTTTGGAACAGCCTTCGTAGTACCTTGTTTCTTGGCCTTTGTTCTAGTTGTGCTCTTGCGTTTTCCAGCAGTTCCTTAGAAGCATGTTTCTCCTATATTTGATTTGAGAGCTATGGGTCTAAATGTATCTGTAGCTCTGCTTTGGGCAAATTTTACTTGTTAGCTACTTGCTTTTAGAGCAGTCTTTAAATTTTAATTGCTTAGAGTGAAGTCTTTCATTAATAGTAAGAATTTACGGTGGAATTTTAAGGGCTGATAATGAGGAGCTTGGAGAAAGCAAACTAAACATAAGGAAATACACTATATTTTTCTGAAACTACATTAACCGTGGATATGCTTTTTCTTCAGGGAGTTCAAAATTGAAGATGGGAAAGCAGTAATTCCACTAGGTATAACAGTTCAAGGAGATGTTCTCATCGTGATCTATCACGCCAGGTCAACGCTAGGAGGCCGACTACAAGCCAAGGTAATGATAAATTTAACAACCTACATGAAGGGCTTGCTTCTTGCTGCAGTTTTCTGTAGTAACTGTCTTTGGAATCTCATTAAGTACATGGGTTTATTTACTGTCCTTTGCTATAAGAAATGTTTGATGTGTTCATGTGCTTGGGAATTCAGTTCCTTCTGGTCTGAATGGTCTGATATGTCCATTTTCTCCGTGCTCTACATGGAGGTACTTTGGTAAACATTTCTGGAAATTACTTCTATGGTGATAGTTACTATATTTGTGTGAAGAGCTTTTGCCAGTTTTTCAGTTTATTTGGTCTCATCCATTAAGCTGCATAACAGACCAGAACTTCTTAATGCTGTATAAACAAACCACAATGAAAGGAAGAATGCCACTCAGTGCAAAAGTGGTATTCCAGGGACTGCCTGTACAAAACAGTCTAAAAAAAAATGCATTTGGGGTTGTACCCTGTTTCTAAGCAAAGCTGAGTTTTGTAGCCAATTTTCTTACTGGCCATTGTTCTCCAAGGGAGAATGCATGTTTCATTTTTAATAATAATTAAAAAAAAGCTAATGTAGTAGAAGATCACAAATTTGCTAAGTCTGTGTTCAAATTCCTAAATAAATAAATAAATAAATAAATAAATCCCGGGCCCCTCTCCTGTGGTTTAACCCAAATTAAACCTGGAGGTCTGTGTAAAAGATGGGAAGGCTGAGTGCAAAGTTTAAGGTAACCTGGAGTATTGTGAAAATTGATCCAGAAGTTCTTCAGACAGTACTGCAGTTTCCAGATGTTTGGGGCAAACAAATATATTCACACATATCTGCTGTTACTGAAATAGATGTTTTCCTTAATTATTTTTTTTACTTTGTGTAGAAAGGTGAGTATGAAAGCTTGTCATGTTGCAGAGATTCAAGACGGGAAAATTCAGCCAAGGGTAATGTGTTCTCCTTGTGCAATCTCAGTGTCAGTTTCACTGATGATAAAGGTTAAGACCTGGTTTCTCTGGCATTTATATCATTAACTGGAAAAGATTATAATTTTCTCATCTGTCTGCTGTAACACATATATCAACAGTGTATGTAATTATCCTGGTTTGGAGTTTTAATAGAACAATATTTAACCTGTTTACATGCTATGACTTGTTCCCTGAAGCTCTCTGCAGAACTTTGAGATCAAGCACCACACTTCAATTATGCTGTTGAGTGCCTAGAGCTGTGTTGTGAATGTTTCCCACTTGTTTACAGTTAATTTGAGAGAGGATTTAGTTTATCTTCTAGGAAATGCCTTGCATAGCAAAGGATTAAGAAAACTTATTTGATAGTGTTCAGGTTTTCATATGTAGTTCAAGATAGGAGTGGATGGATCAGAGAAACCGTCTCTTAATTCCTTTCCTTGTGCTTGTTGCTAAGCTGGCTTGACCAAAAGTCTGTAGTAGTCACTGGTGGGCACATCTTTTGAAGTCAAATTTAATATGGGGAGTGACATCTCTGCTCAGGTAAGTGTCAGGAGAAATCAAGTGGTCCACCTGTTGGGAAAAAACTTTCCATCTTTGTGTGAAGTCATTGTTCTCATCTGGCAGGATTTGGGACTTTATGTCTGTAACACTAGCCAAGTCTAAGTGAAATTTTGGTCTTAAGAGGTGTTAGTAGGGGATACTTGAAATCAGTTGCGTATAACAATGGGAAAATGTGGAAGATTTTTGAAACTGTGGATACCTAGTTTGTGCATATAAAGGGAATTACAGGCAAAGCTGTTTTTTGTTATCTTTTTATATGCCATAAAGCATTTAGTGGAGAGAAGGTTGCAAGATAACTCAAGCACATCAGGAACAAAGCAATTATTTTCAAGATGTGCTCAAAGCTGTATTGTTAAGTTGTATTTAAAGAGGTTATGCACTTGAACTGGGTGGTAAAAAGTTTATGGACTTTGAGTTCTGACTTCACTGGGAAAGCATGCTAGGCTATGGACATTGCTTCCTGAGGAGTAGGTAAGGCTGGTTTCAGGACCAGATGCAAGCCTGTAAAGGGAAGATGAAGTTTTAAATAGCCGCTTAACCTGTCCCACTCCACCTTCTGCAATCAGTGTTACTAGTTCCATTTCTCTTCCTATAAGATATTTAGAGCAAGTTTCACTAGATGCTGCCTGATCCTCTGTAGTTGAATCAGCACATTAGGATACCAATTCAGATGGTTTAGGAGCAGGAGAACAAACTTCAGGATCCTAAAGGCTGTAATTTGATGGAGTCTGGACACTGAGGCAGGTTTGGAAGCACTGAATATGACTACAATTATTCTAGCAGAAGGGTTCTTGTACACTAAAGAAGTTGCAAGTTGGTCAGTCATGTAACCTTCTCTCATCATTCTGAGATAGAGAAATGGTTCATCTCTTTGGTATAGGTTGGCTTAGAGCTTTTGTAGTCTTCACAGTTGCTCTGCATGGGCACTGAGATGTCTGCTAAAGCAATTTGACTCTTAGGTCTGGACTCTGGTCACAGAATCAGCCTGGCTGAGGTTGGAAGGGACCTCTGGAGGTCATCTTGTCAAACACCTCTGCTCAAGCAGGGTCACCCAGAGTAGGTTGCCCAGGACCCCATGTCCAGGCAGCTTTTGAGTATCTCTGAGGAAGGAGACTCCACCACCTCTCTGGGCAACCTGTGGCAGTGCTCAGTCACCTGCACCATACAGAGTGCTTCCTGATGCTTAGATGGAACCACTTTGTGTTTCAGTTTGTGCCTATTGCCTCCTGTCCTGTCACTGGGCACTGCTGGAAAGCACTTGGCTGAGTTCTCTTTGCTATCTCCCTTCCGATATTTGTACACGTTGCTAAGATCCCCCATGAGCCTTCTATTCTCCACACTGAAGTCCCAGCTTGCTCAGCCTTTCCTTATTGGAGAGATGTTCCAGTCCCGTCGTCATCTTTGTGGCTGTTTGTTGGACTCTCTCCAGTGTGTCCATGTCTCTCTTGTACTGGGGAGCCCAGAACTGGACACAGCACTCCAAGTGCAGCCTCACCAGTGCTGAGTAGAGGGAAAGGATCACCTCCTTCCACCTGCTGGCAGTGTTTTGCCTGTCACTTCACTTCTGCTTATGATGTTCAAAGAATGTACACTTGCAAGAAAAGCTGTCAGAATTCAGTCTTATTAGACCATGTTTGTATCACTTGCATTGTAAGGACTAGCAAGAATATTCTACATGTATTGTAGTTAAAGCTAGGGAGCAAATACATTGTGGATTTATCAGTTTGCTGTAAGTTGGATCTGTGTAAGATGAGGAGCTATATGGGTCTTTTCTGGTGGCATTTTCTTGATTCTCAAATGCTGAACAAGCAGGAGACGGTAGTTTTTCTCCCCAGTGGAAGAAACAGTGGGGGTAAGTTGAATAGCTATAATGAATAAATTTGGAAAAGCAACCTTCAATATGTTACTTTTAAAGCTGTGCTGAATGGACTCCTACCTATGATGTGTATTTCTTTATTAGTGTATTGCACAATGAGTTTTTCTGAGTATGTTATTCTGAAAAATGTAATAAAGGTCACAGCATTTCAGCCTTTACAACAGGATCTGGAAATGTTTGTCAAACTTTAATAGTCTGAGGTTAGTACTGGGAGAAGTATCTGGTTCAAGGGCTTTTGGTTTGTTTCTGTTGGTACTGGATTTATCTACGTTCTGTCTTAGTCTGCATTTAAGTCACTCTAGGTATAGTATACAAGGTGGAAAAATGAACACTTTAAGATACTTTAATACTGAAAATAGTTTGTTTTATGTTAAAGGCAGAACACAGCATGTACTCCTCATGTGTATTTATGCAGTTTCCCCGTGTTTCTTGTTTCCAACAGATGGCTTCTATGAAGATGTTTCAGATTCAGTTCCACACTGGTTTTGTGCCCCGAAATGCCACCACAGTGAAATTTGCTAAGTATGTTGATACCTTTTTGTGGGGAATTTGAAGGAGTTTTCTTTCAAACTGTTTTACTTGCCAAACCAACAGATGAGGGAAATAGATGACTTCTATTGCAATAAAAGAGCCTTCTGCTTTCTCATCTCAAGGAAGCTGAAGGTTTTTTTCACAGTACAATAAGATTTTTCTTTACCCAAGTACCACCCATTTAAGATCCGTGAAAAAAGTGAACTACACCATACTTTAAGCCTTATACTAGGTGCTTTAAAGTTCTGTCATGAGCTACAGTGAATTTAATCTAGTTGGCCACTAGTCTTAATAATTTACTTGTATACATTTTTGCAGGTATGATCTGGATGCCTGTGACATTCAAGAGAAGTATCCTGATTTATTTCAAGTCAATCTGGAAGTGGAGGTGGAGCCCAGAGATAGACCTAGCTGTGAGCAGCCGCCATGGGATAACATGAATATAAAGGGACTGAATCCCAAGATCCTTTTCTCTACCCGAGAGGAACAACAAGAGATTTTATCAAAATTTGGTAATGAATCTCTTGAAGTACAGAACCTGATACAGTCACTAGTAACTTAGTGGTTGAGGATCTTTTCTGATTAGCTTCTGACATGTCTTTAAGAGAAAAAAATTTATAAGGTGTTTTTTCTGTAAATACAGTTTCAAATAATATGCATTGTATGAAGGAGTATAAATTATCCTCTACTGTCCTTATCTTATATTCACTGTCATTGCACTTGCTTGTTTTAAAGTCGTGGATATGCTATTTCCAGGGATTTTAGCAAATGGAATTGTGACAGTCAGGATTTGCAGACAAAATGTCTTGAAAGAACTATCTTTGACTAAACTGGCATCATTATCACTTCACTTAGTTATCTCAGCATTCCTCGTAAATGGTCTTACCTAAAAATGTTTGCATCAATGTTTACTTCGTATGTATAGCCAACTAATATAGCAACTAATGTTCAGTTTCTCATCTGAGAATTACAGCTTTGACATTTTCATTAAGGTTTTTATGCGTTGTCCGTGCTTCCAGTATAAAAAGCATGATAGAGATTATTGTGGTGATTTTAGTACACCATACATGAGATTTTACTCCGTACTCAATACCATATGTTTTAATTCCATTTCTCTTGATAGCTGATAGTTGCTGCTATCTAATCTGTTTTTTTAGCATAATATATTCTGCTCATACTATGATTTAGGTCATTTTTTGTTTAAGTTAGGACTTTTAAAATCAATACAAACTACTGTTGAACACTACTCTCATCTCACTAAAGGTGTTTCATTGATAATGAGGATCTGAAAAAGTTACTCTTACTTTCTTGACCTTTCTCATTTTAAACTTTCATCTCAAGTCTCTTCCTTTGTCTGATTCATAAAAGGGTTTCAAATACCATTGAAAATATTTCTTAAAATATGTAGGAAGGGAGGAGTGTTTGCTTATTATGAACTTGTTTTATAAAGCTTGCCCTATTAAAATTGAATTTACAATATTACATTAGGCATGATGCTTCATGTATGTTTTCTGAAACATACAGAAACTATTTTTTCAACATCACTGTAAGTTACAACTGAGTTTGTAGAAGGAGGGGAGAAAGTGCTCTACCAGTTTGAGATTTAGATTTAGACAAATAGCTTTCTCCCAAACATTCATCCCGTTCTTTTCAAACAGTGGATGAACACTCATTAACTTATGGAGTTGTCATCTTACTTGTCTTGAGGAAATCTCCTTTTTGGGAGATGGCATAACTGTAGGTAACTCAGCCCAAATCAGTTTTATACAAGAGTCACTTAATGTCTGATCTCAGTCAAATAAGCACTGTAAGGAGAAGTTAATAGCAACACGGTGTATTACTTAACTCCTTTGAGATGCTTGTTAACAATTCCGTATTCTTCTCTGGCTTTATACTCTGTTTTGTCTCTATAGCTGTGCTTGCTTTTTTCTGATGTTCTGTTCCTTATATAAGTCACTGCAGATGTTGTTCATAGCTCTTGCCTGTTTTAGGAGATAGGTGGTACAAGTGAGCTGTTAATTGAGTAGATGTAGCTAAAGAATCTGATTCTGTTTTCTTAGATTTAAATAGGAGGCTTGAGTGTTTCACTGTGAGTCCGATTTCTTATTGTTGCAGTTTAAAATAGGGTCTTATGAGCCTTTGCAGTTGGAGTGTTAGTAATGCAAACTTCAAACCTGGGAGATTTTGCCTTTGTGGAGTAATAAATACTTTGAGAGACAGTTGTCCCACTGTAGCAGTCAGGGTCTACAAGTCAGGTACCAGCTGCTGTGACCAGGGTTGAGTTTTAGAAGTTTCTAAGGGTCCTGGCTTATAAATCTATCTTTTAGGGAAACCGGAGCTGCCTAGACAGCCAGGTTCAACTGCACAATATGAAGCGGAGGCATCCCAACTGGAGCAGTCTTCAGAAAGTGCGCCAACTGAGACAGGATCCTCACATAGCAGTAGTACTGATGCAAATAACTTCTTTCATTCTCTGGATTGGAAAGGTATATGTTTTTCTCTGAAGTAAATATTTGTTTTCTTGTATGCCTTCTGAGGAGCACTGCAGTTGTTCCTTAAGCCCTTTTATTCAGTGAAATTCACTATTTTGCCAGACCATGAGAAAAAGCTATTTAAAGAGTGAACTCTGCATGGTAGCAAGTGTTAATTCAGCTTCATTTGGTTAAATACTAATGTTTCTTTACTTTGCATAACTTAACTGCTGAACTACATTTTTCTTTGTAAGAATTTTAACCTTAGAGGTCTGCAGGAAGTCTTTATATTCATACAACCCCACTTAGGCCTGATTGAGGAACAGAAGAAACATAGTAGGCTAGCCAGTGGGGTCCAGATCAGCATGTATGGACTGAGAAAATGTAACTTTATAGGGCGTGTGTAATTCCTTTTTCTGGGCTCTGCTCTGTTGGCAAACATCAATGCTTACATTGCCATTGAATGCTATCATAGAGTGCAGCAGCAGTCTAATCTTCTAAGCCATAAGTGGTATGATGTCCTGAGGTGATTGTCTAAATCAGTGCCATTTTGAAAGATGTGTAATACCTTCTTTTTTAGAGTAGCAAGTATGGTAGAGTTATTTCTCATTTTTGAGTTTGCATCATAGTTTTCTTATTCTAATGCCTTGTAGCTGGAGAACTCCTCTGTTAACTTGGCTAATCTGAACTAGTAGAATATATGAGATGCCCCTTTGCCTGCCTGTGCAAAGAGGTGGTACCCAATAGTTAGTTCTTCATTTCTGTTGCCTCTTTTGTGAGCTTTGTTTAAGGATTGATTTCATGTGGTTTTGCCATAAGTCTGACATTTTTGTTGGCAGAAGAATTGTGTTAATCTGATGCTGTTATATTTTATTTTTCAAGAAGGAAAAAGTCCAGAAAGCGGAGTAGATGATAATTCATCCAAAAATGATTGTGTTCAACTGTCTGATGAGAGAGAGGAGAGTGATCCTTCGGATGAGGAATTCCCTGCATTTCCAGGTGAAGAAAGGGCAGTAATTGTTGATGAGAGAGACTCTGTTACTCCAGAAGGAGAGTTGCTTTTTGAAGCCAAATTTGAAGCTCCATCTGCACAGTTACAAAAATCTCTCACTGAAGAGAATGTAGATTTACTGGGGCTGAACTCTGATATTTCACCAGAACAGAAACAACCTGTCTCAGAAATAAACTCTTCACCAAGTAATGCAGACTTGTTGAACAATCTGTTTGTGGGTAGTGCATCACAGATCTCAGAAGAGCCCACTGGAGATCTTCTTGGACAAGGAACAGATTTCTTTTTCAGCAGTCAATCCCAGTGTCCAGCTACTACTCAAAAGGCGTCTTCAGCAGCAGCCATGTCTTCAGGTATGTAAATTTAATATCAGTACTCTTCAGCTGGCCACCAGGTAAAAACGGCTGCCTCTGTTGTGCTTAGAACATGACTAACATGTTTGATATGTACACTGAAGACATGTTGGTCTATGGCAAGAATCTGAATAGAACAGGTAGTTTTAATGCACGAAGCAGACAAATTGCTGTTTGTTATCTTGCATGTTTTATGCTGTCAATATCCTATTAGCTTTAAACCATGTAAACAGAAAAGTATCAGGTTTTAAGTGTAAAGCAGATTCACCATTCTTAAAGAATCCATAACTTTCCAATGCAAGTATTACATGTGCTAGATCCTTTTCTAGATCCATAAGTAAATAGCTTCTCTTCTGAGGCTGAGAATTGTGGTAACTGATTGCATTCTTGCATTTTACATAGAGCAGTAGCATTAGATGTGGTGCAGAGCTGTGCTGCATAGGTCAAAAGGCTATGTGATATTTTTGAGTGTTAATCAGATAAGACTGCTAGGCAACTGGAAATCCTGTAGATTACTGTTGAAACTAGTATGATAATGCTGCTGCTAAAAGCTATTGTTGCTTTTCCTGATGTTGTTACCAGGGCTGTCTCCTAAAGGAGAATGTTACTCTAGTTTGTATTTAAAACAGTGTTTTAATTTAGAGGTCCTGTTTGTCTTACCACTGCATAGTTATCACTTTGATGCGACTAAATTTTTGGGAATAGCAACTCTCAGCCTGAATGTGCAGTAAGAGTTTTAGGAATATTAGTCAATCAGGGTAACTATTACAAGATTGTTTATTTGTGCAAAGATAGTGTTTTTTTTTTTTAAGGGCATTTAGGTGATTTCAAATACTTCTGAAGTATTTCGCTCTTGAACTGTGTTACTATGGTCAATGAGGAGTCACTTAATTTACCTATTTTTACATAGGCAGAAGTTTATGAAAGAAGCTTTTTTATATCAACTCCAAAAAACTTGTCAGCAGTAGTAATCTATATATCTCATTCTACCTTTGAATTGGATAAGAAGAGAAATAGCATTACAGAAGTGAAAATATTTGGCCACTTGTGTTTCAGCTTGCACATCAAACCTTGTACCCAAGCTTTTTGCGCGTGTGGTGCTCTGCTGCAGTAAGATAGCTTGTACACATGAGAACTCAGTGTTTGTTTTTTGAAGTGTTACTGAGTTTTGAATGATGCAGTCTTCACTTCAGGATGTGCTAGGGCACCATGGAAGGATTTTTCCCCCTCTTCAGCTTCTAAGCGAATCTGGCAGTAGTTCCTGGGCTCCTGAGGATTTTGACCCTTTTACTCTAGAGGGCAGCAGTAACAGGAAGATCTCGAGCCGTGATTCACCTGACTGTCACGTGTTCTCCCATGCTGACTATAAATACTCTTCTAATTAGTTTTTTCATTGTGATCACTAACGACTGGTTGAAAGCCTTGCTTCTTGTTAGCTTTCATTCTTGAGTCGACGTACTTTCTGCCCTAGAGTCACCAATGCCTTCAAGTCAAAGTGGTAGTATGAATGTTTTGCTTGACTTTTTCAGTAGTTTAATAGTCTGATTTGTTTAAAATCTTCAGAGGCTTTGCATTATAGATCAGTTTTTAACAAATGTATTTTTTTCTGTTTATATGCAACTGATCACTCAAATTTAAGGTATGTCTTGCGCGGAGGAAAGTAGTAATATGATTGAGTATACGCAGCCTTGCTAAGGATTTGTAACTGAGGACATAGCTCTTTCTACTGTGTACGGTTGAGATACTTTCTATAGCAACACAAAAGTACCAATGTCTAGAGGCAAAGACAGAATAGTGACTATTTGCCACAAAAACTCAGAGATGCTTCATTTGCCAGCATCAACTCTGTTTTTTGTCTTTGTCCCTGGAGGAGTAAGGTTTTTTCTACTTTGGTTCTTCCTAAAATTTTTCATAAGATAACTTTATTTTCTGCTTCTTTTTTTAGCTGATCCTTTTGACCCATTCACAATGTCAGCAAGTTCTAAGAATCCGCCTCTGACTAGTCCAGACGTCTTTGGAGACTTTCTTAATCCAACTTCAACATCTACACCTAATACGTTTCTTTCTACGCATACTTCACTTTCAGCTTCTTCCAGCTCAGATTTCCTGAATTTAGGTAAGCACACTTCTGGTGTTATGTTTCTCAACAGTTTCTGCTGCTCTGTGCATTTGCCTTTTGGCTAAGTCAGGTTGGATTAGTGTCTTAATAGATCCACTTGTTGTGACTGTTTTAATTAGCTGGGAACACAGATAAGCATGTACCAAGTAGCAAGGATTTCCTGTATAATGTGATTCTAGTATTTATGATGCAGGGGGATTTCTAGCATTGCTAACCTTCTGTTAAGAGATGGATTTCCCTCCAAGAGCTCTTAAAACTGAGGGTACACAAACACTTGCAAACATTACCATCTAGATTACAGAATGCTGTTTAGAGTGTATTCAGATGTTAGTTTTTCTGAAAGCCTTTGAAAAGAAATGAGTGGTTCAAGGAAATTGGAGTACAGCCAGATCTTAAAATGCAAAGTGAGGCTAGCTCGGACCTTCTTGACCTACGTGCATCCTGATAATATACTTATGGAATACATTATACAACACTCTAATCCTATTTGCTTCATTTGATTTCTGAGTATTCTTGGTGAAGCCTCTTCCTCACACATTTATTCTAAAATCTATTTACTTTTAAACAAAAAGCTTTGTAATATGTTGTGTCTTCCCATATCTCCATCCTAAGCTTGTTATGTCTTAAGTGTTACTAAACAGAGCTTTTAAGCATGCTTGTTCTTTAAAGAAACATGCTTTTACAAAAATGATGAGATGGCAGAGCCAGACATGTTGCTTTTCTCATTTGATTTTCAAAGAAAGAGCGTGTACATGGTCTTATGTTTGTGCTGTTAGTCAACACTTACCCAAATTCACAAAAGTATAATTTGTAGAGCTAGGTTTTTTTTATCTATGACTGTTAAAAACAAGAGGGTAGGAACATCATGAAAACAAAGGACTGAAGATCTGGACAGGCATTTTCAGAAGGATGGCAGCATGTGTGAAGGGGATGTATGTGGTTAAGATTTGATATTGAAACTCATAGTATTTCAAATAAAAATAGAAAACTTGACGCCTGTACGACTACAAATGGTTATACTTTGAAAGCATATTACTGCCCCTTCTCAAAGGCCAATGATTTCTAAAATATCTTCACAGTTTAGGATTTATTTTCCTTCATTTACAAGAAAGTGCTCTGATAAGAGACTGATGGCTTAACTTTGGCTGGCTATCAGATTCCTAGAACAGTGCTCTTGCTCCCCCTCTTCAGCAGGACAGTAGAAGAAAATAAGATGAAAAAGCTCATGGGTTGAGGTATAGAGACAAAGATCGCTTAGCAATTACTGTCAGAGGAAAAACAGACTTGACTTGGGAAAGATTATTTTTTAATTTATTGCTAATTAAAAATACAGAAGAATCATGAGAAACAAGACCTTTCCCACATCCCACTTCCTCCCAGGCTCAACTTCACTCGTTCATTCTCACTCTTCAGCTTCCTTCTCCCCACAGTGGCACAGGGACAGTGGGGGCTGTGGTCCATCTTCCCTGCCACTCCTCCTTCCTCACACTGTTCCCTCGTGTGGGGTCCTTCCTATGGGATACAGTCCTTCATGAACTGCTCCAACATAGGTCCTTCCCATGCGCTGCAGTTCTTTACAAAATTCTCCACCCTGGAGCCTTTCCATGTGGTGCAGTCCTTCAGGAACAGAATATTCCAGTGTGTTCATCATGGGCTGCAGCTCCTGCCAGGAGCCTGCTCCTGTGTCGGCTCTCCACAGGCTGCAGCTTCCTTCAGGTCATGTCCACCTGTTCTGGCATGGGATCCTCCATGGGCTGCGGTGTGGATATCTAGTAGTGTGACTACTCTTATAGGAAAAAAAATTCTTCTGTTGAAGTGGAATTTCCTGTGTTTCAGTTTGTGCCCATTGCCTCCTGTGCTTCCCGTGGGGAGCTGAGAAGAGTCTGGCTCTGTTCTCTTTATTTCTTCCATTAAGTATTTATACACATTGAGAACATCCCCCACCACTAGTCCTTTTCTTCTACTACTTAAGCAATGCCAGCACACTCAGCCTTTCCTCATATGACAGGTGCTCCAATCCTTGCATGACAGAGCCCCTTAAGGACAAAATCGAAGTTGAAAAAATGCACAAATGAGAATTCCTGGTCTTTAAATATTTACCTGCAACCTCAAGGAGACAATCAGTATGTTCAGTTGTCTGTAATATTTGAGCAAGTATGGAAGAAAAAAATTTTTTATATATATAGCTTCTGTGCTTAATGTTTTATGCTTCGTTTTGCTGACTTTGGTGATAACATGTACCCTGGTAAATGCATTAGCCTATCTGCTATTTTAATGTAGTTTCTAGAGGTTTCTGTCAACGTATGCAAAATATACTTCAAATGTACCCATCTTCTCTTAAGTCTGTGGTTATACATTTCCCAATATTTATCAGTTTCTGAAACTGTTGTTATGAAGGCTGTAAAAATGGTGTGGAAGTAGAGAAATTGGGTTAACATTTCATGTTTCTTTAAGTTTACCTTTTAAATGACAGGTCTTTTGTGTGTTTAGCTGAAATGAAGTACGTATTTGAGCCTTTAGCATCTCATCCAGTCACAGGTATCAATTTTAACAAGAAAATGAGGAATATGAATAGTTATAATGCTTTTAATATGAAGGAGTGAGTGTGAGGGAGAAGACATGCTAACTAGCAGTTGGAGAAGAAAGTGCAGAGGAGAGCGTTCTCCTAAATGACAGATTTGGAAAAATTGTGTGGAGAGAGCAGAAGAAAGTGCAAACATCAGGTCATTAAAGTAAGAAACAATTTTAAACTCATTAAAAATAAATTGGTAATATCAGTGTTCATTTAAAATAAGCTGTAGTGACAAGATACGGGGAATCCACTACTGGAGTAGTAGTAAGTGTCAAATTAAATTCTACAGCAATGGATAAGATTTTTTTTTTGGTAGTAAACAATTAATAACCTCTACAGATAACAGGAGGAAAGCTGTTCCATGAACACTAGTTCAAGAACTAAATTTTAGGCTTATATTTCTCAATGTTGCTTGAAACTTAAAGGCGTTTTAAAATGTAATCTTTATTTATAGGAAATACATTTTTTAAAGAATATGTGGTTTGTTAGGGCATTCTGTCCTGTAATATAAAAAATACAGATCAGTTGCTACTAAAACAGCATTGTTTTAAAAGGAAATTTAATTTTCTGTGACACTTGACAGAGAAGCTAGGACATTGGATTACTCTTCAGGTTATGAATTCTTAAGTGGCAATGCTTACCAAAACAAACTATTTTCAGTAGATGGAAGAGTGTCTGTTCTTCCTTAGTAGATATCTGTTTTGTGAGCATTTTTGAGAACAGAATTGGTTTGTTTGGTTACGAAAGCAGGTCATCCTTAATAAAGGTCTGGGCAGGAATGTATTTTCCTGTGTGAGAATGTAGTGATCTGACCAAAAAACAACAGGGGATGTGGAAGGTGATCAGAAGAAACCTGAGTGACTAGTATAGTTTTCTTCTGAGGAGAAGTGAGTTTCTGTGGTGATCGTGCTCTTGGTCAGGCTCTAAACAAGCTTGAGAAACTTGCATCATACTAATCCAGCCCCTTGGCTGATTAAATGATTTCCTGTGTAGATGAGAAGTTAAAGAAAACTTGATGTGTAGTTATGTAGGTTACAATAAAAAATAGGTCTCTTATTTTGGGAAGCTGGAAAGTGTGATCTGATTACCAACAACTTATTCTTATATCTTAGCTTGGTTTGAGCAGTGTTAATGGAGAACTAGGCCCTGACCTCCAGTAGTTTGCTGCTGTATGGCAAAGGATTGTGAAGATGCCTCTTAGAGAAGAACTTAAGGGAAGGGTAGCTATAGGTCTGTTTGCTCACATTGTGAATGTATTTAGCTGTGCTTCATGTTTTACCCTTTCTTTAGCT
Organism: Anseranas semipalmata; assembly: GCA_013399115.1. Lineage (NCBI taxonomy): Eukaryota > Metazoa > Chordata > Aves > Anseriformes > Anseranatidae > Anseranas > Anseranas semipalmata. Next base: position 265,382 of record VXAA01000601.1, read on the forward strand.
GTGCTGCTCCTTTATCTTGATAGGTCTGTACAAATTCCAATGTATCAGGTTACAAAAATAAAGGATTCAGCATGTGTGGTCTGGTCATACTCTGACTCCTAAGTATTCTGAAGGGGTGTCATGTTGGTAATGCTATCTCATGATCTGAAAATCTATTGTAATGCCCAACTTGTACAGCTAGAAAGATCAATCACCTTCTGGAACTATTTATTCTTAGGCTATGTTCTTGTCCGTTCATGGTCTCTTCAGCATTGTACTCCCGTGCCTCAGATTTACCACCTGATCTAGGTGTTCCTGCTCCGGCAGGGGGATTGGACTGGATGATCTTTCAAGGTCCCTTCCAATCACTAATGTTCTGTGATTCTGTGATTTTTCTGATGGAAGAGTAATGGATGTATGTGAATTCTCACTACTAATAGTGAGTTTACTGCTGTTTATAGCAGGTGGCTCCTCACTGCTTTGTTCAGGCTGTGGGGGAGGCAATGAACTGACAATGCCTAATTCCTGGAGCGTGTTCTGTAAGTGTTTCTCAATATTTCAAATGCATTCAGCTGCAGGTAACTATTTCCCTCATCATGGTTTTATCACAGGAAAACTTAATTCAGTAAGTGGTTGTCAGTTTTCTAATCTCCATGTGAAAAACGTGTAACTGCAGAGATTATAAGCCAAAATTATTTATAGCTTAAAATCAATACTAATTATTAATTTCAGGCCCATTTAACATTTGGAAAAGGCATATAGTATGTAAAATTTCTGAACTGATGAACAGACACTTAGGTGCTTTGACTTTCATAGCCAGTAGCATTGCTATATAGCAGATAGCTGAGGTTCTGAGTACTGAGAGGCAAATACATTGTTTATCCCTTGGTTTTAGAAGCAGAAAGATGAGATGCAAACCTGAAGAGAGGGCTGGAAACTTTGTGTTCCCTTCAGTAGACTTTGGTAGCTATTCGGTGCCTTTTGTTCTGATGTCTTCCTTTGCATGCAGCAGAGAACTGCTGTAATACAGGCTCTTGCCAGACTTCTTTTTGTAGAATATCTGGTGTGTTCTCTTTAACTGTAAGGTCTAAGTGTTATTTCTTAATGGAATTAGAGTGGATTGAAGTGGTGGAAGTGATATTTAACTTCAAATTACTTCCTCAAATAAGATAAAATAGCTTGTGTGGTTTGGTGCCAATATTCAGAACGTAAAGTTGAGAAACTGATAGAAGTAAAAGAAACTAACATAGTAGTCAAAACATCCAAAGTATCAAAATGTCCCTATTCAGATAAGGATGGCTGGGTTAATGTTCTAAATTGTAGGTATTTGAACTGTCTTGGAGCACCTCTAAATGTACTTGTTTTGCTGAAATAGCACCTGTTGCTGTAGCACTGACTGTTGGCAGAGTAATGAAGGAATAGTTTAATTCAGTGCTTTACTATGAGTATTTACAAGCTGTGCTTGGGTAGGGGATGCTCAGAGTTGAAGCACAGCTTCAACTACTCCTTACTTTGGAATTTTCTTTGAGGATGGCTCGCCTCATGTACTGTGCATGAGTGGGAAAAGAGAATTGCTCATAAGGGTCAGGGTGACAAACCTGTGTTGGAGGGGTCACTTTCTAAAAAATTAGTGGTAGCACACTTGCATACTTTCAAATGCAAATGCTTCATTGTCCATTTTCAGTTGGCATAGTGGTTTTGCTTTGCACATAGAAAGTGGAGCTAATGACTCTCATAATCTTTTTGCAGAAAAGATCACTCTTGCTGTATCGCATTTGTTAATTGAATGCATGCATTAAGATATTGACCCAGAAAGGCTTCTTAGTTTGTCAAGAGCTTGCTTTTTCCTGTGAAGCCTGGTGTAAGCAAATCTACAGGTTGAAGTGACCTGGTTCCACCTGTGTGGCACCCAGACTGCTCAGTGATAAGAAGCACCATTTCACAGAACACTACTGCTTTCTGGTTACCTGCTGTGCTGGCAGGAACAGGAGTGTGCTCTGAAGCCATCCATTAGATAGTTCTTCTGCCCAGGAGACCTAAGCTGTTAAATTCATAGCATTACCTTTGGATGAAATTCTCTGAAGTGTGTCAGATGTTTGAAATACAAATGAAGGAATTTGGTGGCAAAACACTTCTGAGTCCTGTTTAAGAGCACATGACTGCTATGGAGATATTTAAGCAAGGCATGGAGTTGGCCAGATGACAATGTGGTAAAGCTCTATTCATACTGGCAAAATACTCTGCCAATGGTAGTAATTCTTAATCATTCTTCAGTGGTAGTATTCTTAAAAGAATAATCATGGATTTTTTCTTCTGTAGGGGACTTAACACTAGAGCCATCTAAAATATCATCTTCTACGAGCTACCCAGATCTCTTAGGTGGATGGGATTCTTGGGCAGGTTCTTCTGCAACTAACAGTGTAGCATCACCGCAGTTGAAGTCTCTTTTGGAAGGTATAATGAAATTAAATTCTTCCATTAGAGGGAATAAGAAACACTCCAAACTTGGTCACTTTAGTCACCTGAATCTGCTAAACATGTCTGCCTGCTTTTTGCTTTGCTGCTTAAAGGACTTTATGCTCTTGTGCTTAAAGTGCCTCCTTAGTAAGGCACTTGTGTAGTTTTTCAGAATAAGTTCAAGGTATAGGAACCAAATAGCTTCAGTTGCCTGTAGTAATGGTGATTCTTGTTATGGTAAAAAATGTCATGTAGCAGAATACTGAGGAGGTTTACATGAGGTTTTGAGGAAATAGTATTTGTATTCATTTTCTCAATTTCCAAATACACCAAGTACATGTGTTTTTTGTATTGTACAGGTCAACTTCTTACCACAGGAAGCCAGTCCAGTGTGTCTTCAGGTCTGTCTTTCAGCCAGGCTAAATCTCAGGACTTTGATCCTTTTGCTGATCTTGCCAATCTTGGATCTGGTCTTCCAGGTAAGGTCTTACTTTCGAGTCTGAACTTTATGCTTCTTGTTCCAGTAAGTGTAACTGATAGCTTATGTGAAGTTTTCTTTTAAGTGGTAACAACCAGCTTCAGACAGTTGCTGTGAGCAGATGTGTAACAAGAGCTTGTGTTAAATGTGCAGAATTACATTTCAGAAGGTAGCTTCAGCTGTGATTTAGAAATGTTATGCACAGTTAATGCTTGAGAAATCTAGTTGAGAAGGTAAGTTCTAGTAACTACTTGTCTCTGATCGAGTAACGGAGCATGGGTTTCTTATCTATCGTTGTGATTGATACAGTGATGTGAAAGATATAAAATGGGAAGCTGAATTAAATTCTTGGTTAGGTCCAAAATAAAAAGGAACTGTCAGTTCAGTACTTTTCTTTGAATTAAGTAGGCCTGTGTAGCTATGCTACTCAAATCTGTCATGTCTGGACCTGATTTGTGCTTGTAGATGATTCTGCAGCAATTTCATCAGCATTATAAAGATTTGCCAATTTGCAATTGTGCGTACAAGATAGCTATGTAAGATGGGACACATCCCAGAGTAACACTTGTCCCAGGATGTTACATTCACACAAGCTCAGGAATAAGCCCAGGGGCTTTCACAAGCAGCAGAAAAAGGGCAATAAAAAGAGCTGAAGTCCTTGCTTTTTGGTACCATGCTGCCATAGCTAATGGCCAGTTGGCAGCTGTTAAATGTGACTAGCTGCCAAGAGTCCAAGGAGCAATTTGGAACAGCCTATAGCTGCTGAGTTGCAGAAATGTGCTTTTCACTTAGCTTGAAGCTGACAGAGGCTTCTGTTGCCTTGGCAGTTAGTATTGTATATTGAATTGAATAACCTCTTGGTAAAATTACCTTATTTAAATAAAGGTAATACAATGTTTGGCTTTTCTACTGCCTTGCAAAATTCTAGTGTTGACGTAGCATGAATAAAGCTGCTCTGCAGTAAACAATTTACAGAAGTATTCTAGTTCAATAATTCAGGTAAATATGGGCTTATTCACGCTACCTATAGCATCAACAAAAAAAACTCATTTCATGTTTGACTTGGAGATGCAGGTATGATATACACTGAACAAGTGGAGGAAATTGTACTGATTTTAGGATTCAAATCAATTCATTTTACAGCAACAAAGCATGTGAAGGGTCTAGAGAACAAGTCTTATGAGGAGTGTCTGAGAGAACTGGGGTTATTTAACCTGGAGAAAAGGAGGCTCAGGGGTGACCTTATCGCCCTCTACAACTACCTCAAAGGAGGCTGTAGCAGGGTGAGGGTCAATCTCTTCCCCCAAGCAACAAGAGGAAATGGCCTCAAGTGTACAAGGGGAGGTTTGGGTTGGCTATGAGGAAAAATTTCTTCACTGAAAGGATTGTGTCACCATCCCTGGAGGTATTTAAAAGATGTGTAGGTATGGTGTTTAGGGACGTGGTTTAGTAGTAGACTTAGCAGTGCTAGGTTAACAGTGGGACTTGATAATCTTAGGTATTTTCCAGCCTAACTGAAAGACTAATCATAGAATCATTTAATTTTCAACAGGAAAAATTACTGCTTAAAAAGGTGGCCAGATGTAACTGGGCTAGTTAGCCTCAGGGTTGAAATGAATTTTCAGGAAAGTGTAAGAACTGTAATTTAGATTTAATATTATCTTTTTGTAGGAGTTTTTTGAACTTCACATAGAAGTCATTATTCTGGAAGAAGTGTTATGAGAGTGAACATTCCTTAATTTGGAATGCTATATCACAGTAAAGAAACAATAGCTAAAGATAGTAATAGTATGAGGCTAATAGTAAGATACCAGTAGTGATCTGTGATGGTTTTATCACACTTCCTTATTTCTAGTAATGATCTTGTACCAGAAAGTAGGAGTGTGCTATTTGAAAGTTGTTGCTGAAAGTGAGGCATTGGCTTGCCCTGTAGGAAGAATTTGTTGGCCTTAACTGAAATAATACAGAATGATGTGAAAGAGTAGCAGTATGCGATTATTTTTTAAGTGTGCAAGGTCATGTACTTTGGTAGCAGGGATTTTCTGTAAATTTCACAAGTTAAAGACTGGGATGACTCAAAGCAATAATGTAACAGAGTGCTTCTTGCAGGGGGAATTCTGTCAGTGTAGTGCACTGCAATGCTAGGTTTTACCAGGTGAGGTATTTAAAGGTATAGTATGGTATCCTGTACACAGCCCTAGGTAGACATCCTCTGTGTAAGCTGTTAATATGAGCAGCAGCTACAGAAGTGTTACCAGGAGAACAGAGCTGTAGGGAACCATTTTTGAAAGAGGAAACTGAGTTTACATTGCTGTGCCTATCCAGACAAGCTTGGGTGATTTTTTCTGAGTTTTTAGGGTGAATAAAGGGGTAGAAAGGTAGAAGCAAGATCAGGTAAGTTTGAAATGTTTGAGCTGAAAGTTAAGTTCTATTCAGCAGCAGCTAGGTAAGAAAAGTGGAGATGCAAATATTAATTCACCTTCCTCCAACAAATGAGACAGAATTGTTAGTTTGTCATTCAATACCAAGTGATCAGAGAAGGCTTTCCATATTTGAAGTGTCAATATTTCATTCATATTAAACTTCCTGGCTGGCTTCAGTTGTGTAACCATCCATATAAGGCCTCTGGTCTTGAAGTTTTGTCATTTTTAGGGAATTATTCCAAGATGAAGAGATCTTATTCTGTTTTAGGATGCCGTAAGTGTGGTGTGAAACATTTCTCTACAAAAAATCTAGATACATCTAAATTCAGCCATCATGCTATTTTTTTTTTTTTTTTTTCTTACGGGTATATGCCAAAGAGTTCTATACTGCAGCTTGTCAGGGGAACTGAGTTTCTAGAAATCTTTCCAAAATCAGTCAAGGGCAGTCTAATGGTGGCAGTCTAATGGTGGCTTGGTTTAGAACAAATCTCAAGTTTATCCTCATCAGTGTAACAAAAAGCTGAATAATGAATTTAAAAGGTTGGAGCATTATTCTGCTTAATTTGTATATAGTGAGCATTGTAGAGTGGAGAAAAGGTCCTGGATGTTCTTCCCAAAGTGAGTAGCTGGTGAGGCTGCTAAACTGCTGTATCTATACCAGCTGAACTGAAGGGAAATGGATCCTAAAAATTAAGGCAATATTGTGTTAAGATAGAGGCCTATAGGTCCCACTAGGGTCATTACAGAATCACAGAATATCCCGAGTTGGAAGGGACCCATAAGGATCATCGAGTCCAACTCCTGGCACTGCACAGGTCTACCCAAAATTTTAGACCATGTGACTATGTGCACAGTCCAAACGTCTCTTAAATTCAGACAGGCTTGGTGCAGTGACTACTTCACTGGGGAGCCTGTTCCAGTGTGCAACCACCCTCACAGTGAAGAACCTCTTCCTGATGTCCAACCTAAACCTCCCCTGCCTCAGCTTGACACCATTGCCGCGGGTTCTATCACTGGTGATTAAGGAGAATAGGTCGGCGCCTGGCCCTCCACTCCCCCTCGCAAGGAAGTTGTAGACTGCGATGAGGTCTCCCCTCAGCCTCCTCTTCTCCAGGCTGAACAGGCCAAGTGACCTCAGCCGCTCCTCATACGTCTTCCCCTCTAGGCCCTTCACCATCTTCGTCGCCCTCCTCTGGACACTCTCCAGCAGTTTTACATCCTTTTTGTACTGTGGTGCCCAGAACTGCACACAGTACTCAAGGTGAGGCCGCACCAGCGCAGAGTAGAGCGGGACAATCACTTCCCTCGACCGGCTAGCAATGCCGTGCTTGATGCACCCCAGGATACGGTTGGCCCTCCTGGCTGCCAGGGCACACTGCTGGCTCATATTCAACTTGCTGTCAACCACAACCCCCAGATCCCTCTCTGCGGGGCTGCTCTCCAGCGTCTCATTGCCCAGTCTGTACGTATAGCCAGGGTTGCCCCGTCCCAGGTGCAGGACGCGGCACTTGCTCTTATTAAACTTCATGCGGTTGGTGATTGCCCAGCTCTCCAATCTGTCCAGATCTCTCTGCAAGGCCTTTCCACCCTCAGCCGACTCTACAACTCCTCCCAGTTTGGTGTCATCGGCAAATTTGCTCAAAACTCCTTCTAGTCCAACATCCAAGTCATTTATAAAAACATTGAAGAGGACTGGCCCTAAAATGGAGCCTTGAGGGACCCCACTAGTGACCATCCGCCAGCCTGATGTGGCCCCATTTACCACAACCCTTTGAGCCCTGCCCATCAGCCAATTGCTCACCCATCGTATGATGTTTTTGTCTAGCTGTATGCTGGACATTTTGTCCAGCAGGATCCTATGCGAAACTGTATCAAAAGCTTTGCTGAAGTCCAAAAAGATCACATCAGCTGGTTTCCCCTTACAAAGTCTCCTGAAAGCTTCAGTGTTTTTTGCTGTTCTGTGTAACATTTGATGATTACTGTAGCATTATCTTCTTATTTTTCTTAAACAGTAGTGCAAGAAATCATTAAAGAAGAGACTTTGAAAGCATTCATTTGAAAATATTCTCCATATATTACATCTTCTTGATCATAATTAGTTTTCAACATCCTCTGATACCCATCAACAGACATTGAAGTGTAATAAATTGTCAGGCATAACTACTGTCACTGAACTGTTTTCTGGCAAGTATACATGCCTGGCTAATCAGACAGGAGTGAATGCTTCTGCTAATAACTGACAGTTGAGAACTTGATGTAAATCTCACAGAATCACAGAATATCCCGAGTTGGAAGGGACCCATAAGGATCATCGAGTCCAACTCCTGGCACTGCACAGGTCTACCCAAAATTTTAGACCATGTGACTAAGTGCACAGTCCAAATGCCTCTTAAATTCAGACAGGCTTGGTGCAGTGACTACTTCACTGGGGAGAAAATCTGGAGAGTTTTAGTAATAGTGCTGGCTTCTGCTATCCAAGTTGTTAATGAGATTAAATTTTTTTATGCTTTCTCTTGTATAGTGGTGTCACTGTAAACTATGTGGTTAGATGTCAAGGTCAAAGTGTCTTACTTGCAAGTGACATATCAAGCTGAACAACTAATTTAGTATTTGTTGTTAGGTTCCTCCACAGGTGGATTCTCCACTAGTAGTTTTGGTCAGAAGACTGCTCCATCTCAGAAGTCAGGAAATCAGTGGCAGAAATCCACAAAACCACAAAGTACTTCATGGCAGTCCCAAACCAAATCCAGCACTGCAGCTAAACCCAATTACACAGTGAACTTCAGTGTTATTGGAGGACGAGAAGAAAGAGGAGTCAGAACGCCAAGCTTTGGTGAGTTTTCAGAGAACATTACTTATAATGGCCTGTGTGAAGTTAGATACACTGTTAGTCTCAAACTCTTGTACCATTGTCTTTTTATTTGTTTACATTTAGGTCATATCTAGTATAAATCAGAAGAGAGTTTAGCAAATCTGGTGTCCAGCTTTTGCAAAGCTACACTAGAATATCATGGTGATAAGCTGACCATGGCCCAGATATTTGCCAGTTTGGGCATAAAGTCTCAGGGCTATAGTCTGTCATCCAAATGGGTACTAGTTTTGTGTTATTGGCTTCAAAAGATAAATTTGCATGAACGTAGGGAGGAGAGATGGTTGATAGCATTGCTTAACAGGCAAAAGGATGCAGCTCTTTTCCTAGCTAAAGAATGGTAGCTAATCTTAAGAAAAATTGTTGAGCGTAAACTTACTGGAAATTACTGTTTCAAACAGGAGGGATGAGGAGGGGAGCAGATAGATTTATTCTTGGAAACAGTTCCTTAAGATAGGCATGTCCTCTTTCTGTATTGGACTCTGGGGGGTGGAATCCTGGTATATTGGTATCAGGATTATGCCTCCGTTTCACTGGCAGTGAACAAGTACTTCTGTAATTTGAGATGATGTTATTGTGGATTGGACTAGACAACATCCAGAGGTCTCATCCAACTTCAGTTATTCTACAGTTCTCTAAAATTTGCGGGTTTGGTAACAGTTCTGTAACTGTTCTTGTTGATATTTTGTTCCTTTTTATTCTGCATAAGTTTCAACATACTTAAATGTACAGTATATTTCAGACTCTACCATCAAGTATTCAGTCATTTGAAAAACTGCTGCACAACAGTTAGAATTACTTTATAGTAGAAAAATGAAACAATTTCCAAAATCGTGAATAGTTAGATCTGTACTTCCTCAGATCTACTCAGTGTTTGAAAAAAAGAGGGCATACAAGCACTTAACCTCACACACACACTTGTGACTGTTCTTTTCTGCTGGACTGAAAACTTGCCAATGACCCATTTTAATTTCTGTCCTTTCGTTAGTCTTGTGGAGTTTATCAAGCAGCTGAAGGGTATTTATGGTAGTGATAAATGTTGTGCAGATGTAGCTAAGTGCAGTTTATTTTTGCAGTTAGTGTTCTCACATGTAACCTTATTTAATGTTTTTCTCCTTTCATAGGTCAAAAGCCAAAAGTTTCAGCAAATGACTTTGAAGATCTCTTATCTAATCAAGGGTTTTCAGCTAAATCTGATAAAAAGGGACCAAAAACTATTGCTGAGATGAGAAAGCAAGAAATGTCTAAAGATATGGACCCCTTGAAATTGAAGGTTTGTTTAATAGATTTTAATTCAAATGCAAATCTGAGCTTATGCTTTGAACTACTGATAACAAAGCAAAAGCATACGAGTGACAAAAAACAATAAAGCAGAGGAGTGAAGTTTTATTTGTATTTAAATGACTATCATACTACTGTGAAGTTAATGAACATGAACGAGTCAGCTGGTGATGAAGCAGCAGGGACTAGAGAACAGTGTGTGAAACAAATGCAAGTTCCTATTTCTTTCAGCTGAGCTTGGAAAATTTAAGAATATAACTTGTTAAAGTACATTTTCTGAAGCCAGAATTGTTCTTCATGTGTAGAGTTCTCAAATGTCCCCTTAGCAAAGATGGATTAGGCTGATTAACACATTATCTTTTAAAGAATGGACAGGTGAGAATAGATGTCTTTAGGGTTGACCACTGCATTTACCAGTTAGGTAGTTCTATTGCTGTCCCAAGAAATTATTAAAAGATGCAGTTTTGCAGATGGGCTGTAGAACTAGGGGAGTTATCTGATCAGCTGTTCAGATTTTCTTAGTATATTGTTGATAACATCAATATATATATTTGAATATTGCTGTTGAAAAGTCTGTGAAATGGACAGTTATTCTAAGTAAGTTTCATGGGGATATCTGAAAGAACACTTTAGTTTTTGCACCCCTGCAGATTGCTTAAGTAACATTAACTATTAGCATATGTGATCTGAAACTTCTGTACAAATAAGGTGAGAATCTCAGTAAAGAAATTAATGCTCTGCCTTGACAGGGAGATAATGTAATTGTAACACATGTTTTTAATTACACCTCTTGATTCTCTTGTCATTGATTGTATAGGGTTTTGTAATATGTATCTCAGCAATTTCTCTTCCAACGACAATTTCTGTAATAAATCAGTGAGCTACTTTCTAGTGGCAGATGCAAAATACCACTTTTCGTGGCTAATGATCTGGATGTAAGAAAGAAGAATGTAGTAAGACAGTTGGACCTGGATGATGAATACAGCAAGACAATTGTACTTGGTTCTTAATCTTGTACAGAATGAATGAGAGTTGTCTGTAGACAGACTGAGAATGCTTGCACTGTTTTTTATGCATTCTTTTTTTCCCCAGATTCTTGAATGGATTGAAGGAAAGGAGAGAAATATCAGAGCATTAATATCAACTCTTCATACAGTGCTTTGGGAAGGGGAAAATAAGTGGAAACCAGTTAGCATGGCAGATCTAGTAACACCTGAACAAGTAAAGAAGTACTACAGGAAAGCAGTGCTTGTAGTTCATCCAGATAAGGTGAGTGTGTTCCTCTGATCTCTCTTTTAGATAGAAGGAATAGAAGCTGTTTTTACTGTACTATATGTAGCATCTGTACTACAGATGCTACAGTGTTGGTTCCTGATCAGGATCCTAGATGCTCTTTGTTTCTCTTCCATTGTCTTCTGAATTTGGTGCCTTATTGCATTTAGGTAGTGCAGGATTTTTCTTGTCATCCTGACATAGAACGGGATTCAGCAGATCAATGTTATCAGATGAAAGATCCCCTGAATGTCACTAATGACTAAAATCGGTTATGCTGGGTTCTGACTGACTTCTGGCAGACTTAATGCTAACTGTTGGACTCTGCTTTATTTCTGCCAGCTGAGTCTTTAGGCCTTCTAGGGTTATTCACCAGTACATGAAGACTAAGACTGCCACTAAGACTTCCCACCAGCAAAACCGGTGGGAAAAACGTGTTGAACACCCTTTACTAGAGATTACTCAGCAGCTGAAGAAATAGACAATGAACATGACATTCCACTTGCTTTTTTTAAATGTTCAATGCATTCTTTTGCTGTTTCTGCTATTCTCCCAGTATATGAGTGTAGCTTCTCATTCTGAGTCATTGCTCTAGGCTGTATTTTGGGTATAAAAGTGTTGAATGTACCTAGGTTGAATTTTCAAGCTTACCTTTGCTACCGGTTCAGTTAGCAGTTCAAGTCCTGTGTCTTGTCGTGTCCATAATGGAGAAACAAGACATCATTCTTTTTCTCCACCCTATTCTTTCCTGTTCCTGACTGTGTGGTTTCCTCCAACTTTGTGCTGGTTTCTTGGTGATTTCTGTGAGCCCCTTAACTGCTCAGTGTCAGAATACAGGCCTTTTAAAGCATTTTTTTCTTCAGCCTTTTCTGCCACTCTGAGTTAAAGCAGCACACAAGTCTGTAAAATGCTACAGCTGGCAAAAGCCAAGCAGCGGAAAGGGGAGTGACACTGGCAGATACCTCTGAAGCTTCCTTTTTGTTTTAGCAAGAACCTGTTACAACGACTCATTGCATCTTGTGGGAATGGGTCTTTACTAACCACAGGGGTTGAGCTGGTCTGGCGACAGGGCTGCTGTGAATAGGCAGGGAGTCTCTCTTCGTTCTGTCTGTCCTCCTTTGAGCATGGAGGCAAAGGCATGGGCAGTCATGTGTAGTTAATGTTGAAACTTAATCATTTGCAGTCGGCATTATTATACATTCCTACAAGGACTGTCAGGAAGCAATTTCAGAAATGACTGGATTTAGATTTTTAGAGCTATTGGCTGAAAAGTTTTCCAAGCTCTTCTTTTCATAAATAGTTTTTAAGTTTCAGTAACTTATGAATTGCACTAAAGTTTGAAGTAACGCAAGGAAACCAAGGCTTTGGCTTTCTTTAAAATATGTGGCAAAATCTAAGAGGCAACAGTTCTGTGTGCAAAATGATACGCATGCAGCAGTCTAATGTTGTTCACTATGATAACAAGTAAAAAAAAGTTCAAGATGCTTCCCAAACCACATAATTCCAAGTACTTTTATGCTTTTAATGTTCTGTTTGTTTTCAGGCCACAGGACAACCTTATGAACAATATGCCAAAATGATCTTCATGGAATTGAGTGATGCGTGGTCAGAGTTCGAAAACCAGGGGTCCAAGTCCCTTTTCTAAAAGTTCATCTTCTGTCGAACTACACGCAAAAACTGGAGTTGAGCGTTGTTGTGACCTTTTCACCTATGCTTTATGAAGTGCTTTTCCATGATTTCAGCACAGTTTGCAATCATGCACTTAGATGTGGTGATGTATTTGTAAGATGTGGAGTACAAAGCATTACATAGATGCATTAAGAAAACAGCTGCTCAGTACTTGAAGAAATCATGGTCTGGGGATAAAGATTTTTTCAGTTTTATATATATATATAGTAAAATGGAATTCTAATGAAGTTCCATGATCTCTGGTACACTAGTATCAATTCTAAATCATTCCACTTCTGCTGATCTCGGCTTTACCCTTCCCTTCCCCAATTTGTTATTTTCAGTAGTTTTGTGATTAGATTTTGATGTTTTTGTGCCTGTCGCCTTATTTGAAGTGCTTTAGTTGTCAGCAGTGAACTTGTTTGGCTTATTTCAAACCTGAAGGTGTATATTTTCATCTGTATTTTATGTAATCAATCTGATAATCATTCTGTAAATAATATTTTCTGACAATACCTATGTTCCTTACAATAAATTAACAGTTGTTTAGCCAAAAAGACCTCAGTTGTGGGGAAAGTCAGCTAGGGTTGTTCTTGATTTTTTTTTTGTTTTATTTTTTACATACGAATCTAGAAACAAATCTTGGCTTTAAGGTCTGCATGTTCCTGCTCTTTTGTTATTTATTCTGAACCTTTGGAAGGCAGTACTCTGACCAGTGCTTATTTTACTAATTCTTTAAATGGTATCTTTTTTGCTTCTGATTTCAGTGGAACATGCTTTCCATTGGACATCAGACACTCTGATAGAAATGTTTTTCTGAACCTTGACATGTAAGCACAAAACATTTTACTCCGCTTTGATTTGTTGTGGGTAGATGCTGCATTATTTGTTATCATCTAGACAGCATTGAGTGTTTTAACACATTTTTGCTGCATGTCTGAACCTCTATATTTTGAGATATGCATGACATCAGTGTATGTGCAAACATGAGAAGTATTGGTAATGTGTTGTATTTCTGCTCATCGCCCTTCCATGCACCAGCTAGTACAAGATGAGTAGAGACCCAACTTAAGAACAAAACTTGCCATGTTCTCTCATCCCTATTCAGATGGCAGTTTTTCACTAGGGCTGGAGTAAATGAATGCAAATGACCAATGACTGTTACACTCTGTACAATAATGAAATGCAATTCTCAAATCAGGTTTGAAAACGTTGAAAATCAGTGTTGTGATATTAAAGCTTGGGAGCAGTCTCTTGAAACAGTGTAGTTTGGCATTCAAATGGATAAGTGTTTGGATCATCTTTTACCTGTTTTTCATGCTTATCTGAGAGGGAAGCTGTAACATTGTCAGAGGTAACTCGTCAGCTCAGCAGCGTCTGAACAGAAAAAACAGCATTCTAATACCACCTGAAAGATTGTGTGTGTGTTCACATATATATTCAGCTACTGTAATTTCTTTGAAGTTGGAAGCCAGAATCAGTTATGGATCAGAAGGGCTATATATTATTCGTAGTTGCAGTTGCAGCTTTGAAGCAGTCTTAAGTCTTATTAGTTTTATTCTTCATGAAAGAAGGTCATTCACTTTCTGACTCTTTCCCTTGGGACACCTCAGTTGTTTATGTACATGATCTGCATCCTTAGAAATCAAAGGTTTGTGGTATGTTTTGTGTGTTGGAGACCTGTGTGGCTTTTTATAGTTCTAAGGTAAATGATAAATAGTAATAGGCTTAAAAACAGACATGTAATGACTGACTGCACCCCTATATACAGCTGAGAGAGAAAACATTTCTGAGAGCTGCTTTTAGTAAGGAAAAAAGGACTACTTAAAAAAAAAAAATTCCTTTCAGCACATACAAGAAACTTAGTTTTGAGGGACACGTTTTTAACTGCTCTCTTCTTAAATTGAAATTTTGGAAGAAAATATCTTCCTCTCTGCTTTGTATGCTTGGTAGCATTTTCTGGATGACAACTACTTTTCTCTGGTTTTATTTGTCCACTCCTGTTTGCAGAAAAATTTCTTGAACAGCAGACAAGAACCTTAGATATGATTTTAAGTGAGCAGGAAAACATGAGGGCATGTGTTTTAATTGGAACTGAAGATATCTTGAAATTGACACCCTCCCCCCCTTTTTTTTTTTAATTATGGAAACTTGTGACATTTGGCTGTGGATTCTTCCTAGAGCCATTTGATACTTAAGCTTCAGTCAGGTTGACAGGAACCCTCAACTTATTTTACAGGTTAATCAGCTCTGGTCCTCAGTGAGGACCTGTCTGATTCATCGACCCTGCTCCTTTCTACTTGCTTGAATTTTAGTATGAGGAATCTGGGAGAGGCTCAGAGTTCAGTAAACTCTCAAATTGTTAAAGTTTGCTTACAGGGTGTTACTGAAATCCAACTTTTATAAATTCTGGTATTCGACACAGTTAAATGCAAGTTTAAAAAAAAAAAAAAACCTCTAAACCAAAATGATTTCGTTGTAAAGATGTGACTGCAGTAAACTGAAGTTTTGTCTTCTGTAGAAGATAAAGCAGAATGAGGGCCACTAAAGTTTCTTCGTAGTTTAGGGCTAATGTATTGCATTTTTTAGTTATTGAGATGTGGGAAGAGGGAAGTTAAGGTAAATTTTATATAGGCTTATACTGACTCTTGCTTTTAAATGGGAAGGTCATTTGGAAGAAGAAAAAGTCTAGAAGTTCTATTTGAATTCATCTTAAAACAGTAATTAAAAATAGTTAAAGACAAACACCTGGGAATGAGGACTTTTCCCTTTCTCATGCTCTGTAGTTCATTGTTAATTGGTTGAGTGCTGTATGGGATAGGACTGCACCCAAACCATTACACACACATTTCACTATAACTGTGTTCTTTAATGTTCACAAGCTGGAAAGCTTTTCAGAATAGGCTACAGGAAAATCGATTAAGCTGAGATTTGACTGATTAGATACTGTGAACCTTTCCGGAGTGTAAAATGTGTATTTTCCATTCATGCTTATTGTTCATTGCATGCATTATGAAATGTTGAAATGAGACTGTCTTGAAAGCTACAGTTTGTATCTGCTTCTGCTTGCAAAGTTTGAGGTTGAGGTAAATCAAAGTGTTATTGGTGTGTTGAAGTTGTGTCTGTCAAACTTCAAATGTGGCACTGGTATTTTGAAGCATCTCCTTGACTCTTGCAGCAGATCATGATGCCTTCTGGCCCATGTTTGTCGTTACTTTGTAATGACACACAATTGATACCATCCCTTCTTTGCAGCCTCCCGGGATCCAGTTCATAAAATTGACTAGCTTGACATGGTTATAGCAAGAGCAAGGGGAAAAAAAAAAATGCAACAGACTAAGGGAAGAGTATAGAAGAACACCTAGACTCTAACCTACATCTCAAATGTTTTCTAATTCTCCATTTACTGACCTATTCCTACCCACCCCTGCTAAAAACAGGTCTATAGTAGCTCTAGTCTGCTTTTCCAGCCCTTTTAGAAGTGTTGCTGACTGGTTACAGACAAGTGGCAGTAACCAGGTGCTTTTTTTTTTTTCCAGAAGTTGCTATGAAGTAGGGCCTATGAAATGATAGGGCAGACTTCCGCTAGTTTATTTCTGAATTAGATTGCTTATGTTACATTGTTGTTAGATCTGGAGAGTCTGGCAACTTCTCTTTTAAAATAGAAATCTGCGAAGAGTAGAAGTGGTGTTAAGAGTGCATTTGGCTAGGAGCTGCTTAGTGGAGAAGAGTAATGTGTTTTGGCCGCGTTGGGGAAATCAGTTGGTATCTTTAACCTTGGGCATCGCTGTTTGCTGTTTCCTAGCGCTGTCAGATTTCCTTCAACTTAACAGCAGGGAAGAGAAATGAAAATGAGCAGTTAAGCATTTGCATTCTTATTAAATCATAGGGTTAAGGTCAATATTGTGAGTGGCTACTGATTCCCAGGCATCAAGTCTGGGAGGAAAAGTTCCTCTGTGTTGTTGTCACTTGGGTAAAGTTCAGATAGTTTGCTAATTAGTGGTATCTTCCTTCAGCATATACAGAATGAAAAGCCTACAGCAGTGCTGATTAAGTACATTTCCATGGAACAGTGGCAAAGTCTTTGGCTTTATACCTGTGAGGGTAACTAGTGCTCATGAAAAATGCCCTGTTTTACCTCAATTTTCTTGTTAATTCTAGAAAGTCCCTCTAAAGTTGTTTTGCCAAGCACAAAGTAGCAGCTCCTTCCTGAATGCAGACTGTCTCAAAGCTGCATGCAGAGGACTAATATTTTGCACGAACCAAAGCAGAGTTTGAGCATAACTGAAATCTCAGCTGCCCTCTGGGATTGCTGGGCTACCTTTTTTTGCTGCTCGCAGGAATATTTCAGGGGATACATAAATGTGGAAACTTTGCTTCTTAGCTCTGTCCGCAATTGTCTAACAATTGCAATGTAATGAATGCTTTGTAAATAGGTTCAAAATAGTCCTGTACAGATGCCTGTGCTTTGAGTCTGACATTTTCTGTCAAGACCTTGCAGATGATTGACCTGCAAAAGCTGTAGAAGGAATGTATTCTTTCCAACTGCCTGAGTCTGTCCCTGGTGCAGAGTAGCTCTAGCTACCAGATGCACAGTGACGAGGAGCAAAGGGTGACTCAGATGAGCTGTGGTCCAATCCTCATGAATCTTGCAGTGCTTGCTTGCTCTCTTTGGGTGAGCTTATTGTAGACTGCAGTTTAGTCTGCGTCAAACTTCAAACATATGCTCCAAAAATATAAATTCAGTCATTTTTATGAAGGATACATTTTGTCATAGAAGCTTTTATTACCAAAAGAGGATTAAGAGGCATTGTGAGAACTCCTGAAACTCTTTAGTGGAATGTACTGTATTTTTGCAATGTAGACTTCTAGAAGCAATTGTCATCTCCATGATAAGGACTTAGCTTGCTCTGAGGTCCTTACCGTAATTACATGTAGTTGTGATTGTACTTTCTATACCTGTGATTTTTCTGGTTTGGGGTGTGTGGAAGGACAGAATAGACACTTAAGTCCTATATTTTTGCCATCTTTCAGGAAATGCAATGTACTGAGTAATTTTGCTACTAGTGAAATGAGAATCTATACCTGTATGTATATAAAGGTAATATAATCAAATTAAACCTGGTTTAAAAATAAATTTAATGTTTGGCACAATGTCCTTGAACAGAATATTTTGCTTTGGAATGTATTATGACTTAATCAGTGATCAATTAAAACAAATAAAATGACTTTGCCTGTTTGTTTCTTTAGCAAGGGAGATATGAACTGAATACCCAAAACATTTCCACTGCCTTTTTCAGAACAATATGCAAGCATTTAGAGAAATGGTGCTCAACAGTATGTTAAGGTTGACTGGACCTCTTAGAAAACTGAGTGTCTCTCCTGGTAGAGAGGAGTCCCTGCAGCATTCCCTGTGGTTTGGCAGCTGAATTTCTTAGACTGCTGACCGTGTTGGGCTGTGAAAAGGAGCTGATGCAATGTTCCTGAGGGAAGCTTTTGCATAGGCACAGCAGTAATTGGGAAGGAAGGAGACCGAGAACAAAAGGACAAGACAGAGGGAGGAATGGAGCAGCTTCTGGGGAGGGTGGTGGAGTGGGATGTAGTGGTGAAGAGCTGCAAATCTGCAGAGTGCTGGAGAAGGGAGAGTCACAGCTGGAACAGTACCTACAGGGTGCCCAGAGGCCTGTTTTGATGCTCTCAAACAAGATGGAGGAAGCGGGGTCTTTCATAGCTGGCAACAAAACACTTGCTGACATTGAGAAAGTTTACATTGGAATGAAAAACAAAGCACAGTAGTGGCAGATTATCACAGGGGATTCTCAAGGAGAAGGGTGGAAAACAGGATATGGGAGAATGGCAGGGCATGACCAAAGGAGGATGGGTGGAAATAAGCTACAGGCATTAGGAGGAAAGAAGAAAACAGAATTGCAGAGCACTGGTGGGAAAGAGAAGAATTAGCAAGCTGAGAAGCAAGCAGGGCAAAGTTTTGTTAGGGAAGGGCCGTTGCCTCTGGTAATGTTCATATTCTGCTTACTACTTTGAACAGTCTGCTGGGTTGGTAAGTACTGAAACTAAGTCTTCTAGCATTTTCTCACTGAATAATCCTTTTCCCTGTATTCCTTACAGAACATGCTGCTACTTTTTACATTTTTCAGCAGCTTTGCAAGTTGAGAGCATTGATATGTACTTCCAGTCCTTTACTGATACAGCAGTGAAGGATAAAGTTAGTCAGTTGCTTCTTACTTTGCATATAAAAAAGCCCTAGCTCCTCTGACGTGTTTAGGAAAACTGAATTGGGAGAGCAATCCACACCAGATGGAAATCCTGCAGTGTCAGGCTGGCAGTACATAATTACACCAGTTAGGGAGGGTTATGAATAAATAGCATGTCCATAAATTTGATATCAAATAGGAAATGAAAAGGCAAGAGCAAATGGGGGATTAAAACAAAGCAGCACAAACACTGCTGTAGTACTGTGGGGTGCAGTGCAGTCTGTCTGTGGCAGTCTGAGCCAAAGCATTCCAAATCTACACCACACCGCTCTTTCTGACTTGGATACTGGACTGATGAAGAGGGTACAATATGTCCTGCCTCACCACCTCCTCTGAAGGTCAGAGGAAGACTTCAGGCACATTTTTAGCCTGTTTGGCAGAACTGACCAAAAAGCTCTGGAGAAAAGGGATTGTGTAAGTATGTGCAGATGTTCACTGGAAGGATAGCTTTCAGTATAAGCTGTAAGGGATTCTTCATTTCTCAGCCTCACCTCAATCTCCAGGAACGTGGGAGAACAGCTAACCCTGGAAAGCATTTCCAGGCACTGTGGTGGTTTTACCCCGCTGGGCAGCTGAACTCCACCACAACCGTGCTCTCACTCCCCCTTCTCAAAGGAAAGGGGGAAAAGAATACAATGGAAAGGGCTCAAGGGTTGAGGTAAGGACAGGGAGATCACTCACCAATTACAGTCATGGGCAAAACAGACTCAGCACAGGGAGATTAATGTAATTTATTGCCTATCACTAGCAGACTAGAGCAGTGAGAAACTGCGAGCAAACTAAAAACACCTTCCCCCATCCACCTTCTTC
>VXAA01000601.1:285384-304080 GCA_013399115.1 Anseranas semipalmata
TCCCTGGCTCGGCTCTGGCCAGCGGCGGGTCCCTTTTGGAGCCGGCTGGAGCTGGCTCTGGTCTGACATGGGGCAGCTGCTGGGCTCTGCTCACAGAGGTCACCCCTGTGGTCCCCTGCTACCAAACCCTTGCCATGTAAACCGAACACTCGTGTACAGTGAAGTGCTCAGTGTTCCCCAGCTTAATGGTTGAACTCAGTGCTTCCATCAGACCAGCTCCTGACAGTCTCAGCTCCTCTCCTCATCTCCAAAGCTAGGTCCTGTCTATTTCATTATCAAGCTCAAAAGTCTTAAGTGACCTTGCTAGCTTTCCTAGTAACTTTTAATGGGGCATTTGACCCTGAGCATTTCCTGTCATCTTTGGTTCCTGTTCCAAGACTTCAGCTTCCTCTGGGCTTCTGGAGTTTCTAAAGCAATGGATTCACCAGACCTCATACAGAAACTGATCTATAGCAAAGCAGAACCAAAAGCAGTCAACCTGCAACAGCAAGCAGCTGTGATGTTTCACGGCTTCTCCTTTCCTGCTGCTCCACATGGATCCTGGCTGTGGTTCACCCTAGAGGCACATGAGGTGCCAGGTTTATTACAGGCATATTACAACCAGCCTGCAAGGCTAGCAGGCTGCTTTCAGACTTCTGTTTCTTCTCTTCCTGTGTGAGGAGGGCACATCTTCGATCAGGGAAGGGCGAAGCTGTAATTGCAGGCTGCAGCTGGAAACATGCCTTTCAGAAGGACTTCTTCAGTGCACGACCACTCCACTGCACCCAGCTCCAGGCTCTGCAGTGGCATGGTCCCAAGCACCAGTCACTCATTGTTCAAGAGCTGGGGTGTGCATGGCCAGCTGCATGGGCAGGATTAAGCCAGCTCAGGGTGGTGAGACGAGGGTGAATGCTGCGTGTACGTTGCTGCAGGAGACTCAACAGGCTTGTGTCCCTGGCCCTTTACACAGCACTGAGCTGCAGGTGCTCGCCATTTCCAGATGTGAAAAAAAGATGCTTGGAGATTCCTGAGACTATAAATGCCTTCAGCCGAGGGTGAGCACAGAAAGGACCCTGGTCTGTGGTCTTCTTTCCTAATGCAGGCACCTCCTCCTGGCCTGCCCTTGTCCTCATTAATCACCGAATGGAATCACACTTCTTTGGTTGCCATCTGCTGGCAGAAGTACTTGTGCGTAGCCATTTCAGAGTGGTACCACACACTGCTTTTTAGCCACACCTGTGTCACACCGATCATTTCATACATGTTTGTGCATTTTGTGCATGAATGCTGCAGCAGTACGTGAACGTGAGGTTGCTGAGCATCTCCTCTTGCCAGGTCATTGCAAAGAACACCTGTCTGCGCTAAGCACTGTGCGCTCTCCTAGAAAAGACCAATCTCCTGACATTGTTCCTATGCCCCACCATGAACACAACAAAATTCATCTGTTTAGCATGTGAAGTACTTAAACTCAGGTGCTGAATCAAGTTCTGCCCAGGGAAATTTCCAGTCTGAAGAAAGATGCCAGCAGCTTGAAACAAAATCTGTTCTGTGTTTGCCCTTGTGCAAGAAGGTGTAAAATTCAGGCTAAGTGACAGCAACCCACAAGGAGTTGATATCAAAAAGACCCTGAAAGCTACGTTTGAGATTTACCTGGAGGAATGGTTGGAAACTGCTTCATTAATATGATCAAAAATCCTGTGTACAGTAAATAAAATTAGATGAGCTTCAACTTCTAATTCTGTTGCTGTCAAGTGTAATGTAGCTGCTTCAGCTGAGAAAGGATAAATGCTGTTCTTTAATTTTAGCACTATGCAAATAGTATTAGAAGATTACTCCTGATGCTGGAAGATCAGCATCTGCTGTAAGGGGAGCATTGGCTGGAAAAAGTCTGTTGCTGTGATCCATGATGGCATTTAATACTTCTTACTCTTTACTAGAGAGAGACTGAAATGCAAATGTATATCCCAAAGGCTTTTTTTTGTAGCACAAGTATTTGTTATTTGTTCAGAAGCATACGAGGGAGGATTTGGTAAAAGACACTGCCTTATCCAGGAATCTGAAACTGAACTTCAGGTCTACAGAAAACTGGGCGATCTTTGCAACCCTTAAACTGGGCAAAGCTGCATCACTTTTGCTGGTCACCATTTGGACAACGTGCAGGAAAAGGCACACATCCACCTGCTGCTCCTGCCCATGTCCAGCGGCAGGCCTGCCCCTGCACTCTCTTCCAGGAGTCGCTAGAGTTGAACATGAGCAAAACCCTTCTCTCAGAAACAGCTTGGGTCTCACGAACAAAGGTTCCCTGAAGCCTGCACAGGAGAGCTTGGCTGAGAGAAAGCGTGTGGCTGAGAGAACGCATGATAAAGGTGCCAGGGGGCCATCGGCACAAGAGCAGTGCTGCTGCAGCCCCACGTGGGCCCAGAGGCACACGTTCTCCTGCAGGCAAAGAACACAGATGCACCCTGGCTCCAGCTGTGGGCACGGCTTTCCTTCTCAGCTGGCTTCTCCAGTGTGCGACAAGGAAGAAATGAAAGGAACTAAAGTTTCAAAGTGATAGCTTACCCTAAGAAGCATGATGCTTTACTTCCAGTGCTAGACAGCTCACCAACATCTTACCTTAGCCCTTCCTGTGCCCTTCCTGTGCTCTTTGGTGTCCCCTGTCCTTTGCCAGGAAAGGGGGGGCTGATAGTGGGTAATTTCTTCCTTCTCATTCTTGGGTACATTAGCTTTGTATGTTTCAAACCTATGCTTGCTAATAGGTTATGCTTCCTCCTCTCCTATAGATCCATGGGGTTAGTTATACCATGATTGCTTAGGTTTCCTATTTCTTTGTATGTGACATGATTTCTTAGGAAGGGAGAACCACACAACTGCACAAGCTAAACAAAACTTAAGCTTAAGAAGTTAGGCAATAGTGCAACAAAAAGAACTTCAGGACAAAGAGCAGGCACCTGGCCATTAGGCAGTGTTGTTCACAGAATCACAGAACCATTTAGGTTGGAAAAGACCTCCAAGATCATCCAGTCCAACTTATGACCTAACACTAACAAGTCCTCCACTAAACCATATCACTAAGCTCTACATCTACATGTCTTTTGAGTATCTCCAGGGATGGTGACTCAGTCACTTCCCTGGGCAAGCCTACTTGTTGTTACAAGTAGGACAAGTTAGACATAGGTGTCTGATCCTAAGGTAAGCCACAGGTACAGGTGATGTATCTTAACTCATTTTGCAGATATGGTTGAAATCTTAGAATCATAGAAAGTCTTAGGTTGGAAGGGACCTTGAAGATCACCTAGTTCCAATCCCCTGCCATGGGCAGGGACACCTCCCACCAGACCAGGTTGCTCAAAGCCCCATCCAGCCTGGCCTTGAACACTTCCAGGGATGGAGCATCCACAGCTTCTCTGGGCAACCTGTTCCAGTGCCTCACCACCCTCACAGTGAAGAATTTCTTCCTTATATCTAATCTAAATCTCCCCTCTTTTGGTTTAAAGCTATTACTTCTTGTCCTATCACTATCTGCCCAAGCAAAAAGTTGCTCTCCATATAAGCCCCCTTTAAGTACTGAAAGGCCACAGTGAAGTCTCCCTGAAGCCTTCTCTTCTCCAGGCTGAACATCCCCAGCTCTCTCAGTCCTGCTTCATAGGAGAGGTGCTCCAGCCCTCTGGTCATCCTTGTGGTCCTTCTCTGGACCCATTCTAATATGTCCACGTCTTTCTTGTGCTAGGGGCCCCAGACCTGGACGCAGCACTCCAGGTGGGGCCTCACTAGGGCAGAGCAGAGGGGGACAATCACCTCCCTCGACCTGCTGCCTGCGCCTCTCTTGATGCAGCCCAGGATGCAGTTGGCCTTCTGGGCTGCAAGTGTGCACTGCCGACCCATGTCGAGCTTTTTGTCCACCAGAACCCCCAAGTCCTTCCTGCAGGGCTGCTCTCAAAGAGTTCTTCTGCCAGTCTGTGCTCATGTCTGGGATTGTCCTGACCCAGGTGCAGCACCTTGCCCTTGGCCTTGTTGAACCTCAGTAGGTTCAACTGTAGACTCTCAAGCTTATCCAGGTCCCTTTGGATGGCATCCATTCCTTCTGCTGTATCAACTGCACCACTGAGCTTGGTGTCACCTGCAAACTTGCTGAGGTGCACTCAATCCCACTGTCTATCTCATTGTTAAGGACATTGAACAGCAGCAGTCCCAGGACAGACCCCTGAGGGACACCACTCATCACCTGGACATAAAGCTATTGACCACAACTCTCTGGCTGTGGCCATCCAGACAATTCCTTACCCACTGAATGGTCTACCCTTCAAATCCATACCTCTCCAATTTGGAGACCAGGATGTCATGTGGGACTGTGTCAAAAGCCTTACAGAAGTCCAGGTAGATGACATTGGTCGGTCTTCCCTTGTTGACTGATGCAGTCAGTCCATCATAGAAGGCCACCAGATTGTTCAGGAACGATTTGCCCTTGGTGAAGCCACGCTGGCTGTCTCAGATCACCTCCTTGTTCTGCATGTGCCTTGACATTGCCTCCAGGAAGATCTTTTCCATGATCTTTCCAGGCACAGAGGTGAGGCTCACTGGTCTGTAGATCCCCAGGTCTTCCTTTCTGTCCTTTTTAAAAACGGGAGTGATGTTTCCCTTTTTCCAGTCACCAGGGACTTCACCTGACTGCCAGGACTTCTCAAATATGATGGAGAGTGGCCTGGCTACTACACCAGCCAGTTCCCTCAGGACCCTGGGATGCATGTCATCAGGCCCCATAGACTTGTGCCTGTTCAGCTGCATCAGGAGGTCCCAAACCTGCTCTTTGCTTACAGTGGGAGGGGACTCTGTTCCCCCAGCCCCCGCCTAGAGGTCTGGGGACTCGAGAGATGTGGTGAGTCTGACCGCTGAGTTAAGAGGAATGAATCTCTTCAATAACCCATAACACCCTAGACTTTGTAATGAGAGGAGTCAATGTTTCTGATTATTCAGATAACCTGTAAAAAGCCTCAGATTTGCTTCCTTTATTAAGGACCCTGCAGACCCCTGTGTTTCCTGCACCTGCTGTGCACCTGTTATCAGCTGTTGCAGATAACTTCTGTCCATATTTTAGGAGTCCAGGGTCAATGCTGGAGCAGCTCAACTCTGCAGAAATGACCAAGAACACAGCCTGGAGCTCCTGGTGAACATCTGCTGAGGCAGGGCCTTGTCTTCAGATGTGCAGCTTTTAGGGAATTATCTGCTTATCAGCCTCTCTGCAACTCCAGCTTTGGAGTCATCCGAAATAGTGGTGATTTTCCATTTTTCCTCCAGCTACGGCATTTTGGGAGAGCTGGAGAGGTTTCATTGCAGCTGTACCCCACTCAGCCTTTTAGCTACAATGGGGGCAGCTGCAGCGAAGACCAGCCCGTGCCGCTGGGTGCCCCCTTGGTCACGCGTGGGCTCCGCGCTGCCTTTGCCCCCGGGCCCAGCCGTGTCTTGTACTGGGGCTGGCGCGGGGGGGCCTCCGTGGCATTAGCAGTGGGCCCTGCGCCCAGCAGCAGGGGTTAGTCAGAAACTTACGTGTTGCACTTCTTTTTCCTAAAGGGCAGAATAAATACTGAAGGGCTAATGAGATACAGCTGAGCTGTCTGAATAATCCTCTAATAAACTGTGTAATAAAGAAGTGAATTCAGTAGGAGATCAGCTGTTTACACTGCTCCAAAACTGATCCCTAGCAAATAACACATCCACCTAGCATCTCCCCTATTTTCAGAAATGCCAAAATGGACCTTTCAGCCCTAGGGCGCTGAGGATGAGGTGGCACGAGCTCTTCTCTCCCCCTACTTGCAACATCACCATTCACACAGTCACCAGGGCTGGGTGCGTCCTGTGCAGTGGGACTCGCTGCTGACTGGTTACACCATGGGGCTTTGCACGATCCCGCAGGGATGCAGCCGTGCAGACCGGCGCCGGCAGTGTGCTGGCAGGCAGAAAGGCCTCTCCACGCAGGACTGATGCTGCTCCGGCTGCTGCAGGCTCAGCACTCAAATCCGACAACGGAGCTGACTCTGCACCCCTGTGGGGATCGCCATTTACAGGAGCTTGCCCTAGGGCTTGCTGGGGCTAGCAAGGCACCCCCAGGAACCCCCAGCCTTAGCTCCACCTGCGCAGCAGAGCTTGGGCCCCTGCAGCTGGGTCTTGGTGCATTTGCCCCTGTGGCCCCAGCACAGACCAGATCTCGGGGTTTGTGGAAAGCTTGCTGGTATGCTGTCTGTGCCAGCACCAGCCTGAAGTACTGGAGCAGCTGGCCTTGCAGACACTGGTTTAATCGGCCAGCATCAGGAAAGGGATCTGCTGGTCTCCAGAGGCTCATGTGACGGCAATGTGCCCTTCTGTGCACTGGGGCAAGGGCCTGAGTGAAAGAAGTCTGGTGCCTTCAGCCAGCTCTCTGCAGGCCCCTGCTTCCTGCTCCTGGTGCGTCCCTCTGCCCACCCGTGGTTGGGCACGAGAACAGAGGAACTGGCCCAACACTGCCGTGAGTCCCGCAAACCCTGTCCGAACGCCCTGGAGAGGGAGACGATTGCTGCCCCTGCTTCTCGTCCTGTCGCAGCACCCACGAGTGGATGACAACGTTTTCCCTACAGTCCTAAGCTGCAACTTCTTTCTTTGATCTTCCACACGCCCTTCTGCAACAGAGACATCTCTGCCTCCTGCAGCTGTTGGGTCTGTCCCTCCCGCTCCCCTGCACATGAGGGCTGCTCCAAGCTGTTTGGCCCTGGAGCAGGCTTCGCCTGGGTGCTCCGGAGCCCTGCTTCACGTATCGGCGCGGTGCTCGTTCGGCTACGAATGGGGCTGGGGGTGGTGGGAGCCGGCTGGTAGCATCCCCTCCCTGCCGCTCGCAGGCAGCCCCGTCCTCTTGCTCGCACTCGCTCCAGCTGCACACAGGATGCACGGAGGCTTGGCCTGCTGGCAGGCTCGCTGGGGCATGCAGAGCACGTTGCCTGCTGCAGCGCCGTGTTGTACGGCAAGGAGGGCTTTGGTGGCTGTGAAATGAGATAAGGCAAGCAGCTTTATGTTGCTGTCGGTGGACAAAAGAACTGGAAGTAAGGGTACTGCATAACAAAAACAAGATGTATTAAGTCTGATGTTCGATGGTTCATGAAATAATTAGCGTTTCCAAGTGTGTCCTAATTTCAGACAAAAGTGAAAAATACAACAAAATGAACAGAAAATGATGGGTTATGTGTTTGGAACAAGGCACTTTAATTGAGCCAGATGGGCCCAGATGTTTCCTCCCACTCTCTGACTGAAATGATCACCTATTCAGAGAGAAATGTTGTGGGAGAAACTGCAACAAAGATGCAAGAGGAAATTTTCCACAAGCAATGATTCCATTAAGGGGACTTCAGGCAGCTCTTACTGCTCTAGTGAGGCTGTGTATGAAAATGGGAATGTTTGAAGGTGACTTAAAGAGGTACTTACTGCTGCTAACACTTCAGTTCGTGTTTTGATCTGAGAAAGACTTTATAATCAGTCTCCTCTCCCAGAAACTGGCTTTGACTTCAGGTTTCCTTTTGGTCATCTGCTCCCTCTGCTTCTGGTTAATGCGAGCAAACCTCTTCTGTCTGTCTTTGTGTTTCAGATTTCCTGCTGAGTTCAACAAAGGTGAATGTTTTTCTTCTAATCCATTTTCAGAGCTTCGGTTTGAAGTTTGAAGGATGGTTTTCTATCATTGAAACGTTCGACATGTTCAACCTAGCCATACTAGGTGAGCATCTCACACAGTGACGGTCTCACTGCTTCCCTGCACGTGGATTTGAAGCTGTCAAGGAACCATGAGCGCATGGAGAGGTGGTGAGCACCCATGTACTTGTATGCAGGTGTGCCCACAGGAGAAAGTGGAGACTTAAGGCTATGACATTAGGAGTCTGGTAGGTATTGGGAAGATGTTGAGGCCATAGGTCTGGAATGGGTCAAGGCGGATGCTTGATCTCTCTGTCCTGGGTGCTCCCTTGCTAGCCAGCACATGCTGCCCACTCTCCTCCTCATCCTCCTGGCTGTAGTCAGTCACATGTGATAAGGTCAGGAAAAAGATCTGGTTTATGTCTCTGCAGCAGGCCATGGTGGTCAGGCGCAGGGCTGCATGGCAGTTGTCCTTGGACAGTCCCAACCTCATACCTTAGTGCTCCTGTTTCTCGATTCTCCTTTTTGCTGCTCTCATCCTTCCTTTTCTCAGCTCAATACCCCCCGGATAAACAACTAATTCTTAACCACCACTTCTCCACTGGTTCCAGTTTTACTACATCCATACAAACTCTTGGTATTTCTGATACTGTTACCTGTGCAGTCTCTCTCCTTTATGTTGTTACTGACACAGTTCCAATTTTTCCACCCTGGAGCTTTGGCTGTCAGGGAACCCTTTGACAATACGTGACCTGAGGAGGACCCAGCAGCTCACCGGGAGGATGTGTCACACCACTTCCGTCCCACACCAGAGGCGAGGCATGCTACTGCTGCGTTAGTCCAACGTGGCCAGGTTCTTCTCAAGCAGGGATTCTCCCTGTGCAGAGGTCAGAGGAGGGCAGAGCCCCGCGAAGCAGCCAGCCTCCCAGCGGAGGCTCTCTCCTCTCGGTCTGGGCAGCCTCTCCCCCGAGCGCCGCAGCCATTTCGTGTCCTGATGCTTTCTGCGAGGGCCTGCGCGCAGGTCTCAAGCGGTCTGGCGCTGTACCGATAGTGTGACAGTCCCCGGGACGGTCTGCCTCTTAGTTCCTATTCATCATACAGGAAGAGCCTAAAGCTGTTTGACACGTCTTTAGCTCTGCTCCGGGTCCTGGTGTGCGGATTAATCATGGGAAGCCCCAGGGAGCAGAGCTGGTGCTGGTGTTCAGTGGTTGCAAGCAGGCACTACAAGCCAAGCAGCTGTTAAAAACAGTCCTGTGAACGCAGCAGCTCCTCACCGCCCCCTCACAGCTGCTACCTCATAGCTCCCAAAATCTCCTTTCTGCTGATGGGAATAAAGAGGCTTCTTCCCTTCCCCTTTTAAATAGGGTTCTAGGCAGGATCAAGTTGCACAGAAACAAAAACCACATGGGTTCCTGGCCTGATTTTGATGTAGGAGACAACACCTTGGAGGACACGCTGCCATCCCAGGTACTCCGGCCACAGAGTGCCTATCAGCAAGCTGCTGTTGGGAGGGAGGTAGGTGCAGTACAGCTGCATAAAGACAGAAACCTGCCTTGAAATGTGCCTTGTTTGCTGGCTACCTGCAGCTATGCCACCATAGGATCTCAGGAGTGCAAGATATTTATTTAGGAAACTGACCTCGATGGTAACCAGACCTCTCCTTAGAGCCCCTGTTACGATGAATAGAAGGTAGGCGAACGACAGCTCCAGAAGAGGGAGTATTCCCTGAGCGCACCCCGGGATATGGGAACATTGTTCCCTCAGCCTTGGCAGCCCAAGTGCAGCATTACTGATGATGTGGACAATATGCCAAGGTTATTTACCCCTTGACAGCCTCACAGACCTTTTTTTTTTTTTTTTTTTCTTTCTTTCCCTTGGAAATACAGGAGTTGAGTAGATGAGAGATGAAGACAAACTATGGAGCTGTGAGATACAGCAGTTTCCCAGCAGACTCACAGAAGCTCTTTTAGGAATTCAAAAGCTATTCTCATGTCCAGAACACAGCATCTCACATGGGACAGGTGACAAAAATATATATGTATACATTTAAATCACAAAAGTCAAATTATTTTAATAAATGTCACCTGGTTACCAGTAATACAGCACCGAGCAAAGAGAAGCCACCTATAAATACGCGATGACTAGCTCTTGGCTTGTGAAAATAAATGTCTGCAGCTGGGATAGCTCCCCAAAACTGCTGCATTTCAGCCCTGAGAGGGCACTTGCTCTCTGCATGTGCGGTGCTCTCAGAATGAAAATGGCACATGTTCTCACATCTGCGACAGCAGAAAGCTATCTCTGTGGCAAAGCACCGTCCTTGCTGCTCTCCATGTGTTGGTGAACTGGGCACAGCCAGGAACTGGGAAAACTTCTCTGTGCTGGTGCACCTGTACACCCCTCCGTATCGCTCAGTTGTGAGCAGCTCGGAGGTGTCTGCCTGGCTTTCAGCTCCGATCCTGAAATGCAGTGGCTCCTGCAGAGCGTTATTGGCTTGACCATGCAGTCAAGGGCAGTTCTCGTACTGTCCGACACCCAGCTGCGGACTGAGCTCTCTTGCATCCAAAAGCCTTGCAGGGGAAATGGGCTTTCAACAGAAGACAAAGGGCTGCCGAGCAGGTGGCAAGATCAGTGTGCTTCAGTGGCGCCCCAACTGGCCCAAACTCATGACCAATGTCTCAGGACCAGGGGAATCTCCACGTGGCATGGGGGAGACCTGCCCCAGCCGCAGTGCAGCCCTGCACTGCCTGCCCTGGGGCTCCCTGGCACAAGCCCCTTTGTCAGTGCACATGCTACATGGCTGTCCCACCACTGGGACCCCCGGTCCCCAGGCAGAAAACAGGCCGTGACTGAGCTGCTGTCCCAGAAACATGTTTGTGAGAGTCCTCTTGAGGAGAAAACGTGCTGATTTGGGTCACCGCTGCTTCCTGTGTTTCACAAACAACCTCAAGTAAGGATGGCATTTGTGTCAGCTGTCAAGCAAAAGTAATTCAAATGTCTGATGAAAAGTCGGAGAAACCTGTGCCAGCAGAGGAGGAGGAGGGTTAGACCATGCTCCAACAACGGCATTGCTTCTTCACCCTTCTCCCCAGCTGGCATCAGATCTAACCATAACTAGATTTGGGACTTACGCCCTTCTATTGATATGGTAATGGTTCTCCCTTTGCCCTACTTCTGGACTCTCTGGCATTCAGAAAGGTCTGTGCTTTAACTCCTAAATGAAGTGAGTATATGTTTCTTCTTAATCTGAAGGAATGAATGAAAGAGATGTTGATTTTTTAACACTTTACATTGTGCCCCTTTTAAAACTTTCTTGCTAGTCTAGTTCCCCTCGTACACTCGCGTTACACGGACTTTCCAACGCCAGCAAGTAAAGAAGCTCTATCAGCAAAAGGGCATCTTCTGCCTGCTGGCGTTCAGTGCCTGTCCAGTCAGTGACAGCACCCCTCCTGACGAGCATCGCTCTGGGAGCAGGGGATGCAGACCTGTTGGCAGCGGCTGCCCTGCCGGGAGGGAGGAGAGGCTGCCCCAGGGCCAGGGGCAGGAAGGGAGAGTGACTGAGAGCTGGTGTGTGGGCAGCCCCGCAGCTCGGCCTGAGTGAGGACACGATGAGAAACTGCCCCCGGGGGGGCCCTGTGGCTGGGGGGGTTACTGAGCGCTGGGAGGGTAGGTAAGAATTCAGCCCTGCCCGCAGGAGTGCAGCCAGCTGCGCTGGAGGGCGTTCGCCTACCACGGCCTCACTTCTGTTGCACTGATGATGAGTCTTCCTCAAAAGCAGGTTGTGTAGTGCCTGTTCTAACAAAATGCTGCCCCTGCCAGGCTCATGATGTCTTCAGGGGTGCGCCGTGACCAGCGTGGCCTCACAGTGCAGACTGACAAAGCACCACCTGACGACACAGCTGATATTAGTTTGTTCAGACTGACTGGGGAGCTGGAGCGGTGTAAGAAAAGCTGCATCCCCTCAAGGAGGAGGAGGTGCTCAGATAGTTCAAAGGCTGATGCCAAATGAGGGGAGCAGTATTGCTTCTCAGAGAAAAGATGGGATTTGCTCTTTGTGCCAAAATCATGGTGGAGCTGCCACTGCCTACGTGTCAGTCTGTAATCTAGGAGTATATCCTTCTCCTGTGGTAGTTTCCTGCGATGTGTTAAAATGCCCAGCCTTTCAAGTCATCTCCCTTATTACCAGTCATTGCCTGGATTGAACATTGTGCTTTCTTGCCTACTTCAAATCCTTGCAGTGCCAGGTTGCTCTAAAAGGCTGACGTTTCCCTGGGTAAGACCCCCGTACCAGATGCACGCACGATGTGACACGAGCTGTGTTAGTGTGATCTGTGAGTCCGTGTGCAGCCAACAGTTTGAACCAAAAGCTGGGCGCTTCTGCGCTGAGGCTGGAAGCACCTGGGAGCTGCTGACTAGCCTGTGTGGTCTGTGGGAGGCAGGAAGGCAGCGGAGGTTGCACAGGGAGAGGCTCTGGTCTGCGGGAGAAGCCCAGCAAAGCGGAGTTAGCAGAGAGGTATGCGCTGGAAAGCACAGTTCAGAGCCAGGAATGCAGCAAAGCTGGCTTAAAGACAGGGCTCACTCCAGCAGTAACGTTTGGATGTTTTGTTCTGCTTTTCTCGCATAGATAAGAGGGAAGGAGTCTGGTGCCTACAGATTCCCTCCAGACCCAGCGGCATAAGATCAGCTCTGTGGTGACCCTAAATGTCAGGCAAGGTGACAAGGGGACAGACCACGTGCTGTTGTTTAAGCAGATTTCTCAGTCCCTGGTCATCAGACGAGAACTGGCTTCCAGGTTTTAGCTCATCAGAAGCCAGGCATTTCAAAGGAACTGAAATTAGAAGTCATGTATGCAAAACAAACTGCATAGTGCAGCAGGTGAATTGAAATAAATACAGTATAAATATTAAACAGAATAAATATCATGCAATATAAATTCTATAAATATAACAGAAGGGAATGCTTGTACTGAACATTTTGAAAGCTTGGAGATGTTAAAATACCACAGATGGGTAGCCAGACGTTGCACAAACTTCTGATGCAGCCTAGTTTTGTCACTGGTTTTACACAATCTAGCCTGGTTCTCCATCTTGTAGTCAGTTTGAGCTACTGGAGAGGAAATCAAACAAACAAGAAGCCTGCATTACTGCTACCACTTCTTGCTGAAGACCGTGTCCTCTGGTTCCTCTTTCCTCTTTGATCTAGGTTAGGTTGAAAGTTTTAACATAATACTCATACTCTTTCAGAGAAGTCCAAGGCTTCTGAAGGAGACGCAAAAATGTATATTCTCTGCTACTTTTCTACTTCTTTTTGTACATGAGACTTCTTTGGAATAAGAGCAGACACTCTGCGTTGTGTTTGTGCATCAGCTCAGAAGGTCTGGTCCATATCCAGGGTTTCCACATTCTGCTGAGAAGCCTGAAGCCTCCCCGGCTTCCTCAGGCAGCGGTCAGGCTTGCAGTCTCACCACGGGGCCCTCCAGCAGGCCCAAGGCACCACCATGCACTTGCTCCCATGCTGTTCTTTGCCCCATGCCAGCCCTAGAAAACACAGCTGTCCTTCCAAGAGATCTCTGCTCCCTCCCTTAGCAGCTGTGCCAGCCTGGGAAACAAGCATACTCTCCCTGCCTGTGCAAACAGATGGTTTGGTGCTATGCTCCCTTGGTGCTATGTCATGTTGTCCTTCACTTGACTTCTCTTCCTTACAATCTTCAAATGAAAATAATTCTTTGTACTGAGAAAATGTGACAGAGCTGGCGCCGACTACTGACTTGCACCCAGAGGTGTATTGGTGTGCCTTTCCTGCAGCAGTTCTGACTGTTAATTTGGCAGCGTGCTCCGATCGGTACCTGACTCCAACACTGGCCCCATGCAAACCAACTGAAACGTCCCACAGAACAAAGTTCTGCTCATTCCGAGTGGGAAAAGCTGATCCTTGGTTAACTTTAATGCCTTTTTCTCATCCTGTTCTTACAGCAGCAGTCCCCAGATGGCAGTGTTTGGCCATTTTACATGGGTTTTTCATGTTCACTTTTTTTTTTTTTTTTTAAATTTATAGAGTATACAGTCTTTGAAGAACTGCTGTATTCTTCCATGCAGAAGAAAGGGCTGCTTACTAGGAACCAGGGCTTGGTGACTGACTTGATAATTTATTGGTGTTTTTGGAGTCTCACATAAGGACATGTCTTTACTCTTTTTGGATGTCAGTGTTTCACAATGATCTGCTCTCCCCAAACCTCTTCCTGCCATGACACATCTGCCCCTCTCTCACCTTGAATATTCCTCAGTTATTGCAGGCAGCAAGAAGCCAACAGCAAGAGATAACTGTACCTGGATAAATGGCATATCCAGGAGCATCATACAGCCTGTTATCTTTCTTTGCAATTCTAAATTTCCATATTTCTACTGTCAAGGGTGGTTGTGCTTCTTCCCCTTGCCTTACTTCTTCTTTTTTTTTTTTTTTTTACTATCTAGTAAAGGAAGTGGTGAAGTTCAGAATGAAAGTTCAGAATAAAACAACAACATGAGGAAGACAGACTTACTGTTACTTCATTTGGGATGCTGAAGAATACCTGATTCTAGAGGAGAGAAGAAAGAGGTGGTGGGTGCTGACTGTGATGCCCTATTCAGTTGCCTTTTTATTAATGATTTGGGCACAAGAATTAGAACTGAGTTATTTGAGAAGATGAGAGTGGTGATACAGCGTGAGTTTCAGTAACTCAAAGTGGTAAGATTATGCTCTTGAGAACCAGCAGCAACAATCCTTGCTATCACCTGGAAGTGCATCAGAGATGCATCAGAGCATGCCAATTACAAGACGACTGGACTACTGGTGCAGCACAAGTGTGAAGAAGCTCCTCTGCTATGTCATAGCCACTCCCAGCAGAGAGGAAAGAGACTTTCAAGAGACAGAATTTACCTATTGAGGCCTCTGTTGAAACACTGTGTGTAGCGCTGGGTCACTTGCAATTTCCACATGAGGCCCAGTGTGACAAATCATAATCTTGGCAGGTGCAGCACAATGTGCAGTGACAGTGCTCTCTATAAAGGCATCAGTGCAGAGTGAGGGAAAAACAGCTGGGAGTGAGATGAGCTAAGGTGGACGACACACAGTGCTGGCACATGAGCAAGGGATCACTAATATGTTGAGGGTGGAAATCATTGCTTTCTAGCAACTGCAAGTCATCTTTTCAAACAGTCTAAGAAGTCCAAATAACAGCAAGGTGGAATATGACAGGTTTATGGAAGACATGATGGGAAAGGGATGATGTCAGTGACTGAGGGGTTGCCGTCTTCATATACTGTCCTGTGCCACTTCACTCAAAAAAAAAAAAAANAAAAAAAAGATGTAATCTGTCATAAGCCGTTCTTCATTGTGATAAGCTTTAGAGTTCTATCAGCTTGAATCAGACAGCTTTTGGGGCTGAGCTTAATCACTATAACAAGTAAAAAACACATAAAAAAGAAAGGGAAAATATCTTGTCCCCCCTACCCCCCAGATGTGTGTGCTGGTAATTAAACTCACAGTTCAGTTTGCTGCAGTTTTAAGTGGACTGGGTAATGGAAGACTTGTGTTTAAATAGAACAGAACACTCACATGCCTGTCCTATTAGCAGAGGCATTCAGGGAACGGAAAACAATTTTTATTAAGGGCTATTTAGAAACCTCATCTTCCTTAACAGTTCTCTATTCTTAGAGTAATTCTTGTGCTCATTGAAAGCTTTCAAAAGTCATTAAAAAGAACACAAAATAGTCCTAACTTTTTCCTCTGGTATCAGAAAAAAAAAATGCTGACCTTAGAAAATCTTCCAAAAGCTAAGGCAGTTTCAGTGTTGCTGTGACCCACGCCTGATTCTCCACCTACACTTTGAGAAAGCAGTCACTATGAATAGCTAAAGTAAGGGAAAGATGTTGCTTAAGCTTTGTTTCACTTGATGGCTGTACCAGAAGCTGTTTTGGAAATGAAAGGAAAACTCAGGCAAGGACACTTTGCTGGTTTACAAAAGCAGATAAGCTTAACAGCCTGCGATTGGATGTAAGGACTCTTTGCCTGAGATCCTCTAAAATAGGACTTTTACAGGGTCACAGCGTCTGTATGTGTCAGCATCAGTCCATCTTAATATTTTAATCCTTGAGGAAACAGGTGGCTGATAAAGTGGGGAAAAATTGTTAGAGGTTGCAAGCACTAGAGCAAACTTCTGTCTTACTGGACCTTAGGAATCCATGAAGCTCTATAAATGCCTCTACAGCAGGGAAGCAGCAGCAATAGCTCCAGACGTCTTAAGAACTGGAAGTGTAGAAAACTTAGATGTTTTTGTTATTTTGCTTGGCAATTTGCCGTTTTGTTGGCCCAGCTGTGATGGGCAGGTGTGAATGAGGGACAGAAGCTAGAGACCCTCCTTGCCCAGGAATGTCTACACTGACAGCTCCTGCAGCTTTGTCCCAGGCAGTCTACATCTGCACATATTTGATTTGCTCCCATCTTCTCCTCTGGAAGCCAGCTGGGTAGCTCAGATGAGGTGACACAGACAGTCTGCTTCAGGGACCGGTTTCCATCAGGTGACGTTGCACCAGGCTTGGCTCTCTGCGACCATCCAAGTGGGCTGAGTTCCCCTGGTTCCCCTGTGCTCCTTCCCAGGGCACACAGCCATCAACCCCCAGCTTCACCCCACAGAAGACACAGCACTCTACCCTTGCAGAAGCAAGCTGGGAAGCCCCCACAGCAATGACCCTGGGGTCCCAGCTGCTTTGGGGAATGGAGGAGAGTGGGCCCAGGTATGAATGCCTCCGGCCTGTCTGTTTGTGCAGGGGCAACCAGCCCTTCCCCACCAGGAAAGAAGCAGGGACACCTGCCTGGTAGGTTGCTAATTGGTGATGAAGCTATCTAGACAAGAATTTCTAGCTAAAGGGTATTGGAAGAGATTTATCCTTCAAGTATAAGCACTTGTTATCTTCTCTGAGAATGTACTGCTGCCACAGTTTGACAATGCTCATTAACTGTGAGGGGACTAGAAGACGGATAAGTTACTGCATCCTCCCCACCTCCCAAACCCTTTTCTTTCTAGTAATCTGCCCCCCTAGACACATTCTCCTTTCCCATGCCCACACAGTAATGAGCAGCATTTCCTGACCTCCCTGTGGCCACTGACACGTGTGAGTAAGGACCCTTGTGCAGTTTGGCTTCTCCCTTGGTGACAGCTTGGCTATTCTACATCACACTTGATAAACAAAGTGCACGCTTCAGTTGGCAAATGGGCAAACAGCCTGCACTCTTAATGTCTGCTAGCCTTTCTCATTTTCTTCTTTTTAATCTAAATAGTTGAATAGTGCCTGAGTGCTAAGATGAGCAGACTTCTAATGCTAGCTTGGTACAGCATGGTATCTGCAAGCCTTGAAAAGCAGTGCATTAAGACCTCTCTCCTGGAAATAAATATTTGTGATAAGTGGTGTCAAAGAAGAAGCTCATTTCTAAAATAAGATGTGCTTACATTACACATTGACATTTTTTAATGTTAAGAGTGTGGTGTTTAGCTGTTAATAAATATCTATATATAAATAGGCTTAAAGTAAATCAAAGACAGAGCTATAGAACACCTGGAACCTGCAGGTGACTTTTCAAGCTAGTTAATTTTTAAATGAAGACTTGGGGTCAGAGAAGGGAATGATGTGGGGCAAGAAGACAATAATGGTAAAAAAAGGCTTGGCTAGGATTTCTTTCCTAGGCATGTTATTTCAGTTAGTTCATATCTCTTAGATGAATTTAATTATATTTACTACTTCAGCTTTGTAGTTGTTTATCACCATTGCCCACAGGGACCCAGGCAAAGAGGATTTCTGCACCATGAGGGATTCCCTTGGCAGGACAACTAACTAAACTGACCAAACCAACTCACTAAAAAAAAGCCCCCTAATCCTCGGCAGAAAAGCCAAACAAGGAGTGTTGGAGGGGGCTGAAATCAGGACCTGTATGCTGAGGACAAACATGCTTGTGTCATGGAGAGCAACTAGCTAAGCCGGAGCAGGGGCAGCCCGCTTCCTTGCAGGTGGGGTTGCAGCTCCTGGGCTCCCTGGTGGCCGAGATGCAAACGTGGTTGTTGCTCATGCTCTGTCTGGGTTGTTCATGTCATGCCTTATTCCTCTCATTGCCCAGTGGAGTCTCAGAACCTGCTATGGGTTTGGCTTACACCACAGAGGGTCTTTTTTTGTTAGGAGCACTCCCGGAGTACATTTATAATTTATATATATTTATAATTCCAAAATATCGGACGTCAAGCAGGTGGGGCAGAAAGTTGGCTTGGCTGACCACGGATCTTCTTCTGGAGCTTAGGCACAGCAAGAAAGTATATGGCTGCTGGAAGCAGGGTCAGGCAACATGAGGGGACTACAGGGACGCTGTTCACCTTTGTAGGGAGAAAATTTGTGCGGCCAAAGCCCAATCAGAGTTGAAGCTGGCCAGGACTGTGGAATACAATAAAAAGGGCTTTTTTAAATATGTGAACAGTAAAAGCAGGACCAGAGGAAACATAGGTCTGCTACTTGATGAGGATGGTCACCTCACAAACAAGGACATAGGCAAAGCAGAGGTGTTTAATGCCTTCTTTGCCTCTGTCTTCAACACCGATGATGGGCTTCGGGACCTCGCTGAGCTGGAGGACCGTGACGGTGGGAATGATAAACTCCCAGCCAACCCCAAATGTGTGCAGGATTTGCTGCTCCACCTGGATCCATACAAGCCCATGGGGCCTGATGGGATTCATCCCAGGGTGCTCAGAGAGCTGGCTGATGTCATCGCGGGACCTCTCTCAGTTATTTTTCAACGGTCTTGGGAATCTGGAGAGGTCCCAGTGGACTGGAAACTGGCAAATGTTGTGCCAATTTTCAAGAAGGGCAAGAAAGAAGACCCTGGCAACTACAAGCCTGTCAGTCTCACGTCAGTGCCTGGTAAAATGATGGAGAAGATTATCCTGGGGGTTACTGAAATGCACCTGGGGGACAGTGCAGTCATAGGACACAGCCAACATGGTTTCACGAGGGGTAGGTCCTGCTTAACAAATTTAATTTCCTTTTATGATAAGAT
>VXAA01000601.1:304414-379184 GCA_013399115.1 Anseranas semipalmata
GCAGAGAGGGATCTGGGGGTTTTGGTTGATAGCAAGCTGAATATGAGCCAGCAGTGTGCCCTGGCAGCCAGGAGGGCCAACCGTATCCTGGGGTGCATCAGGCACGGCATTGCTAGCCGGTCGAGGGAAGTGATTGTCCCGCTCTACGCTGCGCTGGTGCGGCCTCACCTCAAGCACTGTGTGCAGTTTTGGGCACCACAGTACAAAAAGGAGATGTGAAACTATTGGAGAGTGTCCAGAGAAGGGCTACCAAGATGGTGAAGGGCCTGGAGGGGAAGACGTATGAGGAGCGGCTGAGGTCCCTTGGTTTGTTCAGCCCAGAGAAGAGCAGACTGAGGGGAGGCCTCATGGCGGCCTGCAGCTTCCTCACGAGGGGAGCGGAGGGGCAGGCGCTGATCTCTGCTCTCTGGTGACAGCGACAGGACCTGAGGGAATGGAGTCAAGCTGCGACAGGGGATTCTATGATTCATTTACTACGTCCAAGTTCTCATGTAACCTGACAGAACTTTGTATCACCAGGACCCCCGTTCACTGCCTCTCTAGAAATGGGCTAAGGTTGTCAGGAAGAACAGAAGAGGGACCGTCAAACAGAGAGCATGGCTGCATAAGCTTTTTCCTTAGGAAGCAGAGAAGGAAAGAAAATCAGATTAAAGGAAGAAGCAGTAAGATAAGGGGGGCAAAATTAGCAGGAGGAAGGATTTTGTTCAGTTTTCACATGTAAAGTGAAGTTGTGGCTTCGGCTGTGCTCTGATCTGGATCTTTCTGTCAGTGCCTGCCCTGGAGGCTAGATGGTTGGTATTACTCTGTAGTCAGTTGAGTCCGTTGATGTTTGGGGTTGGGGGATTTCAGGCATTTATAACACCAGAATCAGTCCATCTACTAAAATGGCATTCGAAATTTTCCTTGGGGAGTTGTTCTTTTTCATTTCTGTTTTATCTGAAGTCCATTTAAACTGAATGAAAAACTAAAATTGACTCAGAGCATCCTGAGATCAGTTCTAACTAACAGCACTTGTAGGGATCAAGCAGAGCGACCCCATCCTAGGCTTGTAGCTCTGAGAGAACCCGCTTGGACGGGAGCACAAATGCAATTCTAAGGCCAGGGCTTTCTTAAGCAGGGATGACTGTTCACTTTATCTGTACAACCCTGTGCAGATAAAGAGGGATAGAGATACTGCTACTAAGCAGGGTAAGCTTTGAGTACAGGGCTCTGGGGGCAGCTAATGAGCAGCCTTTTTCCTCAATTAGTTCTTCCTCTGCAGCTTTGCTTCCCCTTTGAAAGCAGATAACTTCATATTGCAGCAAGGAGTAAGTCTGCAGTCTACAGACACAAAACAGACTTTGACCTCCCACAGCTCATCACCTCAGGGGTGATCAGGCATTATCTTCTTCATGTGTGTGTGTTTTGTATGTGTGTGTGTGTGCACGTGTGAAGACAGGCAATCAATTATTTGATACAAATCAAGCTATTGAATTATTTTTGAATATATATATATTTTTTTCTGTCCAATTCTCTTGTATGTGCAGAAATTCCCATTTGATCTCAGACTTGAGAAGCAGGGTTTAAAATGACAGTGCTTTTGCATTGTCCTTCGCCTCAGCAGCTGCATACCTCTGGAGACTTCACAGTGCACCAGAATGGAGGAGGGAGATTCACACTTCAGTGGACAGTCTTTGATAACTTTTTCTGATGTTTTGCCACGGCTTAAACCAGCAGAGACCTGACATACATTCAAATTGCCAGGTACTGACGAAAAGAGCAATGAGATAGGAGAAAAAAATTACCATGTGTCCTTCTGGATTTCTAACTACATGGTAGTGCTGTCAGAGCATCCAATCAGCTTTAAAAGTCTTGTATTTTTATTAGAGCTTCACTTAACTGATATGCTGCACACCCTTTGCACATAAAAAAAAAAAAGTGGCTTTTATTTATACTGGTCAGCTTGGTCACTGACCCCATTACTGCTCCTCTTGTGTTTTCCCAATACAGTATTGAATATATGAGGGAGAAGTTTAAGAAGCATCACTGATTACAGAAAAGGTATGCTTGTTTAAACCACTGGCATGAGAAGTTGACTTATCTGACTGACCATGTCAAGTCAGGTAGAAATTTACAGGTTTTACACAAACACACATGAACACACACACACATACATTCACATGTGAAATCCAGTTAAATTAAGACAAGAGAGGGGGGATTCCTGAGGCAGTTCAAAGAGCTGGTAAACTGCAGAAGTTATTAACCTCAGTTATTAACCTCTGGTAACCCCAGAAGTTATTAACCTAACAGCAGGTAAAAAGATCAGAGAGCAGGACTGCATGGGAATCATTCAAAACAAAGCTAAGATAGGCAAGGGGAAAGAAGAAAGAGAAACTGAGTAAACTGGCTACGTATTGCCTGTATTTGAAACTAGAAGAGAGGGAAGGATATATATATATATGTATATATTTAAGCAGAATGTGAAACACAGGAAAGGAAAAACTTAGGAGAAAAGGAAATGAGGAAGAAGACATGCCTTTCAATGGTTATCTAAATAAGTTAGCACACTTTGGCAAAAATTGAAGAACACAACGCTGGTCCTGTGCTTACAAATTGGGAAGCACAGAAACATTTCCTCTGTATTTTCATGAGATGACCAACTGTCACAGGATATAAACCAGTTATGCATGACAGAAGAGGCAATACCCCAAATCTTGTAAAATGGCCACAGAAATGCACAGCAGCGAACGTGAGTATATTGAGCTATATTAGACTCATAATCCTGTGCTGCACTCAGATTTTTTTTCTAGATATTTGACACCTGAAGTAAAATGCAATAATAATGAACTTAAAAACATGTTGCTGTAAAAACATGCCAAATGGTGCAGGGAGAAAATGGTGATGTTTCTAAGTCAGTGCTCAGAGATAGGTACTATAGAGTGTGAAACATGTGCCATCTAGTACAATCATGTTTGTGGAGAAATCCCTTTGAATGAACACAGAAATAGTGAATCCTAAGTAGGAATCTGAAGATATGAACCACGAAGAAATATGCACTGCTTGTGGAATTTCTGTCTTACTCCTAAAAGGGAAAGTCTTGTAATGTTTATTAAGAAAACAAAAAGAATGACATTTCTTATGTGCCTTCAATTTGTTAGTAGAATTAAACTTTCTAATTTTCTGTTTGAACAGTCTCACTTGCTGGTTCAAGATTTAGAGGAAAGCAGAAAATGCCCATTAAAAGTAAGAAATACAGCTTTTCTGGTTATACAAATAATGTGACTTTGTTGGTGACTAACGACATTACAGAGCTTGAAGCACACATACAATGGACTAGAGTAAAAGCCAGAAGTTTCCTTTTGCCCTTTCCTACTCATTTAAAGCCTTGCACATCCTCCCTGATTTTCACTGCACTGTTCTTTGTCAGCTGCTGTTATTTACTGAGTATTAATGCTCATGGGCCTTTGAAAACTGTGCTTCTGGAAATAAGCTGACAACTGTAACTGTAAAAATGTGATTGTTTTTAGTTTAGTTTTGTTTTAGCATAATGGCTTTGCATCTTCTTAGCAGCTGGAAATGTTGGAAGCAGTCTGAGGACAAGCATGACCAATCTAAGTTGGAAAACATTTTAAAAGCACAGTACAATGCGTTTGGCCTATCTTTACATAATGCAGGCCACAACACAGACCTTACTTGTTGTGGGAAATGGCCCAAGAGGAAAACTGCTCTAGCGCTCAATTACACAGTGCTTGTAGAAATGCACCAACATGCACGTATGTATGTGGGATGAAGGCTCTAAACGTGAGATGCCACACTGGCACCAAGTTCTTGTAATGCAGCGTTGCCACCAACCGCAGCGAGCTAAGCGCAGGACGGTGAGTGGCTCAGGCAGACTGTGGCCGGTCGGGCACTGTACATGCCAGATTAGGGAAAACCTGCAGCCCGCAGGCAAGGCTCAAGCCGTTACATGTGCTGCAAAGAGCGTGCCATGTCTCTCTAGCGAAAACGCGGTGCATCCAGACACCACTTAGGCAGAGACGAGAAGCAGCTGTATTTGGGGGAATGAAACTCTGAGTTTTGCAGCCATGTCCCTGTATCGGCGAGCGTAGCGAGACAAGTCATCAACTCCTCTTCACTTTGCAGAACGTCTTCACTTACTTTGCCAGAAAATTAACTTTTAAAACCTTTCTTTTTGTGCTCATTTGTCTTCTTTCATCTGTCACGACCTGCCTGCTGCAATGCTGCCTTTCCACTGGGAATAAATAGAAAAGGATAGTATTCAGTCTTACTAAAAAGGGATGAAAAAAAAGAAGACTCGTGCTGCCAGACAGCCCTGGCCCCGGAGCTTCTTCCAGCCCTTGCCCCGTGCCCTTCGTTGCAACTCGGCACAAAATTTCCTCGCTGTCCGGGCAGGACGCGCCTTGACCCTTACGCCGCCCCGTACCCCGCCGGTGCTGCTGCTGCGGCGGCGGCGGCGGCGCGGGGGCTGCTGGGACACGTCGGCTCCTCCCATGCCGGCTTCCCGTTGGTGCCTGAGCGGGGCTCCACTTCCGTCTGGGGGCCGCGCCCCTCGCGGAGCGCCGGCTGGCCGCTGGCCAATAGCAGGGCCGCGCAGGCAGGCTCGGTGGCCGCTGATTGGCGGCAGGCGAGGAGGGGCGGGGCGGGAGGAAGCCGGGAGCGGGTCCGGCGCGGGCCGGCGGGAGCGGCGGGGATGCGGCTGCGGCTGCGCTGGGGGCCNGGGCGTCGCGCTGTTCCTGCGCGGCTTCTTCCCGCTGCCCGTGCGCTCCCTGCCGCGCAGGGAGGCCCGCGGGGACCCGCCCGCCGAGCCGGCACCGCCCGGCCCAGGTAAGGCGCGCATTTTTTACTTTTTTTTTAAATTTCGTTCCCCTTTCCCTATCCGCAGTGCTGCCCTTACACCGGTNCATGGCTGCCGTTTCGGTCAGCGCGCTTCGTGTGCTGGATTGGATAGTTTCCTGGTTGTAAGAAGAGTGTTTGTGAGAGTCGCTGTTTCTGTGATGCTCGCTACAACGTGCGAGTAGCTTCATGCCACTTCAGTGAGACTTTAGCACTTCAGTAGTGAGGAGAGAGACAGCAGCAGAAAGGGTTTCCATCAAAGTCCAGCCACGTTGCCAAATACACAATATTGTGGTCTCTTACTGTTTATCCGAAATCATGGTCTTTACACGTC
The DNA here is from genome assembly GCA_013399115.1 of Anseranas semipalmata. Taxonomy (NCBI): domain Eukaryota; kingdom Metazoa; phylum Chordata; class Aves; order Anseriformes; family Anseranatidae; genus Anseranas; species Anseranas semipalmata. Next base: position 309,582 of record VXAA01000601.1, read on the forward strand.
CTGCTTTATTCCTTGGTTGAAACTGTGAAACTTTTCAATTTTGCAACCGTCTTTTTAATGCAGAGGCTGTAGAGATTGTGCTGATGCATAGCTGTCTTGTATGTCCAGTCACAAATTGTGTTAAACTAATATCAAGCACGGGAGGATGCACATGCCAGAGTGTTGTTCACCAGTGTGTGGAACCTGTGGGATGAGACTTTGTGTTCAGGGAGTAGCTGAACTGAGTCGTATTTTGGCCTTGCGAAACACCTGCTTAGGACGTCTGCTTATGGTTTACCTCGTTGAACAGGGTTGGGACTGCCATACTTCAGCTGCTTGCTGCGTGTTGTAGTTAATTCCTCTAAGTGTATGACATTATGCGTGTTGGGACAGGCTTACTCACCTTGCAGACAACAGTGGACAGGAGAGACAGTTGCATAATCCAGAGCATGGTGTCCCAGTACCAGTTCAGCAGGAACACTGTAAAACTCTAACCTGGTAACAGCCTTCAGCTGACACTGCCAGGCTGCAGTTAGTTATTTAGCTGGAGATTACCAACACTGTCAGGGATGTCTGATAGGTTGTGCTGTGAAGATCTGAATCTCAGGTGTAAGTGTGAGTGAAACTTTGCATTCCCACATGAGTATTAGTGGGAGATTTTGGGAGAGGTGGAAGGGTCAGACAGTTGGGCTTTGAAGAGCTTTGAGCTGAAGAGTGTAAATGTGTGCCCGAGCTCTCTACAAAGAGCTTAAATTAAGGCACGTTGCTGGTAATCGCAGGTGTGGCTAGACAAAAATGGAGTGACAGGGAAGATTTTTTCCTACCTATAGTTCTTGGGGTAGAGTTTGCGTGCAGAGTGATCTGTTGGTCTGGCCAATAAGCTCTAACGGTGGGGGATTGCGTCCTAAGCCACGATCCAGAAGGCTTTCAGCCTACTTTGGATCTGTTCCAAAGAATGTTTCTTCAATGCTTCGGTGTTTCCTGAATGTTTCGCTTTGGGAGCCCTGACTGCCATTGGATCCATGCTAGTTTGCCTGTGGGACAACTGATACAATTCTGTCCTTGCTTGCATAATAGTGTGTCCTTGCAGCCCGTCATTTTAATAAGTTTTTGGTAGAACCTGTAGTTTCGTTCACTGCTTACAGAAGCTCAGCTTCATTTCTGGAAAAGTAAGTTTTCTAAATAACTTTGCCAGGAATAAATAAGCATGCTTCATACCACTGCTTGAACTGTCTTACAATAAGAAATTTTAGGTGACTTGTAATTGACTACTAATTCCTTTACACCTTGACATGCTGATGAGTAACACTGTAGGGGGGGCTGATTCCATGCAGTATCAGCGCTGCTGTCACGTGAGCAGGGTATATGCGTTTGTGAGCTGGCGTCCAGCAAGTTTTGCTTCCCTAGGCAAGTGTCAATTATGAGAAGGATGTGTGTAACAGTATAGCGCATCCAGTTCTGGTGTCTTGTTTTTCATTCGGAGCCAGAGCAAGCCTGCCAGTTTGATCATTCAAGTCCTTGAAAAAACATCATTGTCTTTTTAATCAAGGTTGCTGGGGGTTAGTATTTTTGTAGCTGAGGTTTCCCTCTTCCCCCTGCTGTGCCCCTCTCTCCAGTTTCCTCACCTGGAAAAATAACTACCACTAGCAAGTTTCAGAATGTCAATTTACTGATGTTTATTCATGTATCCAAAAATACAGTTTCTGAGCTCATTTTTGAGGTTCTGTTGTTAGACACAATTATCCACGACCTTCCCAACTTGTCAACCACTTATTCAGAAACACACTTTACTCTAAAACAGTGTAAATACCCTAACTTTATTTAATGCATATACTAAGAAGGTGATCCGCCACAGTGTTGTCTGGTTAGAGATCTACAGATAAGATCTACTCTGCTTCCATCTTTGTCCTTCTGTGTTTTCTCCTGGAAGAGATGTGGGACCTGTGCAGGCTGGGCCAAAGCCTGCTGCTGTAAAAGCGAAATGTCACCGTGTGGACGGAGCTCAATGCAAATGAAGATTTGCTGCTGCCACCGTTAAGCCCACATGAGAGAAAGAGGGGGGCTTGCAGGCATGCCACGACCCGCTGCTGGAGGCACAGCTGTGCTGTGACTGCCTGCGTGGCTTGTTCAGGGGATTCTGGAACTGGATTTTGGCGCTGCAGCTGCTGTCACTGAACTATCCTAGCATAAGGTCTTCGACCTAGAAGGGCGCGAGCATGCAGAAATCTTTTCACTTCCAGTTTCAGTGAAATTGTGTTTATTTCTTTGTAATTCTCGTGTTCTCTGACGGTGAGATTTGATTGAGGGGCATTGCTTGAGATATGTAGCACATATGCAGCACAGATGAATGCTACATCTTTTTTCTTAAAAAAAAAAAGCTGTCTGTTGCAGTTACATAGTTCAGTCTTACTAAATTAACCAGAGACGGTAGAAGCTATCCCTTCTTACTCCTTCAGACTATCTGCTGTGGAGTTTTTCCTTAGTTCTCACAATTTCACATACTGCACTCCATTCGTTCTGTTATTTTGTTTGTTTGTTTGTTTTTCTTCCTAAACACTGAATTGGATTTTTTTGTTTTGTTTTTGTCTCATTCCTGTGCTGGATGGCCTGAAAACTCAACTTCCTCTGATTATGTCTAATGTTTGCAATTGTTTGCAACTTCTTGCTTCTGAACATAAAGTTAATAAAGCACTTGGAGGCACGCTTTTCTGTGGTGAAATTGTCCTTTAATTTGTGTCTATCAAATGTTATAATTTGTTGATGGTTTTATATACCTTTTTTTTTTGTTGTTGTTCTTTAGGAATGGTTTCTAACTGGACCAAAATTCCACCACCACTTTTCAAAAAAGTTGTCCTTGTCCTGATAGATGCTTTGAGAGATGACTTTGTCTTTGGTTCCAAAGGTAAACAGTTCATGCCTTATACTACACAAGTTATCGAAAAAGGAACGTCTTACAGCTTCATTGCTGAAGCAAAGCCACCCACTGTGACTATGCCTCGAATTAAGGTAAGTGGTTTGGTTCCCTTTAGGGTTGTTTCATCTCGGAAAGCTGGGAAGGATGGTTTGTTTCATACGCTCAGAGTTAGCATAAAGAACGGGTTTGCTCAGTTTGTGGCTGGAACTTACTTTGCTGTAGTGGTGCAAATGGTAGAATTCTGATTTGCCATCACCCAGATGTGCAGAAAAGGTCAGGCATTAAGGGAAAGTAGAGGGGCTGAGGAAGTGGTGGTAGATCCTACTTGAGACACTTTGCCTTGTTTTCTTCCTTTTTTTGGTAGCTCTGTAGTAGGAAGATCTGTGAGAATCAGATAAGGGCAGTTAGGGCTGTGGTGCTGGCTTAAATGATTGACATAATCTTGGGAAGGCAGCCTCACAGCCATCAAATTTTCCAGTTGTCTTCTATCCAAGAGCATTTTTGTTGATGTTTCTCATTGTGTCCTTGCAACTTACGACAGGCAAGTCTAGTTGGATGTAAATTTGTATTGTCATAGAGATGTTTTTGCAGACTTTAAAAAGAAAATTGTGCCAAGCTCAAGGTAACTAAAAGATGGATTTTGGCTGTGTGATTGAAATATTTCATCATCTGGGCTTGTCTGTGGTGGATCTGAGTGGTATTTCTTCATGGAAGAAGCTGAGAGACAGAGTTTTGGCAGGTCAGTTAGAAGGCCTGTGAGAGAGTGAGGGGAAAACAATCTGATAACTCTTGATGGGTGAACTTCCTTGCATTTGTCCAGAAGATTCTTAATTTCTGCTTTGTGTGCGCTACCATTGCTAGTATTGGCCTAAGTTAGTTTACGTAGGCCATTTAAACAGTTTTGTTGGTGATTTGCTGAACTGAAGCAAATTTCAACTGGGATAAAAGGTGGTTTTGCTGCACACTGATTAAGAAAATATTATTTTTACTTTCCTCTTAAGTACGTAGCATCTCTGACATCAATTAGCAGCGTGTTGTGACAGTTGGTATGATGTGGCATGGCAGTTCATATATTCTTCTACTTTATTACATTTTGTTATTGAAAGTGTAGTGTCTTTGCCCTCTGCTTCATTACTTTTGCTTATGCTAATTTTTTGTTCTGAGTATTGTAAACTTTTTAATTTCTGTTAATACAGATCCTTTTCTTTCCTTGTTTTAAGCAGGCTTTGATGACGGGTAGCATTCCTGGCTTCATTGATGTTATTGTGAACCTCAACTCTCCAGCTCTGTTGGATGACAACCTGATTTGGCAAGCAAAAACAGCTGGGAAAAGAATAATCTTTTATGGTGATGATACTTGGGTTAAGTTGTTTCCAAAGCATTTTGTGGAATATGATGGAACAACGTCCTTTTTTGTGTCAGATTTTACAGAGGTGGGAGGCTTTTTAGAATCTTAAATAATGTGTGTACAAACACATAGTGACAACTTTTGAAAATGAGTGAAACTATTCTTGTGCTGCAATATGAACCTGGCAATTAAATAGAAACTGGATTGTATGTTTTCAGTGTTGACAACGTGGAGCTAAGGATTTCAGTTCCTCGTGCATAGGCTGTGGAGAAGTGTTTGGATAATACAGTAATGAACTGTGTTACTTACAGAGTGTTTAAAAATGCCACTATCCATGGTTCCAGTTTCCTATCACATTTATATTAATACAGGCCATCTTTAAAAGGCCTGCTCATAGATAATCTTATTCTCCCAGAGGCATACTTTCTGTAGCGTTCTATTGCTTTTGTAGGTGCAAGATTATTGGTTTTTCAGTATGTTGGAAAAGAGGGAACATAAACAGTAAATGAAACAAATTCTAAAAACTCTTATTCTGGGAATACTAAAAGAGTCAATGGGCTAGTAGTTCTAGTTTGTATTTTGAACCTTTGATTTGTAAAACCTCAGGCCATTACCTTGGTGCTACTGACATGAGTAGTTTATTATCATGTTTAAGGAAGTTAGGCCCAATCTGAATGGAAGGTACTTTTCATTGGTTATTCTAGTAAAGCCTCGTGGAAGCTTCAACATGGAGTGAAAAAATACAAACATGCTGCTGGGTCTGTGATTATATAGCTCTCAAGCTTTTCATTCAGTTTTTCTGCTTTCTGAGTGAGAGTCCATTAAAGACATAGCATTTCACAGTTTTTTAGGTAGTTATATCTAACAGAGTCAACAGAGTAGTGTTGCTTGTGAAATGTTTAAATATTTTTAATATCTAGAGAAAATACATGCAACTAAAAATGGGTTGTGAACTTAAGCAGGAGAACTTACAAGGCAGGCCTCAAATAGCATTTTTCAGATCTTTCTTCTTTCTTCCTATGTGGTCAGGTCTTTTTGACATAGTAAATGCAATCCATTTGTGTTCGCACAGTAGCAAAAATGAATTGAAAGAGCAGGAGTGTTTTTTTTTTTCTTTTCCCCTACGCATCCAAGCTCCAAAGAGTGGCTGTTCCCTATATCTGCTTCTCTGAAGTGATGAATCAGGAGTGTAAAGGATGAAAGTGACTAAAAATGTCTTGAAACACTTTTAAAAAGTGTCTGTGGAAGCATGTCAATTCTGTTTTCTCTACTTGTATGTAATTTGATCCTTCACAAGCAGAAGAGATTGAAATGGGGTGAGGGATCTTTTGTGGGATTGAATCTTTGACTCTGGCATTGAAATGATCGATGTGATTTCTTTTTTCTTTTAAATTTGAGTGGCTGTAATTTTCATCAGCTTCTACAGAACTTTGGTAGTGGCAAGCTAATTTTTCTATGCTTTTTTACAATGGGGAAATTATTTTTCTTTTAATTGTTTTCCTTTTATTTCTGAGGTTGATGATAATGTTACCAGACATTTGGATAGAGTGTTAAAGAGAGAAGACTGGGATCTCCTAATACTACATTACCTGGGATTGGACCATATTGGACATATGACTGGGCCAAACAGTCCACTAGTGGGACCAAAACTTCGTGAAATGGATAACATCCTGAAGAAGATTCATATTTCTCTTCTTTCAAAGGTAATATATCTTGTTCTGAGATCAAAATATGTTAATTATAGAATAGCATTGCATTAATATTCTTCAAAACAATTGCTTGTTTGTGGACAGTAGTTTATTCCTAGACCAAAGTGAGTATTCTTCCGTTCTTTTTCCTTCCCTGCCCATTCCTCAGTTAACAATGCAGTGTAGCATTTTTAAGGATTTGCCAGCTGACCTTAGCAACATCAGTTAACTGTCTTTTCTGAACAACTGTGGTAAATAACTCCCCCTTGGTGTTCAGGAAGAGGGAAGGAATGCGAGCCAAAATTCTTTTATTGCTCATGGATTAAAATGGTAGCCAGTGTGCTTTTCTAGTGATGAAATTCACCAGAAGGAATAATGGGTATATATAGCTATGTCACTCATTTTTATGACTTGAAGGTATACCTAATTCTCAGATATTGAAAAGTATCAAATAAAGGTGGAGATTGTAGACAGCATTTTTCTTGCTTTCAAATGTAGCACATTAAATTATCAAATCTAAATCTATTTTTAGAGTTGGAGATACAGGATGTCGCTTATCTAAATAGTCTGGATGTTGAAATACCACATCATAATTCCAAGTGGTCTGAAGCTTATTTTTTTAGGCAACTGCAATTCAGAATAGTTGCACTTAAAATTTCAGTAGTATTTTTAGACAAGAGAATAGTATCAAATTAAAGGAGAGGTTAAAATCTTGGTTGTGGAGGTTATAATTTCATTTATGTTGTGTGGTTTTGGCACAGTTTGTTTGTGTGTTACACTTTTGCCAACTATATGCAAGGCTTTGTATTAGTTCTAGAATATGGAAAGAATAAAAGCACTTTTCTTTTGGATACAACAGGTGCCAGTAATCATTAGCAACTTTGTTATGGGATGACAGTATTTATTTTCTGTGGTCTTTGATTTGTTACCTCAAAACTGTGGAACAGGCCTCTCTTACGCTTCTGTTCCTCTGTCTTCAGAAAAATATACATGATTTGACATCAGTCGTGTTAGTTTTCTACTCCAAAGACACTTGAGAGATTGGAGAAGAAATATGAATTTAACCTTCTTCTTACATTTCTCTACACCATGTTTGAGTTTAAAACTCACAATCTAAAATGGAAACAAAATTAATTTTGTTTGTTTCACCAATGTAGCTTATTTTCTTTGACCCTGCTCAAATGTTCTTTAACCCATTGCTTATTGTAAGATTTATAAAATAGGTTTATCATATTAAATTAATATTTTTAAATATTAATAATTTTAAGATTATATTTTATTAAAATCTCAGTGAAGCTGAAGACACTCTTCAGCTAGGGGAAACAGATTTCTCTGTCAGTGCTACTGCTCCTGTACTCCTGATTTTTTTCACAAAGTACGAGGACCTTTATTTAATCCCTCAGTCAGGTTCTTCTGACTCTAAATGGGTTGTGTTTTTGTTTTATCTTATTTTAAAAAGCTTCTTTAGAAGTACTTGTTATATAATGATACATAGGTGTACCTTAACTTTTAGAAACAAATATTGCTGCATAACACTTAGCTGCGGACATCTCTGGTAATCTGCTCTGAGTGTTGTGAGCCAATTTTGAAAATCGATTATTTTCAATAAATATTTGTGCATGAGAGTGATAAAGATAACGGAACATTACATATATACATATTCTTCATACAGTAACTTATTTCTGTGGTTTGCAGGAAGGAGAGGCTTCTCTGCCAAGTTTGCTGGTTGTTTGTGGGGATCATGGGATGTCTGAAACAGGTAGTCATGGCGGTTCTTCAGAAGGTGAAGTGCGTACACCACTGCTGTTTATTAGCTCTGCTTTTGAAAAGAGAAATGGTAAGGATCAAAAAAACTTGCTTTACTATAATACCCCTTTTTAAAACACTTTTCTGTATTTAATTTATATTATAAAATATTTATAATATAAAATATTTGTATTTATATATCTTCCTGCAAAGTACTGTGGTTGTATCATGTTATCATCCTGGTGGTGCTGGAATTTAGCTCACGGTTCATTGTACATGTATCTGGCAAGATATCACACATTCTGTGTGGTCTGTATGTTGTTTAGCTGGTGTTTGCATCTGTGTCATGCTGAAACTGTGGCTTTTAGACTGTGTAACCACAGACAGAATTAGGTATTGCTTAGATTACAACCTTTTGCAGAACTGTGCTACTTGAATCTTCAAAGCTAATGAGATCTCTTTTTGTCAGGATCATGGGTTACTGGTAAACAGATAAAATGAGAACTAAAATCCTGTTTGAAGTGAGTTTTAAGCTTTGTCTTTCTTGGCCAGAGTATTTCCCTGGCCTCCATTCTTCCCTCTCAGATGTCCAGGATAGAAGAGTCAATACCAATTGCTCATGCTGAGAATAACAAGAAAGAGGAAGAATTGCTCTTATGAAAGGAAGAGAGTTGAACAGGGAAAACGAGACCATTGATTGATAAGCATCTAAGGAAAGAATATGGAGCATGAGTATATTTACCGTATTGGCCAGACAGTTCATTTTAAATCATTAATGTGAGGTTGTCTGCTGCTGAAGCTCATTTTCTACTTGTATAATGTAGCTTAAGGTAAGAAGAAAGAAGGGAGTAGCGTGGTAGTTTGTCACAATCTTTAGTCTAACTTACAACACCTTGCTTAATTAAACTCCTTGACTAAGTGAATCAGTGAGATTTAGTTACAGGAGCAAGCATATTCTTCAAAATAATACTTCTCCCTGCCTTTCATTCTGCCTCTTGCCCATTTCCATCTGATTTCCCGCTTGCCGAACCTTGTCTTGCTTATTTTGCTGGACGTTCCTGTAGCACAGTGAAGGTACACTTATCTGTCTATCATTGGCAAAACTGGTATCCAGCTGGAATAGAAAGGATTGCTTGAGGAGTCCTTGAACTCCTCAGATACAAAAACAAGACAAAAAAGTCAAGAGCTGACTAAAGCTCTCAGGTAAGTTTTTGCTTTATAAATGTAACTGGTATGTGTTGACAACCAGGCCATAAGAGTGTTGATTTCTGTAAATGCAATCTCTTACTTATTTGGATTAGTTTCTGTTATGGTTAATCTGAACATTGCAATTTTTACAATGTATGAAATATATCCAGTCAACTGACCTTTGGGATCAAGTCTGTGATTTGTAATGATATCTGTGTAAATACTCAACACCTTGCTTCTCATTGCTATGGCAGTCAAAATTCTAGTGGTTGCTCCTTATGAGCCTACTCTAGACAAAATGTATTGTGGTTAATATGGTAGACCTCAAAATAGTAATCTTGTGGGCTTTCACATTTAGCATGTGGTCAGATTATTGCTTGCGTAGCCTTCTACGGAGATGTGTCACCCATGATTGACTAAATGTTTTTGGTAGTTGGGCTTTTTTAACCAGTTAAAAACTTGCCGTTAAAGATGAAATCTGAAAACTGCTGACATACAGGCATTCATGCAAAGAGGATTTAGGGATTATAGATGGCATTCTAAACAAGGATGGGATTAATCACAACTAGATGAGAAATGAGAGATGAAGTTCTAATGCTCTTAGAGGGAGAAGCAATGAAGAGAGCAATGAAAGCTATATATCAATTTTTTTTCATGGACTTAAGTCAAAACACTTGATGCCTGGATTTGCAAAGAGAACTAGGTAAGCGCAGCATAGGAAAACTTATGTAACTAGTAAGGCACAGGAAGCAACGACTGGTGCTGCAATCTTAAGTGGTTGCTTACATTAGGGAAATATCTCACGTGTATAGATAGATGTCTGTGAAACTGAAGGCTAATCCTGAAAACTGCAGTCAGGTAATGGGATCCTGCACAGAACTTTTTAGAATCATGGGGTTTTCATGCATGGAGCTCCAGGATTTGGGCCTCAGTATTCCTTTACCTGACCTCTGATTCTGTTTGCCTAGCAACCTGGTATGACAACAGCTACAGATTTAATTAATATCAAGAAGCTTCTAGAATGCTGCCAGCATTATTTTAGGTTCTCATTCTTCATTCATGCATAAAATCAGTTTGCTGTAGTGCTTTCTATTCTTTCTAATGTAAAAGTTATCAAACCCTCTCAGGATGTAAACTGCGACTGGATATTATTAAGGTGGTCTCCTGGACAATCTCCACATTTGCACTTGTATAACATTCATGTTGCATTTACAGTAATTGCTTACTTGAAGAGTGGTACTTGCTGAGAACTGAATATATTTTTTGTTTTACAACAAAAAAGATCACTCTGTAGACCACCTGAAATAGTTGACCGATGAACATATTTGCAAACTAACAAGATGGCTGTCTCTTTCGGTAGAAATAGAATGGGCCTCTAATCAAAATGCTTTTTTTTTTCTTTGTCTTTTCTCTTCTTTTTGGTTCTAGGTCCTCTAACCCAACCTGAACTTGTGCAACAAACTGATTTGGCTAGTACACTCGCAGTAGGTCTTGGTCTACCAATTTCAAGAAACAGTGTTGGGAACCTTATATTACCAGTTCTGGGAGGCAAGACAATGAGGGAACAACTACGTTTCTTGCACTTGAATGGATTCCAGCTTAGCAGACTGCTGCAAGAGAATATACCTGCCTTTGAAAAAGGTAAATCATCTAAAAAAAACAATAAGTGTACAAGAGGATATTTACCTAATAATATGATATTATTTATAACACAGTTTGAGGTTTTAGGTTCAGGAGTATAGTATGGCACTGCAAATTAGCTATTTAATTGAGAGCAGTATTCAGAGAAATAATGTTGAGTTCACTCTACTGTTGTCTACTCAGTCACAGTGCTTCTGAATAAAGTTTTTTTTAATGGCCACAGAATCACAGAATATCCCGAGTTGGAAGGGACCCATAAGGATCATCGAGTCCAACTCCTGGCACTGCACAGGTCTACCCAAAATTTTAGACCATGTGACTAAGTGCACAGTCCAAACGCCTCTTAAATTCAGACAGGCTTGGTGCAGTGACTACTTCACTGGGGAGCCTGTTCCAGTGTGCAACCACCCTCTCAGAGAAGAACCTCTTCCTGATGTCCAACCTAAACCTCCCCTGCCTCAGCTTGACACCATTGCCGCGGGTTCTATCACTGGTGATTAAGGAGAACAGGTCGGCGCCTGGCCCTCCACTCCCCCTCGCAAGGAAGTTGTAGACTGCGATGAGGTCTCCCCTCAGCCTCCTCTTCTCCAGGCTGAACAGGCCAAGTGACCTCAGCCGCTCCTCATACGTCTTCCCCTCTAGGCCCTTCACCATCTTCATCGCCCTCCTCTGGACACTCTCCAGCAGTTTTACATCCTTTTTGTACTGTGGTGCCCAGAACTGCACACAGCACTCAAGGTGAGGCCGCACCAGCGCAGAGCAGAGCGGGACAATCCCTTCCCTCGACCGGCTAGCAATGCCGTGCCTGATGCACCCCAGGGTACGGTTGGCCCTCCTGGCTGCCAGGGCACACTGCTGGCTCATATTCAGCTTGCTGTCAACCACAACCCCCAGATCCCTCTCTGCGGGGCTGCTCTCCAGTGTCTCATTGCCCAGTCTGTACGTGTAGCCAGGGTTGCCCCGTCCCAGGTGCAGGACGCGGCACTTGCTCTGGAGCAGAAATAATGATGGAGGAGTAAGATTAAAGTAAAACTGCTAGTGTAGTTAAACCTAATTGTTTTCATGTGTGCTGTTTGTGAGGTATCTGACATAGGGCACTGATCCTGAGCACTAGTTGAAGGAATAGCACAATGGAATGAATTTTCTGGTTTAGAGAAAATGCTCCAAATAATGTTGGGAAATAATTTAAAATGAGTTTCTTTCCATTTCTTTCTTCTGAGTGAAGTTACTTGGAGTGAGAACCTAGATAACTGCAAAATTGCTAATAAAAATACGCATAGGAATGCACATATGTATTTGTATGTGTTAGGAGGAAGGAATAAAAAAAACAAGGTTTAAAATAACCGAAAGAAATACGGTGGGTCTGTCCTAGCACAATGTAGTGTTTGTTTAAGAAGCATGGTACAAACTGCAACACAAACAAGCAAGTTAATATCATAATTATATGAATAAAATTTAGAGAGTAGTCAGAGGCTAAAGGAGAATATTTTACCATGGACATAAGGAAATGTTGTTGTCTAAAAGTGATTGTGAAGCTTGAAGTCCTTGTCACTTGACTTCTGATCTGTTGAATCACAGAAATAACTGAATAGGCACGTAAAGCTGTGTTGTTACAGCTATAAGTAGTTAAAGTGGAAAACAGTATTAAGTTCAGCAAGATAATCATTGTAGGTCAGAAATTAATTATCTTTCAACATTGTGGCTTCTAATCATAATTAAACCATGTCTGGGAGTCTAACAAAACAAGTGCTGCCTATGGTGGTGAAGTGTTAATAGTAGGACACGTTCCATCTATTCTGATACTTTTGCCCCTGTCAATGGGTCAAGTGAGGAAACTCGCTGTGCTGGTGGAGTTCAGAATTGAAAATTCTAACACAAAGCTACATTTGACTATTTCTGTAAGCACTGGTGAAGCAGACTGAAGCTTCTACCAGCTTCTGTTCTATATCTTCATTTTTGTCCAGCAACAGCTTTATTTCAACTTGTGGATTTCATTTGAGAAATGAAATTTAAATAGCTCAGGATGGAAATGAGAAGAATTTTAATGCTACTTGCTTGTGACTGTGAACTGCTATTAGAAGTGCTACTCTACTGAAAAGCACTCATGATGAGCTCCTCTCCTTTCAGTAACAGTGTCAGTAAAATGGAATGAAATCCAAGTCCTTGTAGCTTTTTGTGCAGAGTCTCTGTGTTGCTGTACACTCCTTAGGGGTTTTGTTCTTACAGGGTCCTAGATGTGTAAGGCTGTAGCTTAATACACATCATAGGAAGCTTTGCTTAAGACCGTTAAGATTGGCAGGGATAAGAGATGCCTTGCTGTTTGTTTAGTGTTAAGTTTCACTGTTGTGCATACTCGTAGATAATTTTTTCTTCAAGGATCACCTCCTCCAACCTGAAGAGCAGTGTCACCATGTGGAGGAAATCCACGTGTGGAGCAAATAAGACAGAGGTGGCAGGAGGCATGTGTGGATGAGCAAGGGGCTCCTGACTAGACTTGGATATGAAAAGGAAGCATGCAAGAAGCAGAACGAGGGTCGGGCAGCCTGGGTACATTATACACATTGTCTGAATATGTAGGGATGAGATTAGAATAGCCAAAGGCTATCTGGAGTTTTTTGGTGAGGGAAGCAGAAAGTGCTTCCACAGGTACGTTGGTAGCAAAACAAAGACTTGGGAAAATGTGGGCCTGCTGCTGAGTGGGGCAGTGGACCTGATGGCAAAGGACATGGAAAAGGCTGAGGTAGTCAATGCCTTCTTTGCCTCAGCCCTTACTGGTAAGACCAGGCTTCAGGAATACTAAGCCTCTGAGACCTATGGGAAAGTGTGGAGCAAGGAAGACTTACCCTTAGGGGAGGAGGACCAAGTTAGGAAACATTTAAACTGAATATACAAAAGTCTGTGGGACCTGATGAAAAACAACCACAAGTGCTGAAGGAACTAGGCAATGTCATTGCAAAGCATTCTTGAAAATCTTTGAAAGGCTTTGGAGATAAGGGGAGGTTCCTGAGGACTGGAATAAAGAAAATGTCACTCCTGTCTTCAGGCAGGACAAAAAGGAGAATCTAGGGCACTACAAGCTGGTCAGCCTTACCTTGATTCTAGGGAAGGTGATGGAGCAAATATTCCTGGAAAGCAAATTTATGGCGGACAAGAAGGTGATTGGGAGTAGTCAGCATGAATTTATGAAGTGGAAATCATGCTTCATCCACCTGGCAGCCTTCTACAAGAAGTTGTCTGGCTTGGTGGATGAATGGAGAGAGCTGGGTGTTGTTCATCTTGTCAAAAGCCTTGCTAATGTGTTTGTCTCCCATACTAGACAAAGACAAACTGATACAGTACAGACTAGATAAATGGATGGTCAGTGCAATGGACTAAAAAGTGGCTGAACTTCCACTCTCAGAGGGTTGTGATCAGTGGCAAAGCCCAGCTGGAGGCAAGTCACTAGTCGCAGACCCCAGGGGTTAACACTGGTGCCAGTACTGTTTAACATCTTCATTAATGACCTGGATGATGTGACAGAGCGCTCCTCAGCAAGTTTGCAGATGGTACACAACTAGGAGAATTATACACCAGCTGGGTTTGCTGCCATTAAGACAGACTGGAGAAATGGGCTGACAGGAACCTCATGAAGTTCAGCAAAAAGAAGTGCTGGGAACAAGTAATTCCATGCAACAGTGCAGGCTGGGTGCTGGCTGGCTGGAGAGCAGCTTGGTGGGGAAAGACAAAGGGTCCTGCAGGATACCAAGTTGAACATAAAGCAGCAATACATCCTTGTGGAAAGAAGGCCAGTGGCATACAGGATTGTGTTAGGAAGGCAGTCATCAGCAGGTCAATCCTTCCTCTTTCCTCAGTTATGGTGAGATCATGTCTGGGGTCCTGGGCCCAGTTCTTCCAGTATAAGGAAGACATGGATATAGTGTAGTGAGTGCAGTGAATGGCCATGCAGTTGATGAAAGGATTGGAACATTTGTTACACGAGGAGGGAGGCTGAGGGTGCTCGGACTGTTCAGCTGGGAGAGGAGAAGACTCAGCGGGGACCTTATCGATATGTATAATACCTGATGGAAGGGAATAAAGAAGATCGAACCAGACTGTACTTGGTGTTGCCTGGCAAGTGGACAAGAGGCAGAGGGCATAAGTTGAAATACAGGAAACTTTGTTTAAATGAAAAGAAACTTTTTTTTTCTGTAAGGGAAATAAAACACTGGAATGAGTTGCCCAGAGAGATTGTGGATTCTCATACCTGGAGACATTCCAGACCTGACTGGGTGTGGTTGTGAGCGAAGTGTTCTAGCTTACCCTGCTCTGAGCCTTTGGTTCTTGCTTGTGGATCATCTGCACACTCACCAGAGTTGTGCTGACAAGTCTTGGGCCATGCCATTTCTGAATCCCACAGATGAAGTGTGCTGCCAGGTTTTTGAAGGTAAGAAACCCCAGAAAGTAACCCAGTTAGACATCTTGCTCATTTGGCAACTGCAAGTTGAAACTTTATAATTCAGATTCTCAACTAGTAACAATTGGTAGATCATGAAATTTCAGATGAATGCTAATCAAAAATGCGTGTGAGTGGAGTTGCAGTTTAAAGGGACAGGTACTTGCAGGGATAGCCTAAGCCTTGTTGCCTTTAAAAAAACAAAAATAAAATAATAAAAAAAAATATATATACACACATTTATATACATATTTATTTATATATATAAATCATAGAATCATAGAGCAGCCCAGGTTGGAAGACACCTCAAAATATTAGGAGGCCTAGCCTTTCAAGGGAGAAGGGAGCTCACATGTCCAGTCACATCTTGAAAACCTCCAGTGATGGGATTCTACCACGTCCTTGGTGAGGTTGTTCTGGTGACTGATTGTTCTCACTGCACCTAGAAAATCACTTTGGGTTTCTTAGTATGTTCATACCTCACTGTAAGGCAGACAACTGTAGATAGCTAGTACTGCTTCCTTCCTGTTCTGAACTTCAGAACATTCATCTGAATAATGAACTAGTCATGTTTCTGTAAAAGACACTTTACAGTGGAATGAAAAGCCACACTTGAGTGCAATTTGGATGTTACTAAAATGAATGTCCACTTTTTAGTTTGGAACCAATCCTGAACTTGCATTACGTGTACGTATTGAATGAAATAATTTGCTTATTTCTGAGAGATTTATGTACTGAAACCAGAGAAGTCACTTCTACGTTATACATTCCTTTTGTATATTTATCAATTTTTAAATGATTGCTGCCTGTGATTGTAACTAAACGAAATTGTTATCAACCAGTTGCTTGGGAAGAGACATTTGCTGTGACAGTGTTGGAGGAAGGCTGAAGCAGAAAACGCTAATATAATTCTGTGCAAGCTATCCATTCCCAGTGCTTTGGGAAACCTGTAGCGCAGGGCAAGCTTGCTTTGGATTTGGCCTCAAGTTAAGCTTCTCTTGTGTGTATGCCATGCAGGACTGACTTGCAAATGTTATCCACCGGTTACCAAAATGTTTCTTCAACAACGCAGAGTCTGTGACCTGCCTTGTTTTATACTTACTGCATAGAGATGTGTCATTGAACGCATTATTGGAGTTCTCGAAAGAAAATTTGGTAACCCCAGTCCCTCATTCCTTTCTGCAAAATCTTGATATCATTCCCTTAATTTATTTTAAAATGTAAATGCAGTTTGATTAGAACAGTTATCTTTCACAACATGGATAGAATGTGTTTGCTGGGCAGTAGCATGGAGAGAGATAATGAGAGTAAGATAAAAATGCTAAAAGGAAGAAAGATGGAGATGGGGCAAAAAGCATGAAAAGGGACTGGAGCAGGAAGAAGATGCAGGGAGAATTTATTTAGATTTCAAAATATAACTTGAACAAGTTTCAAAGTTCTGTGTAATAAAATAGTGTCATGTCAAATCTGAGTTTGATTAAAGCTCATTTTAGGTGATCCTTTCTGGATTTCTGGATTTTCTCAAAAGTATGAATATTTAAGTTTTTTTATTTGAAACAAGAGTTATTTGAACTTCTATACTGGAAGAGGAACTTTCTAGGGAATTCACAGTTCAAGAACAGTGAATGATAGGAAAGTCTCCATTGCACACTGGCAGCTGTCTTGATACACAAGTGCTTGCTGCTCGTTGAATTGTACTCACCAGCAGATACCTCTAAGCCTCCTGCATAATAGCATCAGCATGCTTTGGGAGTATAGAATAGAATAGTTCAGTTGGAAGGGACCTACAAACATCACCAAGTCCATTTCCCTAACCACTTTAGAGCTAACCAAAACTTAATGCATGTTATTGAGGCCATTATCCAAATGCCTCTTGAACACTGACAGGCCTGGGGCACCAACCACCTCTCTAGGAAGCCTGTTCCAGTGTCTGACCACCCTCACGGTGCAGAAATGTTTCCTAACGCCCAGTCTGACCCTCTCTAGGCGCAGCTCTGTGCCGATCCCTCGCGTCCTGTCATGGGTGACCGGGGAGCAGAGACGGGCACCTCCCTCTGTGCCTCCCTCCTCAGGGGGTCGCAGAGAGCAACGAGGTCGCCTCTCAGCTCCTCGTCTCCAGACCGGGCAACCCAAGTGTCCTCAGCCTCTCCTCACAGGACATGCCTTCAGCCCTTCCACCAGCTTTGTTGCACTCCTCTCGACACCTTCAAGGACCTTAACATCCTTTTCATATTGCTGAGCCCAGAACTGCACATAAAATTGAAGTTGAGGCCACACAAATGCTAAATACAGCAGGAGCATCACCTCTTTTGGCCAGCTGGCGATGCTGTTCCATGCATCCCAAAGTGTGGTTTGCCCTCTTGGCTGCCAGGGCACGCTGCTGGCTCACGCTGAGCCTGTTGTCACCAGCACCCCCAGGTCCCCTTCTGCTGAGCTGCTCTCCAGCCGCTCATCTCTCATCTGTGCCTGTGTCCGGCATTGCTCTGTCCCGGGTGCATTTTCCTTTGTTGAGCTTCATGCTGGTGATGATTGCCCAATGCTCTAGATTGTCTAGATCCCTCTGCAAGGCTTCTCATCCCTCCAGAGAGTCAGCAGCACCTCCCAGTCTAGTAGTGTCAGCAAACTTGTTAAGGATGCATTCAACTCCTGCATCCGGATCATTGATAAAAATGTCGAGCGGAACTGACCCCAGAATTAAGCCCTGGGGAACACCAGTAGTGACTGTCTGCCAGCCAGATGTAGTCCCATTCACTGCAACCCGCTGAGCTCTGCTGTTCAGCCAGGTCATCACCCAGCATAATGTGAACCAGTTTACTCACAGTAAGACGATCTGTCCAGAAGGATGCTGTGCGGGATGGTATCAAAAGCCTTACTAAAATGTATGTTAATATGTTAGAAGTCGTGGAAGAGAGGACCTGATTCCGAGTTAAACATTACTTTGTAAAATTCTTATGTTGATTCAGCCTGTAGTAAATCACTGTCTTGTAGTGATAAGAGACTTATAAACCATAAACACAGTTCTTTCATAACTGCACAGGAATTGTGAGTAGAAATACTTCATTCACCTTCACTTGAAATAAAATAAAAAATGTGTCTGAATTTAATAATGTATATCTTCATTTGCTGAAAAGGACTTGCAAACAGCACAATGGTTTCTACCAAGTGTGATCCACTGTTGATCTACCAGGAGTAAAAACTAGCTGTAATTTAAGTCTTTGTGACACCAAACTTATTTCAGTCACTGCTTTAATGCTTGCCTTCTGAAACTATGCAGGAAATCTTTTGCCATCCTTTTAGCTAAGAAGTTAAAGATTTCAAGATAGGAGGATGATGTTGTTATATAACAATTTCCAAGTTGGCCATTTTACTCTTAAGTTGTCATTAACTTTAAAGTGACATGGAAATAGCAAGGATCCTGGGTAGTGTTGTACATTGGACTCAGTGATCCTTGCAGGTCCCTTCCAATATGGGATATTCTATGGTAGTTATTGATGTGAAGTGAAACTAAACATTTATTTCTTGCAAAAAATACAGATGCATGTGAATGTTTACGTAACATAATGTGCAGTAAAATACCAGTTCCTTCTGTTGTTGATTGAATTTATGTTGTGATTGCATACTATTCTCAGTGACCAGTTTTTAAATACCGCATGGCATATTGGAGTACGGTATGATGCACCTATAAAATGAAAAAGGAAAGCATGTCTTAAGTGCTTTTAGAAACAATACCACTGTCAACATTTACAATACAACACAGCAACTGATCTAATTTGCTGTGTTGCTAATACATGCTCTTGAAATTAAACTTACATGAGTGAGTAGAATACTCATCAAGTGGATGTATGACCCTAACTAATGATTTGGGCAGAATTAATTTTTTTTTTTTACCTTTATGCTTATAATGATAAATTGTTCTAATTTTTTTGCACGTGTGAAAAAAATGATGTCTCTTCTGTGTTTGCCTGCAGAATCTGGTTATTGTCATAGCTGAGTAAATCTTTTTTGGAAGTAAAAGTTCTATTGAGGCTCAGGTTTTTGTGCGGCAACTTTTTGTGTTAATGTTTAGCAATGGGAAAGTTGACAATGAAAATCAACATTAGTGATGGTAGAATAAAATGGTAGAGTCCTCTTTTGTATCCTTTGAATTGACTTGTATCATTGTTTCTCCACACCCACCCTTTGTCATACATCAACCAGAACATTTAACTGTAAAGTAAGGATTCTGTGGAATACCCAGTAGTTCTGGGAGGGGAAGTACATGCAGGACAAAAGCTACTGCTGCTGTAGCTGCAAAGAACTTCTAAAGTAGGATTTGGGTATTTGTTTCTTTCCTGTGTCTCCTGTTGTCCTTACTCAAGCTTTTCAAATAAATTTAGAAAGAGCAGAGTACTGCAGATGTTAAGTATGAGAGAGGAAGAAGAGAGAATGTAATGTCTTTGTACCTGTATTAAAAACCATACTCATATGAAAACCCGAGCCCACAGAATTAAATGGATTCTTTGTTATTTGTAAAATGCAAGGAACTGATTTAAAATAACGTCCTACAGGGATGTAGTCTGGTGTTAGACTTGTCCTCATGCCCAGTTCTGAAAGAGGAGCATAATCTTCATGTTCTCACTGGTGGTTCCAGAAAACTTGATCAAAACTACATTTCCACAAGAAAATATTTCCTAGATAGGGAAAACAGGTGATTGACCTGGAAGGTTTTTATTTTTAATTAGTCGTGTCGCCACCCTCACTCTCCCTGCATGTCCCACCAAGTTTTTCTTCTGGTCAGAATTCCTTTAGATGTGGACAGGACATCATGAAATCACCTTCCACTACAAGCCTTTTCCTTCCATAGGTTGATGGCAGCATCAAGTCTTCTCTTTTTTTTTTTTAACTAGGTTGGACTGCAGTCAACCCTTACACTATAGCAAAAATACCGACTTTCACTGAAGAGGTTTGCTTTGCACCATCTTGATAATCCAAATGCCTGAAGCTGACCCGCGCACTTCAGCTGTTAACTTTTCTATCACTGCTTCAAAATTTGGCTTGTTTTGCATTTCAGTTTGTGTTACCAATGGATTCTTATTACATTTGTAGCAAAATTGGGGCTCCTAATCTGTTGTGTGTATGTCCTTCGTTGTTTTCTCTAGAGATCAGTGGTTTGATGATTTCCCACTTGGCTTGAGCAATACAGCCTGGATAATGAGTGGCTCCAGTGGAAAACATGACTTTTTTTTTCAGGATTTAAAGCATTTGAATACATTTATTCTGGAAACCTTTTGTAAAAGTAAATGGCTATTTTAATACGTTTGTCACTTTTACAGGCCTTGACATTCTATCTGATGAGGAATTAATTGGTTTTATTCTGAGTAACTCATTATGGCCTTGCTGCAGGAAGATAACATAACTTTCTGTGTATGAAAGAAATTTCAACTCCTATAGCAAGTTTTCTTTAGGTTATACAAGCAAATAGAAAAATATGGTTAGGTCTCTAATTATCTTCCTTTGTTCATGGATCCTCTTACCCGTTTTTCTGTTTTTTTTCCCCCATTAGATCCTGGATATGAGCAGTTTAAGATAGCAGAAAAGTCCCATGGTAACTGGATCAAACTGTACTTAGAGGGGAATAATTCAGAAATACTCTTGAGTCTTGGCAAAAAGGTCCTGAAGCAATATTTGGAGGCCCTGAAGACTTTGAGTTCTTCACTAAGCAAACAAGTGGCGCAGTATGACATGTATTCAATGATGGTGGGGACTGTGATCGTTATGGAGGTATGAAAATACAACCTTCTGCGAAAGATGCTAAGTGCAAGACATGAAAGTTCCTGTTTTTTGACTACTTAGTGTATACTCTTCAGAATTAACTGTTCTAGGGTTTGCCGACTGTATTTGGAGCGTGAGTGTAATACTCTTTTTAAAGAATAATTTAGCCTTTAAAATGATTCAAGAGAGGTTTTGATGAAGCTGCTTATGTCTTGATATAACTAGGTATGGTAAATATGTAGATGTCCTACAACTTACATTACTCCTGTATCAGTTAGCCTTAGAGTTTTTGAGGAGACTTACTGCATTAAAAACAACAACATCAACAAAGAATGTCTGCAAGAAAGTTCCTATTTTTAACTCTTTATCTAACAGCAAGTGCAGCTGTTTAGAACAAGCAAGACACTGTGTGGCTGACTTTGACCATTCCAAGCATTCTTCTTTGTACTGATAGGCCTAGACCCCCGAAATAAGTACTTGCTGAAAGGAGCTGGGTCGCCATTCCATATCTCATGTAGGAATAAAGATAATATATTCCATGTCTGAAACTTGAAGTGGTTCTTTGCATTTGATATTTTGGGGAAATCTCAAGTGTTGGAAATAGCATCTGTGGTAATGCTTTGGGAAACATGCTGAGTGGATACCATACTTGGACACTGGACTTGTATATACAGAAACTCACACTTACCTTTTAGATGACATTACTGTCAACTTTTGTGAGAATAAGAATTGTTCCCTAGGATGGAAATATCTACTACAAGCTTGATTTAGTCCTAGCATGTGTGCAGTGCTGTACACCTACAAGGCTGTATAATAGCTGTACCTCTGGTTCTGTTCAGCATCTGCAATGGATAATAGATGAGCAGCTGTTTCTTATTTGGGTCCCCTCAGTCCTTGCAGGCTGTATGCCTCATCTCGTATGCATTGTTCTCTGTGTACAGAACACATTTGACATGGCTTTCTGGAGGACTGCTTGGTGGGCTTTGTCACTGCTGACCACTTCACAGGAGTTAGTTCCACAGCCCCTGTAGGAGACGAGATGGTAGGTTCTGTTACCACTCTAAAGATAGCAAATCTGGAGATGGACAGTGCCTGCTGTGAAGCTGAAATGCTTATAGTCCTTTCTTGTTCCTTTGTTTTGGGAACCTAAGGATTCAAGCTCTTGACAGTAACTTTGTACCTGCAGCACTGGAATTCTATTTTTTCTGGAATGCAGCTGTTGGTGTTTAGTTTTTCAACAAAACAGATCTCAGGTATTTTAGTCAATGGGCCTGTATCAACAGAAACATTCAGCTACTAACTGTGAAAAGTTTGGTTGACAAGAGCTTGCTCACTGTCACTGGAAGACTCTTTACAAAACATCCAGATTTTTTTTTTTTTCATAGTGCAATACTGAAGAAACTGCCTTGCTTTCCAAAATTGTTTTGTCTTGTATGTATTTTTTTCCACCCTCAACCATAGAAATAAAGGCAGGGAATCTCACAGGTGACTACAAACTGCATGATTCTATAAATGCTATTTATCATGTATTTTGAATGAGGAGAATACCTCTGGGACATGAACTAGTAACTGTGCATTTGCTCAAAAGACCTAAATTTAGATTTATAGTTGAGAAAAATTTGAACATTTTAGTATCATGAGTGCTTTGTTCTAATTGTAAGTCGTGTGTTAAAAAATAAAACTTGAGCCAGTATGGTGCAGTGAAACCTCATGCTTTCATAACTAAGCGTACTGTGGAAAGTACAATACGAAGAAGAATGGACTACTGCAATGCATTGCAATTTTTTTGATCTATTTTACTATATCTTGCTGTATTGCTGGATAAGTTTTAGATTAGAGGTCTTCACAAGTGAAAATGGAAGATTATAGGTTGGCAGTGCTCTGGTATCATTGCTTTTATTTTGATTTGTTTTAATCTTGCCCTACCAGAAGCAGATTGAGCTCAGTTTAGTCCTATCTCCATCTGTGCCCCTTGCAAAACATCGTGGCACGTGGCTGAACTTCCTCTGTACGTGTACATGGGTAGCAGAAATTACTCATGATGGTATTCATCTCCACTCCTACCTGAGAGGAAATGTGGAATGGTGCCTGATCGGTGTGCAGGTTAGAGTGAAGCAAAAGTACAACTGGTAAAGCAAATTAAGAAAAGGAGAGAGACAAAAATAAATACAAGGAGAATTCATGAGCTTGAAAAACAGCATGCACTTGTATGATAGCATGAGAACTTTCCCTGGCCTGGGAAGCTATGTAACTCAGCAAAAAAATCTATATAACTTGTGAGGTAAATGGCCTTTGGTAGAGTATGTGTGCAGCTTTTTATTTACAGGTTATAAAAAATGAGTCGAATTTGCTTGCTTAGGAGCTATTTTGGTATTGAGAGTTAAAACACTTAATTTTGTAGAGAGTTAAAACTCTTACAGTGAATGAAGATCATGCATATGATCAGGCACAGCAGGTCAGGAGGCATATAGTAATTTATTAAAACTGGATAAATTGTGTGTCCAAGCCCATAAATCAATAAATGAAAACACAATCTTTGATTCTTCCCTTTATATGGTGATACCTTACGCAGGTCAAACCATCCAGGATAGTGTTTGACAGCTTTTTAAGTCAAGTATATATACTAGAGTGACATGGATGACAACAGTATGATTTTTTTGTGTGAATTCTCACTGTATGTTTTTGTATGTTTTTTTTTTTTCCCCTAGGTTCTGCTGCTGCTTTTGCTCAGTGTGCCAAAAGCTCTGAGCAGCCGGGCAGAATTTGAAGTGCCCCTCTCCCCTTCGCTATTCTCTCTGCTGTTTTACTTGATGTGTCTGCTGCTGTGTGCAGTTCACGTCATTGTATGTACATCAGCAGAAAGTTTGTGCTATTTCTGCAGTATGTCCTGGTTAACAGCAGTTGGAGTGATGATGCTGATTTCTGCTCTCATGTGTGGTATTTTATCTGCCATTGGAAAGATCCTTGAGAATTCCAGACTTCCACTGAAGGTGAGAGCATTCATTAATTATGGTTCAAAATGTTTTGTTCTTTATGGCATACTTTCAGATAAAGTTTTGTAAAGATTTTGTGTGTGTGTACTTAAAGGAACTGTAATTTGTAATGTAATTAGTATCATTTAAAATTAGTGTTGAAATGTGGTATACTCACTGTGGCATGATAACAGATTCCTGTAATGAAGATCACAGAAGTGCTTATTTTTGCATGACTTAAAGAAGTGTTTTAATTAGTGTACATTATTTTGCAGTTGATTTTATGAGGTCGGAAGCAGTTCTGCTTTGTACTAATTTTATGTTGTTACACAGTGATGTTTCACAATTTCAATTAATGCAAGATGTATGATATTTAGCAAGAACATTTCTTCAAGCTAAAACGCAGACTATTTGACTTGCAGAACTAGGTAACTGCTCTATTCAATGTAATTGAGAGCAGTCACTGCTGAGCAGAGATTAATATTGTAGTCTGTGCAACTATATGCTGGAATTCCTGAGCTTAACTATAAATTTAAATTCTTTTGAGTAAGGCTGCTAATTTTTATTATTCAAGCTATACCAGTTGTAGTTTATCATTGTGTTTCTGTAATTTCTGAATTTGTGTCATTCGTTCTTGGAAATGCTGTTTTCCTGAGAGAAGCCTTGGACTAAAAGTAATGCCTTTCGCTCCTGATGGCAGCTTTTTTTTTTTTTTTCCCCATTTCAGTTTTCTTAGTTTTCTTTGGTGCAGTTCATTTTAGTGTACTAAAAGTGATTAAAAAAGACATTTTAATAGGTCATGTTGTTTCATGCTTATATTTATTGGTAATATAAGATTTATATGTGTATGTTGATCACTTAGACTAAAGTAGAGTAAAAAGTCAGCTATCACTTCTGCTTAATGATATCAGGAAAAGAAGTTTCATCTCAAGTGTAACTGCTAGCAGAACAGTCTAAGTGTAGATCATGGTTTTTGGTACTGAAAATTTTTGTGTCAAACTAGTTTTAATGTTTTGGTACCAAACCTAGTGATGCTTTTGTGGATTATTGTTAAAGGCAAATGAAAGAAGAAAGCAAAATTAATCAATGTGAATGGAGAAATCTGCTGAATGAGATGCGTAGTTGTACAGTTTGTTAACACTGTTAGTACTTAGGAGTGCGTTTGTCTTTAAATGGACTCAGTTCACTTCAGCCTTTTCTGAGTTGTACTACTTAGAGCCTTTAATGATCTTAGTGTAAATGAGGTAGAAATTCTTCTTTGTAGAAAGTAAAAGAATATGGCCTTGAAATAATAATTAATGATCCAGTGTATTGTGTAGAATCTTAACATTTACTTGCTATTCAATAATAAACAAAAGCAACTATGGGAAACAAGCTCATTTTTCATCTTAACTGTTAATATTTTTTCTAATTTTAACAAACAGTAAGAACTTAAAAGTGATGATGATCTAGACCTATATAAAATTTACAGATGATCCACTTCAACTGGGTTGAGAACGATGACAGTGGATTATAGCTTTGTCCTCTAGAATGATAGTCTCAGAGCAACTCAGTCTGTTTTTGACCTGAAATCTTCCTTACATGCCAAGAGATGAGTTAATCCTTTGTGACACCCACTACTGTAGGAGTAATGGGCATTAATGGGCACTTATCTTTAGTCTCATTAAAGATAAAAGGATGACTAGCCTTCAGACATAAGTACTGCACTTCTGACTATTATACCTATCCATGAGGTCAGCTGGGAAAATGAGCGTGACACTTTTCTTGCATGTCCAGGATCAGAGCTTGAAGCCTCTATAGGAGAAGCAGTGATGCAAAGCTTCTTGTCCTTTACATTAAAGTGATAGGCTACACAGAGGCTTGTGCTCTGTGTGTGCCTTTAGAACAGATGCCTGGAGACCTGCTGTTTTTTCTGATTTTTGTGCATATTCCTTCCTTCGTACTCAACGTACAATACGTGGGCTGGAAGTACTGTGCAAAGTTATTATCAACCAGCCTCTGCTTAAGATGTGTTTCAAAGTTTTTGTTTATTTGTTCAGTATTTCCTCAGGGAAAGCCTTTTAACTCTTTAATAGGACTGCTCCCGTTCCTTTGTCATTCCTTCATTTTGGTTCATTTTGTCATACCTCTTGTTGCTGGCTGGCTTTTTTGCTTTTGGGATGAGGCTGACCTCAAGGGCTGTTAGCACTGCATTGTTTGTCTGTATTTTTGATAATTCCTTTCTTAGTTTTCTGCTTTAGGCAGTCTGATCTGGTCTTCCCCTCCCTTTTTCTTTCCCCAGTGATGTATTTACTCTTTGTATGGGATGACATTTTATGTGGTTGGGTTTGAATTGTGCTTTATCTTGTGGTAGGTAAAGGCTTGTATTTTCTTGGGGAGTTCTGTTTCTGTGGTCACTGAATGTGTATAAGCTGACCATTCCAAATGTATACTTGAAATGGACAGGCTGTGTCCGTCACGGGTTGTTGCTTACTGAAGAAGGCGATGTCTTGGCTGGGTGGTTTGTATTGCTGTGTTGCATTTCCCACTCCTGCTTTCTCTCCTTTGGGGAACTCTGGGGATAACAGGATCTTGCTAGAGCTCCTTCCTGAAAAAAACACTCATGAGCTGCAGACCATGAGGTCTCCTAGACACCGGAGACAGCCCTTCAGCTTCATGCACCCAAACAGTGGTGCCAGAACTAGCAATACACTGAGCTGATCAAAGAAAGAGTATGTGAACACCGTGTAAATCGTTCACCCCTGCTGGCCTTTTGGCTTCTGCTCTTACCCACGAAGCTTCAGAGAACTTACTGAGTCCTCCTTTGAGTAAGCTTTGGCCCACACTTTTTGGGGCTTCCCAGGCTGTGGTTGTGCTTCAGGGAATCTGGAGCAAAGATTCAAGCTTCAGTCTTTTCTCCTCCCTCTGCATTAGTTGGCTTTTCTCGCAGTGCTAAATTTAGAACAGGCTGTTACTGTGTATTGTTGTACAGGTATGAGCTCTGCATTTTTAGTTTGGCCTGAGTCTTAGGGTTTTGTTCCCACCTGTTCTTGGCACATTTACATCCTTGCTGGTGAGAGGCAGCTGCAGGTGTGAACAGCTTCCTGCAGGTGGCTGATGTATTGTTAATACAGCTGCTCTGTCAGTGATTGCAGCAGCAACTGCAAAACATCTCCTGGTATTCAAAACTTGGGTTGGGTGGAATGCCTTTCCTTATGAAATGGATTAATTGCTGCCTCCCTGATGGATGCAAGTAATTCTGTCAAGAAACACAGGAAAATGAGCACCCATATAATCCATGCTGTTCCACTTTTGGAGTTAATCATTCCAAGGAACTTCCATAACCATAAACTGTTGGCCATTTCTGATGATTCCACCTTGTCAGCTGTGCCTAGGAAATACAGACAAGAGTATGTGTGAGAAGTCTTTATCCATCCCTTATATTTCAGCCTTCTTCCCTACCCCTGCTTTCCCTGTACATATGCCCTTGAGAACACATGGAGCAAAAACAGACTGATTAGAAATGACATCCTGCATGCTGTATTCAGTTTCGTATCTTTGCCTCCAGTGCCCCACATTCTGCTTATAAGAGACCGCAGCAGCTGGAGCTTTCTCCCTGGTTGATGTAGGGCTGTAAACCCAGTCCCCTGTTACTTGAAGAAGGATGTTTCAGCAGCAACTTGTCTGCTTTTCCTCTTTGGTACCAGCTATTGTGACCAGCTGGAACTTAAGAAGTGGGGAAAAAAGCTTTATTCACAAATGAAATTTGGTGTCACTGGCAGTAACACCTCTGTCATTTTAGGAAAATGATCAGATAGTGTCTCTTGGACACAAAGATGGTTATTTTTGTGTCACCTTGGCAAATATCTCCATTTGGCTGTAATGGGACAGTTATCAATTCAAGTGTTTCCTGCTCGGACTGGAAAAGTGGGGGAATACGTGAAATTGGTGCATCATGAATCCTAAGCATTTTCCGGAGTTTTACCTAGCTGGGAGGTAAGGACATACCAGCAGATGATCAGATCAGCTGCTTCAAGCTGATAATACATGAATGAGGAGTTTTTCAGCAATGTTTTCAAGATCTGTGACACCCTCCTACCCCCTCCCAAGGCTGGGGTTAGTACCACTGAAAAGTACTGTGACTCTCCGTTCTTGGGCTGTGTTTGTATTCCTTACCTGAGACATATTTGAAGATATGGGAAGCTGAAGTATGTCTTACGAAGCAGACATGACTTTGTATCCAGACCTGTAGCAGTCCATTTTCATCAACCCATCTTCATCCTACTCCATAAATGACTGGATTGCTGGATGCATATCTCATCTCGTAGTCAAATAAGCTTTGCTGTTCCTGTTCAAGTTCCAGAGCAAGCTTGAAATATGTTGCATGTTTACTTAGTGCCTCCATTCCTGACATGTGTAAAAGCAGTGACCTGTATTTGATTTACATTTTTACCAGTCTCAGGGCTGTTGCAGAAAGAGGTTGTGGCTTCTTGCAGGTAGCTGTTTATATGAAGATACAGCCTGGAGAATGTGAAAGGGAGCAGAGGATGATCCGGTGTATTTACAGGTAATTGAAGTGCAAGCAGTAAAATACACAATTGTGTCCCAGCTTCTATCCCCTTTTCCAGCAGAATACTTAGACTTTAGGAAGAAGCAGATTGTCTGTATATATTCTCTGTTGATCTTGAAGTGCCTTCTATTAGAATTAGGAGTACTGTTACATTTCAAATTTGTCTCAATCCAAGTGCCCATGACCTGTGTTTATCCACAGTCTGCATATGCACTCTACATCTGAAAGAGCTCTGAAATCTTGCTTTTCTGATGTCAGGAGGAGAATCCTGAATCAAGGTCTTGCCAGTTAAAAAATCTAAAAGCTTTCTCTAAGCTTATGCTATATGGTAAAATGCAGGTATTTGAAAAGTAATTAAGATAAGCTCTCCTGTTAATGACTTCAGAGCTTTTTTTTCTTTAAATTGTTTCCGTTCACATCTAAAGATTTCTTTCAAGTGCTTCTCATTTGTAATGCTTGTTTTTTTTTTTTCACTGTGACTGTATATAGAAGCTGATTACCAAGTTCATGAATTTTCTGAAGACCAGTGCAGGCAGTGTTAGCATCTGCTTCCTGACTGTTATTTATAGGTTCTGATTACTATGTTTCTAGCAGCACCAGTCCCTTCTTTTAATGACACTTCAGGCTTTAAATAGTTCTGCAGCCCTTTATGAATTCCAGAAGATATTCAAAAATGTTAACTTCTTGTTCATAGCTTCACTCTAATTGCATGCCAGTTTTTAAGTACAGTATTTACTACTACTACTAGTTGCAATGTTTTCATATTTCTGATAGAAATCAGAATCAATAGTTTTTTGATAATAGAATCCGGAAGTTAAAGCTTGTGAAATACAGTTTTTGAGAAGCTTAATTGTGCACAGTTGTGTATTTTTGTTACTTAAACAAAATGTTCTCTTTTCTTTTTAGTTTAAAGTACTCTATTCATTTTAAAATATTTTTTTTCTCTTCTGTGCAGTATTCCTTACTGACCTGAATGATAAAATATTTTATACAATTGTACCAAAAATATAATTACATTTTTTGATTTGGTGGGAAAAAAAAGGTGATTAGATGATGCTCTGACTGGGTAGCTCTCTAAAATCCCAAACTGCTGTGAAAATGTACCAGGAGCAAATGTGATCTGTAAGATTTTATTGCAGGGAAGCTATCATTACTGGAAATCAAGACTGGATGCAGGGAGCTCATGTATCAGAATTGAATTGAATGTATTTAAATTTTAGGTGATGGTGGGCATGAAAAATAAAATGTTCTACATAGAATGGTTTGGGTTGGAAGGAACCTTAAAGATCATCTAATTC
This sequence comes from Anseranas semipalmata, assembly GCA_013399115.1. Lineage (NCBI taxonomy): Eukaryota > Metazoa > Chordata > Aves > Anseriformes > Anseranatidae > Anseranas > Anseranas semipalmata. The sequence continues at coordinate 339,088 of VXAA01000601.1, forward strand.
CAACTCCCCTGCCATGGGCAGAGATACCTTCCACCAGACAAGGTTGATTGTAGAATTCCTCAGGCATTAAAAATGGATGATTAATTTCTGTGAAAAAGATCTTTCTCTCAACTGCACAGAAGGCTCGTAACTGGAATTGGACCTGGAAGATAAAGTACAGGAGGTTTTATGTCAAACTGCAGTAAATGTAAGCTTCATGGGCAGGGGTGCATATATTCTATGGTTTGTTTATTGGCATCTGTGCAAGCTGGCCAAAGATGTTCAGAAGTATGGCAAGCAAATACGTTTCTGGATTATTTACAGAATCACAGAATCACAGAACCATTTAGGTTGGAAGAGACCTCGAAGATCACCTAGTCCAACCTATGACCTAACACTAACAAGTCCTCCACTAAGCCATGTCGCTAAGCTCTACATCCAAACGTCTTTTAAATACATCCAGGGATGGTGACTCAACCTCTTCCCTGGGCAGCCTGTTCCAATGCCTCACAACCCTTTCAGTAAAGAATTTTTTCCTAATATCCAACCTAAACCTCCCCTGGCACAACTTCAGCCTGTTCCCCCTCGTCCTATCACCTGGCACGTGGGAGAAGAGACCAATCCCCACCTCGCTACAGCCTCCTTCCAGGTACCTGTAGAGAGCGATAAGGTCACCCCTGAGCCTCCTCTTCTCCAGGCTAAACAACCCCAGCTCCCTCAGCCGCTCCTCGTAGGACTTGTTCTCCAGACCCCTCACCAGCTTCGTTGCCCTTCTTTGGACACACATTTAATTACTAATGCTTGTATATCAAGTATTAAAGCTACCTGGGCTTGGCAAATGACACGTTTAAATTGAAAGCCAGGCATATAGAAATCTCATAAACGAAAATTCTGTACTAAATTTGTGTGTCAAGATAGTGGTGTGAGTCATATAAGCTTTTTAGTATCTGGAGTGCTTACTGGGTTCTTGAGGACTGGAGGTGTTCAGCACTTAGGAAGTCAGAGCAGTGAATAGAGTAGGACCTACACTTTTGTTGCTGTAAAACAGATCTAAAAACTAAGAACAATCCAAGTAATCTAAGGTCAGGCTGTATAAAAAACTGTAATGATAACATTCCTCATATGGCACAGCTCATATGAGGGATTACCAGTAAATTTAGAAAACCTTGATGAAGCTATTTTCAGTATTTCTTAGACCACGAAGGCTCAGGAGATTATAATTTGCCGCATAATTTTTCATCTTGCATAGATTTGCTCAAGTAACTAACTCTGATCTGAAATGTGGCTTATTGATAAATGCCATTGGACTTAACCCTTTGATGTGAATGTAGGAGTAAATTTTTTTTATTTTCACTGGAATTGTTAGTCAGACAAACAAGCATGAAATATGGACTTCTAACACTGGGATATTTCACACTAATGCCATCATTTTTATGAGGTTGTTGCATGTTCCCCATTGATAATACATCATTTTTTCAGTTAATGAACCTACTGTTCTGCCAAGTGAACTTGTTTTCCTGTCAGTGCTGACAACCACCTGGTACAAGAGAGCAATCCTTATGTAGATTTTATTTTATGTCTTATAAAGGAGACAAATGAATTGTATTGAATACTGATTCATTCTCATTTGTTGAGAATCTGACATTCCTTTGTGCAAGCAGATGGTTCTTATGTGCTCTCCTATCATCTAGTTAGCCAAGACTCTTAAGGTCAGTATTGTGGAATTATTGCAGTTTAAGCTTTCCATAGTTCAGTGATGTAACCTTCATGTCTTATTGTTTCTGAATTTCATGGTCTTTAGTCTCTGCACAGACTTCAGCTGTACCTGGTCTTTTTGTTCCAAAATGTAGTTTATGGTTTCTGATTTGCAAAATAAAGCGCTAAACAAAAAGGAGTGATCTGTAGGGCACCAAAGAAATTTCAAATGCTAATAAATTTAGATTGTGGGCCTGTGCAGTTTTTGAGATGATGACTGTTCCTGTGATAACTTTTTAGTTGTTTTCATTATTATAGTGAGTATAGCCTCTTTTATTATTATTATTATTATTATTATTATTATTATTATTTCTTAAGTGCAGTCACTTTAGCGTAAGGTATTTCTCTAACAACACAATAAATGGAGGTGATATGAATAGGTGATAACTTTATACCTCCTGCACTCATTCTCATACATCTTATCCAGTCTTGATTCTGCAAAAGTTGTTTTCCTCAAAGCAAAATCATGGTAGTGTTAATTGTCTTATTGGGTCAGGTGTGCGTGGTCTTGGTTATTGAACAAAAATGCATATACTGCTGTCAGTCAGTCTTAAGCATAAGTGAGACCTCAGAATTGCATCTAGATGTTCAGGGTTATTAGTATGTTTATATCCACTTTCTTGTTCCTTGCTCTCAGATTAGTGTTTATCTGTATTTTTCTAATAAAGATGATTTAAACAGTTCGGGAATGTGAGTACGTTCTCTGGAAGATTTGTCTCTATGAATATTCAATAATGTTTTTTAAAGTTTGTTCATAAGGTCAAATGTAGGAGGATGATGTGGTTGAAGTATGTAGTTAAAGAAGTTAATGTGATGGTGGTTTCAGAGATCTTTGTTGTGAAGTGAAAATGACATGCAGTGGTTTGGATTTGGCTTTTAAGTTGTTTATCAGATGTTTATAGTATCGGTTTAAGACACACTATTTGAAATTCTCTAATAGAGGAAGCATTAATGAGAAAATAAAATAGTAAATGATGATTTTTGAAACTGCTTTTTCCAAAATGCTTCACGGGTATAGAGCCCTATTTGCTAAGGTGTGTGAGGAAGCCCCTGCTGCAGGGCTGAGCATTTCTCCTGCCCTTCTGCTGGAGCCCAGCCTGGGCTCGCATCCCCACCTCCAGCTCAGACTTTGAGTCTTCCCAGGGACAGGTTTTCCTCCTACTCGCGTCTAGTTCGGCTTGGAATTTTCTAGCAAATTAAACATAGATACTCGTAACGCAGTGGATTAAATTCAGCAGAGGGAAAGATACACACGATGAGGTGCCTCCAGTCACCGTCACTTGGACCTCTCGCACAGCCATGTACTCTCTGGTCCCTCCAGCTCCTGATGTGAGGCCCGCAAGCTTTGTGGCCCAAGGCCTCGCTTGCCGTGAGGCCTCGCAGCGCTCAGACGCGGGACAGAGGGTGAAGTTGCACAGAAGGACGGGTCAGAGGGGCTTTGACAAGACAGGGCAGATCGCAGCGATCAGGCGCAGGGCTGTCGGTCACAGCATCGCGCTGGCTGGCGCCTGCTCCTGTGTGACTGTCCCCTTTTATCTTTCCTCCTCTCGCCTTCCCCTCCTGCCAGCCCGTTCCTCTGCACCCCCCTTTCCCCCAGCTCTGTCACTTTCCTGAAACGTTCCTTAATAAGTCTGCATAGCTCTGCAGGCCCCCTCAGATACCCGTAATACACATGCTCTGTCACTTCCCCTTATCTGTTACAGAGTCCAGGCTGATGCTCTTCAGATCTATGCCAGTGGTTTCTTAATGGCCCGTCAATTAATGGCTGAAGGGTTTTGGTCCTCTTTACTGTCTCCTTTAGTGCTCACTTATCAGGGTCCTGCCTCTGTGTGTTTTGTTTATGGCTTTCCCAGAGAGGTGAAAAGCTCCTTGACCTGATCGCTTCAAAGAACCAGATGCTCCCACATTCCCCATACCCTGACACTCTCTTTTTAGCCATATCGTTGAGGGCAGTGATGATGGAGCACTTTGAAGTAGCTCTGTGAGCAAGAAACCGAACTAATGGAGGTATTAGACAAAGAATTTTGTGGCTTTAGATAGACACAGCATGTGAAGTAAATAGTAGGTGGATAAGATTTGTAACAGATTTTATGATGACAGACACATTTCAAGCTAAGCAAGGATAAGAGGCCCATCAGACTGTCTGCAAGTAACTTTTGTTAATTTGAGTAATGAAGGCTGTCACTGTACTGAGTTGAGGACAGCACAGATTTGACCTGTTAGAAAAGTACCTATTATTTGTATTGCAAGTTTGATTTCTGCAAGACTTCTATTTACTTCTACAAATATGCAGCAAGGCGAGAGCTTGTTTCAAACCTTTTGTCACAGGTGGTAGGGAATTTGAATCTGTTCATCTGTGATTATGCATAAAGTTTCTTACCTTAAACAGAATGTCATTTTAAACAGTATGATTATGCTGCAATGCTAACTAAATAGGCTACAATAAAGTGAGCCCTTCTTAAATTCATGGGATTTGTCAAGGTAGAAATAACTTGTCTCACTGTTTATTTTGTTTCCTTAGAGGAAATTACTGTAAGCACACTTTGAATGCTTAAACAAGTGAAGTTTTTATGTGCTTTCACCACTGTTATGTGTTTTTGTTTGCAGAATCCAGTTGTGTCCAGTTCCAGCTGGTCAGAAGTAGATGTGCTGATTCTGGCTGGGACAGTTGGCCATGTTTTGAGTTTGGGGGCAAGCAGTTTTATAGAAGAGGAACATCAAACCTGGTATTTTCTTATCAATACCCTTTGTCTGGCACTGTGTCAGGAACTTTGTAGAAATCATTTTCTTCTGAAGGAATGTGACCCTCAGCATCGCGCCAGTGTGAAACAAAATTTTGATGGTATCGGGGACGCCTCTGAGTATAAGAATATAGATGTAACAGCAGCAGGTGATTCAAAGCTGGGCAAGGTTGCATCTTCAGCTGAATTCATAAAAGGATCAGATAAGTGGATAAGCTTAGCAAGTCCATGGATCATCCTTATTTGCTGTCGACTACTTCGATCCTTGAATCAGACAGGGGTCCAGTGGGCTCATCGGCCAGACTTTGGACACTGGTTGACAAGGTGGGTGTCTGATTTATGATCATATTTTTCTGTCTTATTTAGAAATTAATGTATGTTTTTTTTTGGTGAAATATATATATATTTCTATACAATCTCTATACAAAAAGTGCTGTAAGCATGCAAAGGGCATAAACCGTGAAGCAACATAAGGAATTTTTCAGTGCTGCTTCACGCAAGAGTAATTCCTTGTGTACTATCAATAGATTATAATCTTAGCCCTGCACCATGACTTATCTAATTAACGTCAATTATACACGATAGGTTTATCAGAGGCAAAAAGTAAATATTTTCCATGTGTAAGTCAACAGTGACTGGTTTGAGAAAATAGAAATCACTTAATAGAATTAAACCCTTAATTTTAAAGCAGAAGGTTCTGCTTAATTCCAGACTTTATGAAGTTGCGGGAGAAGGTGCTGCACATAAAGTTCTTCCTTGTCTGTCACAGTCATTTCATGTGTGGGTGGAAAACTGAAGGAATTGTTCAAATGTAGTGTGATAAACAGAGAAAGGGAATTTCTTACAACTTGAAGTACACTAGAGAAAGGCTTTTACTTCTACTACATTTTAGTATTGTGAAGAACTAGAGCCATTATTCAGTGATAAAAAGTACTTGATATTTGAACTGTTTTCTGTATGTCAGTTGGTGGATGGAGAAGCAACACCTTGCAACTGACTAGTCAGTGTTTTGCAGACAGCAGATGGAAAGGCTTTGCTCTGTAAGATAAAGATATTTCTTGCCAGTATCTTACAACATGTTGATGAAATGTCATTCATCATTCATTAATAGTGACATGAGTAAATGAACTAATATGAGACTAGTTACATATTGGCAGCCTCACAGATAAAATGCTAATTGCTGTGACAGGCATGAGTGCTGGAAGACATGACTTATAAGGAAGTTTATTGCATTACAGTAGTTGTTCTATATGAGAGCTTTCACCATGCTTCCCTCCTCTTGCGATGAGGTGAAGGATTGAGGAAGGAATGTCGTATTTCCAGTGCTAAGTCCACAACATAGAGAGCTCCATTAGGAGCTAAGCTAGTGTGTGACCAGTCGTATTGTAAATACAGGATTAGCTGTGATTTGGTATGACTGGGAGGATTTTTTTAGGATTAATCCTCAGCATCTTCCGAATATTTATTTGCCCAATAACTTTCTGGGCCAGATGTCTTCTTCAGACTAGCAGCCCTTTTCTTGGAGTGTACTAATGTCACAATACCATGGAAGAAGGACTCAATATTCTTGCAGCTGAAAAATTGCATTTGTCTCAATGATGTGCTTTTGCTGCTGTTGTCCCCCAGGAATGTTTACTGACACTTGGAAGTATTACCAGCCTTCAAAAAATTGTGTCTGCATGTGTGGACTTAACTTCCAAAGATCCTGTCCCTGTTAAGTGTGCTTCCACCTCTGACTTCCTGGTGCTAGGTGTGCCTATACAGAGCACCAAACCCTGTTGTACTGGGGACTCAGGGAGACAGCACAGACAGGATGTAGTCTGCTGCTATAGCAGGTGCTTCTAGGGCTTGCTGAATAATAACAAAAGCTGAGAAATCCTGTATGCCCAGCTCTAACACTCTTACCTATCAGGAGCTTCCAAGCAGTCCACTCAGATAAACCTGTGGTTGTCTACGTGTGTTCTGTCTTAGTCTTTTTTTTCTTTTGTGGAGAGGAGTGGGGGAGGGAAGAGACTATGTTTTGTTTAATTTTTTCTCCTGGGAATTGGAGTTGTTGTGTTTTGCAGAATTCCTATCCATCTTTGAAAACAACAGAGTCACAGGATGGCTGAGGTTAGAGGGGACCTCTGGAGGTGATCTGGTCCAATCACTGTACTCAGAGCAGAGGGAACTAGAGCACATTGCTCAGATCCTTGTCCCGCTGGATCTTGAATATCTCCAGGCATGGAGACTCCATGCCTTCTCAGGGCAACCTATTTTTCTTTTCAAAAAAAAAAATTTCTTTCTGTTAAAACAGAAATTTTCTTTATCTTGTGTCCATTGTCTCTTTTTCTTTTGCTGGCCACCACTTAGATGAGCCTGACTTCATCTTTTTAACACCCATCTTTCAACTCCAGTCAGGTTGGGTGAGATCCCTGCTGAGCCTTCTGTTCTTGATGCTAAACAGTCCCAGTGCTTCCAACTTCTCCCTGTATGACAGATGCTCCAATGCCATCATCGTTTTCAGTGTCCTTCAATGCACATGTCCTTCTTTGTACTGGGGAGCCCAGAACTGGACACAGGACTGAACAGAGGGGAAGAACCTTGGTTGACCTGCTGGTAACATTTTTCCTAATTCAGCCCCAAATGCTGTTAGTCTTGTTTGTTGCAAGGGCACAACTTGGTGTCCAACAGGATGCTCAGAGCCATCTCAAAATATGCTTTACACCTGGTCAGCCACCAGCCTGTCCTGGTGTGTGTGGCTGTTCCTTCTAAGGTGCAAGACTTGGCTTTTCTTGTTGAACTTGATGAGTTTGTTGTCAGCCCATTTCTCCAGGGTGTGGAGGCCCCCCTGAATGACAGCACACCCGTCTTCTGGTGTACCAGCTGCTCTCTTCCAGTTCTGCATTGTGTGCGGCCTTGCTGAGGGTGCCCTGTGTCCTGTGATGCAGGTCATTAAGGAAGATGCTGAAGAGTGTTGTTGCCCATGTGGAGCCCTGGGGTCGATGGGCAGTGAGTGGCCTGCGGGTGGGCTTTGTGCTGCTGATGAGACCCCTGTGAGCTGGGCAGCTGAGCCGGTTTTGAGTCCACCTCTCAGTCCACGTGTCTCATCCCTACTGCATCAGTTTGTCCGTGAGGGTGTTACAGGAGACTTAAAAGCCTCGTTAAAGCTGAGATGAACAACATTGCCTGTGCTGCACTCTTTCACTGAGCTAGTCATCTCATCACAGAATTCTGTCGGTTGGTTAAGTATTACTGCCCTTTCATAAAGCCATAGCAGTCCTGTTATTAAAGCTGTTTGTTTCTCCCATTGGAAAAGGGGGCAACTAGGTATCAAAACTGAAACTTCAAAATTTCACAGGTAAATTGCTCCCTGTGTTTCCCCCCTAATTAGAGCATCACATTGGGTGTATTTGCTTGGACTCTGAAGCAAGTAGCAGAGAAAAGGTCCTACGGCTATAGTCTCAGGCTCTGATTGCTTGTTTGGCAATAGTGTTATATTAAAAGATCCCTTGCCTTACCATGCGAGGTACCTGCTGCCATGCTCTTCCCCTCACTGGCCCTGTATTTTTTACAGCACAGCTGTTACTTTGTCAGTGTGGTAAACTCTATCATTGAACTGATGTGGCTGGAAAAATAACCAGCCAAGCTTGGTGTAGGAAACTCTTGGCTTTCAGATGGATCACGTCCCACTCAGCTTTACCATGCAGCTTAACAGGCACACGTTCTGGCACAATACATGAGCTGGCTGAGTAACAGGAATTGCAGGAATGAAGGACTGTGAAAGCCAGCACTGCTGCTGTTGAAATTCATGTAGAAACAAAATGGGGAAGTATCTGCATCTTCTGAAGTGCTGCAGACATAAACACTTTTTTCTTTCTGCCATTGTCAAGCATTGCTTACAAAGACCCACTTGCCTGTCAAATGTGGATGAGGAAGAATTAATGATTTTCAAACTACTTTTTTAGGCTTTAAAAAAAAGTTTTGGAACAGCCCAGAGTGCAGTACCATGGCAGGCTAAGATGATGTGTAATTGGGGCTGCCACAGTTCTGCCTTTTTCTTTTCACTGGTGTAACTGCTTCTGCAGCGTTCAAAAAGCACAAAAAAAAAGAGCAGAACTGTGGCATAGGTTGACTCGGGCTGCTGCGAAGCTACATCCTGACTTAAATCGCAGGAGCAGCTTTTAGCCTAACAGGAAAATACAGTATATGTCACCATGGTGACACGTACTTCAGTTGCTTTATACGGTTAAAAGTTTACATTAATAGCAGCATTTAAAATGCACAGTTTTTGGACTTGAGTGATAGGATGTAGGTGGGGTAAATCGTATCTTGGGTCTGAAATGGTTCATTGGATAAACTTTGGAAAGATTAGTCAATGAATCAACTAAATCTTTGTATATCCTTTAGTTTGTGGGGGTCTAAACTCCTATTTGGTGATCATGCTTGCATTTTTTCTTTGGTTGGACGTTTTAACACCTTTGTTTCTTCTCCTTCACAAGAGAACAGTGTGGTAGAGGTGTCTGTTCCCTAATGTTTTGATCAGGATTGAGATGATGTGTTTTCCTTATAGCATAAATTAAAAGTTGGTGATAAGCTGAGTTGCATAAAGCACTTATTCCTCTTCCCAAAATGCATTGCTAGCCTGTAAGGTTGATTGTCGTTCTATTTTTAGTATGTGTTTAATTTGCATAGTTATGTCTTAATAGCACATTTTCTAGTAATAAGAAATTAGAACCTTAGTCAGATCATGTGTATTTTGTTAGTTTGAGTTAAAGCTGCTCAGGCTTTTCCTAGCCAGGCTTCTATTATTTTAAGATAAACTGATGAACAGCCTTTTTTTCATTGCATTGACCCTATACATATCTGTATTCATGCTCAGACCGATACTTTGCTTATCCAGAGAGTGCTTAAGTGGCTAAGCATTCATTTGAGAGAAAGAGATTATCATACAGGTTTGTACATGGAAAAATGTCAGAAGCAAAACACAGAAAATCAGTTTACCTGTGGCATGTTGAATTATTATGATTATTATTATTGTTGTTGTTGTTGTTGTTTATGTGTTTATTATTTTTTTAGGGATACATTCAACAGTGCTGAAATTAGGGAAGTTTGTTATTTGCAGATAGACTCTGTAAAAACTGCTGCAAAGAAAAAACACACTTCAGTGGGAAAGAGCACAACAAAGAAAAACAGACAGTAGATGAAGCAGAAGAGAACATTCTGTCCCTAAATTTGCCAGAAGTAAGGTTTTCTTTTTAATTAGTTGGTACTCAGATAGTTTTGTTTGGGTGTTTAGTCCTGGTCAGAGCTCATACTTGGAAGGTGTCAGAGCTGCTACATGGCTCACTGTGGAAGGGGTGAAGGTGTTAGTGGCAGCATCAGCTTGCAGAGAAGTGACCCGAAGCACAGCAGCAGGGGAAAATGATTATATTTTCTTTCAATAGTGTACTTAACCCCCCCACCAAGTGCCTTCCCCCCCAAAACTAGCATGCCATGTGAATCCTGTGTTTTCTGTTGTATGCTAGTAGTATGAAAGTAAACAATTGGAAAGGCTTTATTCACCAAAGACGTGGTTCATATGCACATTTATAACTCCTCTCGCTCCACTGGTATTTGCAGGAGTGAGGTGAGGTCAGAGCAGTGGGAGGAAATGTCTTCAATCTTCATTCTGATGCCAGAAGTATGAAAGTGTAAACCATCAGCTGTTACAGTAAGAGCATAAGGACAAAGGTCTTTTTTCTCCCCTTTCTCCCCTTTCCCCCCAGGTTTCTCGCTCATGAAACTCTTGGTGCTTCAATTTCCGTTTCATGGCTTAGGCAAACACCACTACATTTCAGCTAAGATAAGAGTAGCATGTTCCTGCATAGGTTTCTGGGTAGGATATCAAAATCATTTAGAAGCTTGCTAAATGGCTGAACTCTGTGTTGAGCAACTCCAGTCCTCTTTCAAGCTACATGCTAATTTAATAAGTACTTAGCTGCCTATCTATAAGCACCTTAGTTGGAAAACTTGGAATCTGTAGGTGGTTTATGCTGATCTGACTTCACTTGCTATTAATCCTTTTTTACTTCTTTCTTCAGCAAAGTCTTTGAAACACTGGAGTAGGGTTTTGTTTTGTTTTGTTTTGTTTTGCAACAAATTTACACAGTTCAAAAAAGTCCCAAACTGAAATCACGGAGGATTGTTTTCAGAAAACTTGGACACGGGCTGGATATAAACCCCTATGCTAGAAGTCAAGAATATGCCATTGGTGACTGGTGTGTTCATGTCTTTGAGCATACCCTTGCTTTCTGCTGGGCCTTCTGTGAGGATTTTCCTTTTTTTTTTTTTTTTCTTGAGATAAAGTATGATTTCAGGTGTTCACTGTGGGAAATTGCAGATGTTATTGAATGTCTTGCTTGATATAGCACCAGGTTATTACTTCTTTCAGGTAGGAGTTTTAGTTTTTTTTGTGTTTACCACATTAGATTTACCTACAAGAGTCTTTTAACAGAAATGCATTGATAAAGAGATGAAGGCTAAGATGACGGTGATGTGTTGTTTATACCTGATTTATCTCACTCTCATACAATGAATAGCTAAGGAGAATACATCCTGAAAGCTTTTTAAATCTGCCACAAATGTTAATTTGAAAGATGCACTGGCTACTAAATTAGTTCTTTATGTACAGATCATAAGAAATGATGCATGCACTATATTCACAGGTTGCTGCAGCAGTCCATTCACTCCTTCTACCATCTCTTCCTGTAGGAGAAGGAGAGTAGTGAGGAGAAACACCAAGAGCACATTGTATGTCCTATAGTGTTGCAGTTCTTCCCACTTTTCTCTACTGCCTGCAGAGAGCAGTGCATCTCCTGGGAGACTTAAGGTGTATGAAGTGTTTGACTGGGTCCTGGCACGGAAGACTAACATGGCAATTTTTCTGCCCCATATTCTTCCCTCTGTGACTTTTCCAAGCAACAGCTGACACAACTATTGGTCAAAATCCTAATAAAGCATATGCCAGCAAGTAGGAAAGTAAACCTGTTTGAAGTACTATAATTTTGATTAAGTCAAAGATAAAACTGGAGTTTCATAAATGTGATCAGGGTTAATGCAGATAATAGCCCAGGCTCGGTTTTGGTTTGCTGAAGTTGATGATCTTTTATCATGGCATTTTTGAAGTGTGGAAAACAGAGATGGAGTGCTTGGTTCTAATGCTCTAAATGATGTTCTTAGTAGAAGGTAAATTAATAAAATCAGTGTTTCTGGGTCATTTGGGATACTGAGACTATTTGCAGTAGGCAAATTTTAGCAACTCTTGGATTCTAAAAAGCTTTCTGAAATTATGTAGCTCACTAGAGTTGGGTTTAAGTGCAGATCTTTACCTGACTCCCTTAAATTTTGCAGTACTAAGTGATGTCACTGTAGATTTAAATGTACAGCTTTTGGCAACATGCTTAATGAAATGCTCTTGGTTCTATAATGACTGTTATATACTTAGGATGAGGGGGAGCAAACAGACTCTGTACTCTTGGCTGTGATGCAAGTTCTCTGTCTCTATCCCTTGAATGTATTGATTCACTACAAGGTGATCTAGTTGTGTAAGAGAATCATGTTGTGCTAATGTACTTATCTGTGTGTATGTTTTAAGCTATATACATGCATTTCTGGTTATTATGGCTAGGTAGTATTTTGTATGCCTAAAATTAAACAAAACAAATACATGTGCAGTTATTTGAAAAGGGAAAATAGTTCTAATTCCATAATGCAAAAATCTTTTATGCCTTATGCTAGAAAATGAAATGCTGTAGTATAAGCAAAATGTACTGTTTCAAAATGTATAGGTAACAAACTCCTACTTTAAAAGCGTTAGACCCTTTCCATTATGCAATAAGCAGCTCAGTTTTTATATAATTAAGAGAATAGCTAGTGTATGGTGGAACACAATAATTACACTTTAAACATGCATGCTTGAATACAAAACCTCATTAATAAAATCAATTTTTTGAAACTACTAAAATATTTTACCATACCTCTTGGAAAGTTTATAACAGGTGTCAGTGCAGTGATTAACTTGGAAATACAGTGCTTTAGCTAAGGCTTTGTCAAATGTGTCTATCAATAATTACAGTGGTTTTGAAGGTTTTTTGTTTGTTTGTTTGTTTTTCTCCAGTTCTGAACATAAGTCTGAACTCTCCTTCTTGGCTGCAGTTTCCCTAGTTCTGATCTTCTTTCTGGTTCAAAGAAGATGCTCCCTGGTTTCAAAAATTGCTATGGCACTTGGGCTCCTGGGAGTCTACAGTTACCGGGCAGCCATTGGAAATGTCATATTTCCATGGCAACATGACAGCAAAGATATTTCAAAGTAAGTTAATCAACAGATATGTAAATCTATTTCTAGAAAGGTGTTAACACTTTCTGTATCAGAGGATAGGGTGGAAGAGGATGTTATGTGTAGGCTGGAATCAGATTCTTACGAATAAAACTCTATTTTGTAGATGGCTAGTGCTCAGTTTTTGTGGTGTGTGCATAATTTTGAACCTTGTGAAGTGCCTTCCAACTGTGTCAGATTAGAAGTCAGTCAGATAAGGACAAATCTGAAGAATTGAGTAGTCATTCCCTGTATTTTTGCCACAAAGAAATTCCAAATACACCATCTCCTATTGTTTTAGAAGGATTTGCCAAATTTAGCAGAGAGCATGCCAAACTCACTTAGCTACTTCCTAGCTTTGAAAAATGCTTATACAGTAATTGGGAGAGTTGTTTTTCTGTATCTTTCTTTTGCAGTTGAGTGTTCTGTACTGTGTGGCTTTTCAAGATGTAACAAAATCCTTCTTGAGGCCTAGGCTGTGCTGCACAATGCATACTAAGGATTTTTGTACGGATGGTAAATTTCTTACAGAACTAGTTGCTGTAACTGTGAGGAATCTATTAGCATTTTTAGCAGTGACTACTTTTGAAATGTAGCTAAGTGGCCTCAGTTTTCTCATGATAGTTTTTATCATTGCATTGTACCTGGCCCTGCAGCTTTAAGTTTTCCTAAATGTCAGAGCTGTGGAAAACTTTCAGCATTAGTTAGGGCATTCAATGAGGAGGTAAGGATAATGGAATAGAAGTTGTAGAACTTAATGGATGTAGTCTTATGGATGGAATAAACTTGCTCTCACACTCATTTTGAATTTGATATGTGGTTTCTTTTGGAGCTTCTTAACTGGGGGCCAGAGATTCACAAGATGTGCAGATGGAAAAAGCCCTGCAGGAAAAGATCTTAGGACATATAGAAGAACAGATTTGCTAACAAGATGTTTTTATGAACTATATTTGTGTGTGTATATCCAGATATGTTTACATACATTCCATCTTTCCAAATACTGAAGATAATTCTAATTCTATGCCAGCATTAAGATAACATCGTGTGTTAGTTCTGCTGGATGCGAAAGTAATGGTAATCTTTACTTTCCATATTTGGCTCTGTGTTTGAAAGTGTTTTTGGAAGTGTGTCTGATTTCTGTGTGTGACCTCTGGTTTTTTGTTTTGTGTTTGAGTACAGTCCTTGGGGAAGAATAATGTCCTTGCAATAAAAAGAAAAAAAAAAAAAGCTGCAGTGTGGGATAGAACATTAAATACAGCAATTGAGCTACAAATGAAATGCAATTAGAGAAATAAGTGGAGTATTGAAGACAAAAGCCTTTACTGAGAACTTATTCATTCTCTAGTCAGCGTATTGATTTTAATTACAAGAAGAAAGATAAAGGGCTTTTATATTATTTCACCTTAAATAGTGAATATGGTGATTTGCTTAAATTATGTCAGATGTTTATATATCTCTGATTATATAGTTATTTAAAAGTTACTTTCAAGATTCATGAAACAAAGCTTTATAAAAAAAAGTTTTATTGTCAAATAGAGTGGTCTTGAACTTAAAGCACAGCTTGAAATGAAGTGGCTGTTTGTTTATCTGGCAGCAATTAACTTTTTTTTAAAATTGAAATATCTTTATGCATGTATGAGTGAGCACAAATACCCTACAAGACTCCAGACACTTGTCTTATATGCCTTTGGACATGCAAGCACTGTAGTACCTGTTTTCTTTGATTCCTCTTTAGACTAGCAACTTTCAAGGGTGGGACTCGATGGTCCTTATGCATCCTTTTACCATATGTATCCAATCAAGTAGTTGTTCCTCTGACTGTGATGTTCTTTACGATTGTGAAATAGCCCCCAAGCCATTTCTTCTGAATGAAGCAGAACTTCTCACCTATAAGTGCGAAGTAGTATTGGATATTCCAAGAGGCTCAGTGTCACACAGTCTTATTTGGAAAATTGGCCAAGTGTTGTGGCAGTCACTGTGCAACACTGGCAGTATTAAAGACATTTTGTATTTTTGCATTTTTTGCATTTTTGTATACTAATTGGTATATTTTGTTTGGTGTTAAGCAGCCTGTAAAATCCTTCTTGCGTATTTTTTATTAATACATGATATGCCCTACCAGTGAGTTATACCCTTTAGACCTACTGTGTAAACTGTTGAATAAAAGCTGAGAGGGTTAGCAAAAGCAGGTTCTTACCTCTGTTGTCGACATGTGTTCTGCACCCAGGGTAGGAATTGCAGTGAAGAGCTTTTCCTGGACCTCAATAAGAAAGATCCAACAACAAATTGTGTAATGCAATAGCTGTTTTAATAAGGTAGACTAAAAAGTGGAATGTAGATAGTAAGTCTTAGGTCCCTTCAGGTGTTGGAAACACTTTTGTGCAACAGCAGACAGCCCCCCATGAATTTTCCCATGGATGCTGTGCGCATCCCATCTTCTCCCATACTGTAGTGCTTTTTATCTTGTATAAAATAACAAAACCTGTGTCTTGCCCTGACGGGATGGAGTGTTACCACTGTTGTAACACCCAACAGCACACAACATACGCCATCACAGGGATCCCAGTCCTTTACAGCAGCGACTCATGCTAACATACAGGCTTTTTAAACCTGAAGTAAAAGGCCTAATAGAGCAGGCAGGGTTTGTCCGAGATCACTAACTCTTCAAACACAGTGTCTTCTGCAAGGATCCCAGTACAGCATGCCAGAAAAGATGACAGACACCTTAGCAGATTTCAGATGTTAGCTCATGTGCCAGTATAGTGATTCTAGCTCACCATGATTAGATGGCTGAAGTTATAAATGGTAAAAGTCTACTTAAAATGACATCATGAACAAAACCAGGACTGTCCTTTAAATGTGTCTAGAGGTATCTTTAGCATATTCATGACATGGAATGGAGCCAGATGCAGGTACAAGGTAGAGGTAGCTTTGTGTAAGACCAAAAAAAAAAAGGCTGTACAGAGCCACTGCAAGCATAATGCTTGTTTATTTAAGACAGAGGATCTTTGCTCTGAAACTCCCCCTCTCCACTTTACTGAAAACAAGTGTTTTCTGTGAATGTGACAGCTACTGAGAAGTAGATGAGAAGAGAAAATTGAAGTGTGTCCCTTCTACTATGGCTTGCACTAAAATAGCCTCTAAATCGAAAAATGCAAGGAAGTAGTTTGGCCTTCAATTTTTCTGTGCTCTTTTTTTATAATGATAGTTTATGCGGTGAACAACATGAGGATATACCATAATGACAGGCAAAATAACAGTGCATTTGCTGAGAAACTGTTTTTTTTAGTTTGAATTTCCATGAACCAGTTAATCTCAGTTTTCACTTAACTCTTTTAATAGTGACAAATATCCAAAGCTGTTTCCTAATATTTTACTTCTGAGTTCACAGAATCATAGAATAGTTTGTGTTGGAAGGGACATTAAAGATCATCCAGTTCCAATCCCCTGCCATGGGCAGGGACACCTCCCACCAGACCAGGTTGCTCAAAGCCCCATCCAGCCTGGCCTTGAACACCTCCAGGGATGGAGCATCCACAGCTTCTCTGGGCAGCCTGTTCCAGTGCCTCACCACCCTCAAAGTAAAGAATTTTCTCCTTATGTCTAATCTAAGTCTCCAACTGTTATCTCTTGTCCTGTCGCTACACTCCATTACCAGAGATACTGAAATAGGGCACTTAATTTCTGCAAGAGCCAGAAACACAGGAACTCTGTGATCTTTACTGTTTTGTTCCCTGAAGAAACAAGTCTCTATGCTTTACAAAAGAATTTAAAAAGGCTTGCTACTTCAGGGAACAAAATAGTATTATTTTCCCTCTTGCATTTTGGTTCTTTTTCATCGATATGGAACAGAAAGATTGAATTCAAGTTCTCATGTTAGCAATTGTTAAAGAAGCAAGTTGACCTTCCAAAGCCTGAAAGATTATATAAACTTAAAAGGAGAAATTTATTTTTAGAAATTTTAACTAGCAATGCTTTCTGTGGTCAGCTAGTTACACCAGTTACACCAGGTGTAACTACTCTCCCACTGTTTTTAGTGTTATGGTCTAATCCTCCATATATTTCTAAGTCCAGGAGTCTCCAGAATCATCACATCTGAATGAATTTATAACCTTTGTAGGAGACTATGTTCATTCACCACTCACGTATAAAGGGACAAAAAATCCCTGAGGATAATTTATTCTAAATTGTGGATAGTATGTATTTTTTGTCTTTTCCAAGATTAAATAAATATATATATGTGTGTATATATCTGTGTGTGTGTGTGTATAAAACTGTAGCATTTTTAATGTGCTCATTTTTCTTTCTGCCTTGCACTTTGCTCTTTTAGAGTAGCGGGTCACAGTTTTAAAGCCTACTGGCTCTTGTCTTTGTCAGCTTTTTGGATGAGATGCTGTGCTTTCTCCAAAAGCTGACTTTCACTGGAAATGGAGAGGCAAAGCAATTTATGGGTGTAATGAACATAGCAGTAGATGCTAATTGCACTTCCTAGTTAAAGCATTCATTTTTCTTAGGGATTTGAAAAATGTGTGTGGTTCCAAGGAAAAATGTGCTGGTTTGTAGTATACCTGTGCAACTGTGTAAGGTGAGAAAATGTCTGAGGAATAGAGGAATTTCAGACAGAAACAAGGATCTTCAAATGCTATCACTGTCTATTTTGATTGGCTGAAAAGAAATATATGTTTGTGTTAACACGTTCAGAAAAATCACTGAACAGCTTAAAAGAATAATAATTTTTAATTCGATTTATTTCTTGACATAAACATTCCATATTACTCTAAAGAATATTTTGGGGGGAAATTCATTATGCTTTATAAACGGAATATTTATATGAATGTATTCATGGAAAGAGACCTTGAATAGTAATAATGTAAATTTATTTTGCTTACTTTAATTGACATTTAATTTTATTTTTGTATTTTAGGTTAGTTTAATTTTTTAGCACAATCTGTTTTTCTTAAACTTGTTTTGGAGGTGTTGTTATTTAAATGTGAACCAGTTTTAGTGTTTTCATATTTGAGAAAGCCCTCTCATAAAAAGTTATGGTACTTACCTTAGAAATTGGCCAGTTTGGTAGAACTGAAGAGAGGTTTTGCACCTCTCTTGAAAAAGACTTTTTTGACCTGTGAAATAGATACTAGTAAGTAACTTATCTTTCTGTTTTATTTGCTTATTCATATGTATATATATATTTTATTTTATTTCCTCTTTAGGGGGATTACTGAAGCTCGTTTTGTTTATGTCTTTGTTCTTGGCATAGTCTTCACTGGCACTAAAGATTTACTAAAGTCGCAGGTTATTTCTGCAGACTCCAGCATGAAGAGTACAGGATTATGGGAAGTCTATAGTGGATTGGTTCTACTATCAGCCCTTCTATTTAGACCTCACAATTTACCAGTCTTGGTGTTTTGTCTGCTGATTCAGACAATGATGACGAAATATATCTGGAGACCTTTGAAATTTGATGCAGCACAGATTACTATCATGCACTACTGGTTTGGCCAAGCTTTCTTCTATTTTCAGGTAAGCTGAATACTGTCCCTGCTATGGGGCTGGGAGGGGGAATAGTTTTCAAAGGAAATACTGTTCATGGTAAGTGAAGTGCCAACTAAATCTTGGAGTGAGAGAGTTCACTGAGTTCTCAGAAGTATTTTGTTTCTAATTGTATTATTAATGTTTCTGTCTCAGACTCAGGGAAAGATGCATACCTTGATAACCTGATAGCCTCTATCCAGACTTCCACAATTGTCAAAAGTATCAGATACCTATACTGTGGGGGTTTGGACTGTTTGTGGACTTCCTAAGTACCACTATGGTGACAGTAAATTGAAAAATACCAGCTGAGTTGATTAACACCAATAACAGGCAGATGCATTTTTGTGCCTGATTCTTGAGGCTTCCAGAACCTTTGGTAACATCACAATAGGTCTATATACAGTTTAAGGCTGAAGGGAAGCTCTATGACAGATCAATGTATCTTTATGAGAATCAAAATTAACTGCCATTCTTATTATAAGGAATAGTATTGTCTCTTTCCTGTGGAGTCTTACTAATTTCAGTAACATTGTTCTCCACATTGCAAATAAGGTTGCAATTCCACAAAAACTTTTCTTAGCATCGAAGCTGGAGAGGTTCTTTCCAATTCTAGTAGTGTTGGAAACTTAGCGTAGCAGACTGCCTTAAGAGAGAATTTGTTGTGAATCAGGTTGTTAAGTTCTGGTTTAGGAGGAGAGGCTTTCTGATTTCCTGCAAAATTTCAAGGTATGGCCTGTGCTGGCTTTAATTTTGAGGCATGGCTGAGGATGAAACTGTGGTCAAACTTAGGGTGCTTTATATGGTTTCTGATCCTGTTAGTACTGTTTGAGGATTGGCTTGACTTTGCTCTGAGAGTGCATCTCAGGACAGAAAATTGCTGATGGGCATATGATCATCATGATTCACCCCTTCCTACCCAGTTTTCCTTCTGCCTCTTCCTCTGAGGAGGTAACATTTTTCGGTTGAATAGCTTTTGCATGTCTTGAACGTTACAGTTCAGACAGCCAACTCTGAGTATTGCCTTCTGAGAGCAGCCCTTAGTGGGGTTGGAAAGAGGCTGAAGGCAGAGCCCTCTGCATACTGAGGTACTGAGCAAAACCAGCTGTCAGAAATGTAAGGGTGTGTAGGCTGACAAGAAAATCTTACTTGTGGAAAAGAGACTGATAAAGAATAATTTGAATGTTTTCATAAAGCACCCATTTTCAGTGATGACAAATTCTTGGTAGAGTTGGCTGAGAATTTCACAGAACCACCATATCATGGAATAGTTGAGGCTGGAAGGCATCTCTGGAGATCATTCAGTCCAACCTCTGCCAGTCAACCAGATCAGGTTGCTCAGGGCAGTGTTCAGTCTGATTTTAAACACTTGCAAGGATGGAGACACTGCAACCTCTCTGGGCAATGTCTCCCAGTATATGAGCACCCTAACAAGTAGAAAAGCTTTTTCTGATATTTAAACAGAACAACTTACATTTCAGTTTGTGCCCATTGCCTTTCATCCTTTCAGCAGGCTGTACTGAGAAGAATCTGGCTACATCTTCTTTACTTCCTCTCATCAGGTATTTATAGACACTGTTTCAATCCTTGCTTAGCTTTCTCTTCTCAAAAGTAAACAGACCCAGCTCTTTCAGATAATGTTTGTATGACAGAAGCTTTGTTCCCAACATCATCTTTCTGGTCCCTCACTGGACTTCCTTCAGTACATCCATGTCTTTCTTGTACTGGGGAGCCCAAAACTGGACCCGGGACCCCAAGTGTGATCTCACCACTGCTAAAGAGAGGGAATGGAGCATCATCCTCAAGCAGGTAGCAATGCTCTCCCCAGTGCAGTCCCAGGTGCTATTGGTCTTGTGTGGCTGTCTGGTAGACAAGGTGATGTCCATCAGGACAACCTATGTATGTCGTTCTCTGCTGAGGTGCTTTCCCAGTGGTCAGCCCCCAGCCCATCCTGGTGCATGGGTTTATTCCTCCCCCTGGTGCAGGATTTGTCATTTCCCTTTGTTGAACTTGAGTTTGTTGTCAGCCCATTTCTCCAGGGTGTGGAGGCCCCCCTGAATGACAGCACACCCGTCTTCTGGTGTACCAGCTGCTCTCTTCCAGTTCTGCATTGTGTGCGGCCTTGCTGAGGGTGCCCTGTGTCCTGTGATGCAGGTCATTAAGGAAGATGCTGAAGAGTGTTGTTGCCCATGTGGAGCCCTGGGGTCGATGGGCAGTGAGTGGCCTGCGGGTGGGCTTTGTGCTGCTGATGAGACCCCTGTGAGCTGGGCAGCTGAGCCGGTTTTGAGTCCACCTCTCTGTCCACGTGTCTCATCCCTACTGCATCAGTTTGTCTGTGAGGGTGTTACGGGATGTTATGTTTTTTTTTAGTGTTTTTATACTGGTGTTATTGAGAAGATGTAAATATGTTTTAAGATTTTTCTTCTTACCTTAATGTCTATTTCTTTGCACTTTCTACTACCCTTGCAATTGAGGAGCTTCTTGGTTTTTAGAAGACTAGAAGAAGTGACTTCCATTTTAGTTGGCTGCATATTATACTGCTGGATTTCCTGCATTTGCAGGGCTTCCCTCCACAGCCCACCACCCTGTTGGCAACTGTGACATTTCTTCTAGATGTCTTTCCTTTGGGAGTAATAACATCTAGCATGATACAGATTTCAGCAAACATAGGGATATTTTAAAAATTAGCTCTGACGAGGGAGCCTCTGTGTATGTAGACATGCTGCTGAATCACAGCATCCAAAGCTCAGAAAGGTGTAGTTCTCCATTGCTTTGTTGTAAGCCACGTTGCTTAACTGTTCTTTCTGCATCCCTTGTCACTCCAAGATCTGCAGAATGAAGGGTGTTAGTTAATTCTCAGAGCTTCTGGTAGAGGCAGACCAACGATTTCTGCCCTCTTCCCCTGGCTCCATTTTCTTTCCCAGGCTGGTTTATTAGTAAGTCCAATATATGAAACAGAGCAGACCCAGATAAGGAGCTGCCTTGTTGTGTGTAATTATTTGTCTGTAAACTCCAGCTCTGAAGAGATTCTTCTGAGTTTAGCAACTACTCAGCAAAATTTTGTATTAATTCTTATTCTCTTTAGTCCTTTAAAAAATGTATCCACGTCAGAAGATCTTGCCAGCACAGTCTCTTGCAGATTTTTTTTGCTATCTACTTGGAAAACCAAAGTGTGTGTGGATACATACTGTTCAGCATGTCCAAGAGAGAATAAGATGACGAATTGGAATAGAACGGGAGGGATTTTAGAAAGAACAGTTTTGATTGTAGCCTTTATAATCCTAGCGATGTTTTGAAAATAGAGAAATCAATTCTGCTAAGGAAAGAACTGTTTTAAAATTCAAGGTAGGTGGAATTCTCCTCTACTCTTAGAGAGTAAGTTTTCAGTTATCTTTTAAAAATGCTGTTATTACATTTATATTAGATTCCCCTTATATGATGGAGATGAAATGTTTGACCAAAATAATCCTCTTCAGATGTTAGCTTGGTTCATTTATTCCGTGGCGAAGAAACTGTTCTGCAGCTATGGGAGGGAACAAACTGAATCACACAAGGCTAAGAGTTTTTTTTTTTTTTTTTTCACCTTCACAGTTGAAGACAGTTATTTGATGTGCAAACTATTACTGTAGGAAAGCAGAACAGAAGTGATGGTAGCTCATAAAATTACAGAGGCTACAAATGTCCCTCCAAATCTAGTCAAAGCTCTTTCTTCAATTGGTAAGTTGCTCCCAGTTTGTTCTGAGAACAGGCTTTCCTGTCTTGGACTGTAGCTCTAGGGACGGAAGAAACTTCCTCCAACAGTTTTGCTAGGGGAAGTTTGCTTAGTAAAAGGGAAAATTAAATAGAGTTTCTCCTTCCCTTTCCTTTGAGTCCAGAGTCCAGAGCACAAACTACTTGTTGCAAGGAAAAACTGCTCAGTTTGTGTAGCTTAAAATCAGGATTGAATTGTTTTATTGTTATATTAGTGACACATAGTTAGCTGTCAGTGCTGTTAACAGCACTTAATTAATTGGCTGTCACTGAACTATAGAATCAGGGCCCATACCAGGTAAACAACAGACAAACACTCATGGATTTCTATGCAATTTTGTACACCTAATCTGAAAAAGATCTAACATGCCTCTCAGCAACACTTATCCGCAACACACAGAGGTTACCTGCTCCCTTTCGGGTGTGTGTTACAAAGACTCTCTCTTCATGGCAATGCAGGTTCCCCTTTTTACTTACACCTCAGCTTTAGGTGTTGAGGTATATCTCAAGAGTACCATAGATGAGAGACCTCCAGAGAAGCTGTAGATGGGTTGTTATGTGCACTTCCCAGCTCTTCCTTACCTGAATGGTGAAAGGTGTAACTCTGAAAGTGCCCATACTTTTCTTGATGTAGCTCACTGTTTTACTAACAGATTTTAAACTGTTGTTTAAAGCAGTTAATCATTTTCATTTACTTTGTGGGGAAAAAGAAAGAGCTTTGCTTGGTGACAGCTTTCAGATCCCCTCCTTTCTATACTTCCAGTGAAGATACACTGTTCTTGCTGAGTAAACTGCAGGTGTCCCAGATGTAGCAACTGCCTGTCTTGGCCATGACCATCAGTGCTGAGGTCTTAGATTTTGACTGACTCAAGAAACGCTTGTATTTCAGAGAGAATAATTCTCAAAAAGAAAATAAGCATTAAGGAAGTATAACGGGTTGTTCCTGCTAGAGAAGTCCATCAAGTTTTCAGCTTCAGTATTGACCTGTGATCAGCCTGCCTTGGTACAAGCTAATCATTCATTTACCACCTCTGTACTGATCAATATCCATGCTTGGATGCTGGGGGAGAGATGGGAAGGAAGCAGAACTGTAGTATATAGGCATGATGTCCACTGCTGGCACAGATTTAAATGTCTTCTTTCTTTCCTCAAATTCTGTGTTTACATAGAACTACCACTATTAAACTGTCTGGGTTCAGAGTGGTGCTAGATTTTTTAATTTCCAGATAGGAATAAAGATGCTACTGTAGTGTAGCATACAAAAATGTTAGTACATTTATGGTTGAAGTACAGGAATTGAAAAACACTGAAAGTTACTGTTGATGTTATCAGATTGGATACTATATTTAAACTGTGCTAGCTAAATGAGGCAGGAATAGAGAAATATAAACTAAATATAACACCCTTCCATCTGGAAATAGGAGAGAAATTTGGAGAACTACTTTTTGCACATGTCCTGGTGTGATTATAAGGAGAATGAGATTTCTTGTCCATGTTTCTGAGTCTTTATTAAATCTTGGTAGACAAGATGATATGTAATGAGAAAGCAGGAACTCTGTCTCACCAAGTGTGGAATGTAAGTGATGGCCTTTTGAATAGGATAGTGAGTAAAAATAGCTTTATTCAGGATAGCATATTTAATGAATGAGGCAGGATTCTTTTGACAAATATTATAGGGTCTTTAAAGACTTTATGGAGCAATTGCAACGAAAATCCTAAGTGTATAGAATAAGCAAGTTTTGTAAGAATAGATATTTTTTTTCATTAATCAGTTGGTATAGTTCAAGAAAGGGGGAAAAAAAGATCACTTTTCTGAGTGTAGAAGTCAATATTTTGATCTTGAATAGTAATAGAAAAAAAAAAAAAAGGATTCGAAAGCATATGCTTTGAGCTTACACTTGTTTTTGCATTCTACACATTAACTGTGTCAGGGTCCTGAGTGCATCTCCCGTCTAGGAGTTCAGTTTAGTGGAGTTCAAGGTCATCTCCGACACTGAGGGGAACTGTTGTGAGAAAAGCTAGAAGCGAGGGCCTGTCCCTTCTTTCCACTGGGAGCTGCTTTTAATCTGGTGCTTTACTGCTGGCTCCTGTCAGTGCTGTGTCACGGCTGTGTAAGCAGATATGTCTGTGTCCCGTCTCAGTCCTGACCTGGACCTGGACCTGAACCTGAACCTGCTGGTTGGGCTTCCTGGCCTGTTCTTGTACCTGCCTTGTCACTATGGATTTGCTGGCTGATCACTGGACTGCAGCTGACCCTGTTCACTACTTCCAGATCCAGTCCTGACCCAGACTTGCTGCTTGGCATCCTGACTCTTTGCTGGTGAATTCACTGCTCTCACCTGCCTTGTTTTCCCAGCTTACATTCCTTGGCAGAGCAGCTGGCCTTCCAGGCTCTGATGATGTGAACCTAAAAGGCTAATGTATTAAACTGTTGCAACTTACATGGGATTTGTGGCTGAATTGCTTTCAGCAGGAGGTAATACTAGAGGACTTTTGAGTTCCCTTTCAGGCTGAGTTATCATATGTTCTCATGGCTGTGTGTTGTTTATGTGAAGTTGGGTAAGGCAACCTTGTTTTAGTCTTTAGGATCATTGCCTTATTTATTGCGTTTAGTAAATTGATGAAGAGAAGCAAAGTTAATAATACTCCAGTATTGACAAACATACAAAATTAATACATTTAATCAGAGTAGTCCTTACTTACCTGGATATTATTGCAAGTTTGGGAACCTCTTGATGAATTTGTCAACAAGCTTGAATAATTGTTTACTTTTAAGCCCTGAGTTGTCCACATCTTTTAACTCATCACGTATTTCCCAGAAGCATCATGTATCTTTATCATTGCTCTTTGCTCTCAACATGCAGCGACAATAGAAATAAATATCTTGGTTGTCTCCCTTAAATGTAGCATCTCCTAAAAATAAATATATGTTGCTGTAAATATTTCTTAAGATATTTTAGTTGTCGTGGACAAAAGCTCATAAATGAAGAAAAATTTAACATATTTCATTATTGGTCTTGTGTTTTTTTTTGTTCCCATCCTTAGAACAGTGTATCTGCAGTACAAGGGAAAGGAAATACAGTCTTCAAAACCTTTGAGACTTGTTTATACTCCAGTTATTTTTTATCACTGGAGGAGAACAGCTTAGGCTTGTCTTTTTTCAGAATCACTTATATCTAATTGATCTTGCCTTTTGGTAGAAAGATGAACTGGGAGACATTTGAAAGTGGTTTATAGCTCGTATTGCTCTGTTTTCCAAGCGTTATAGGATAACTTAAGCTGGAGAGGACCTCAGGAGGTCCATAGTTGAATCCTATTCTCAGAGCAGGGTCAGCTGTCAGGTCAGACAAAGTTGCTCAGGGCTTTGTCCAGTCGGATCTTGAAACCTCCAAGGATGGAGATTGCAGAGCTGTCCTGGGCAACCTGCTCCAATTACTTATTTTTTTCATCTTAAATTACTTGGTTCAGGTAATTAAATTCCTCTCATTCTATGTTTGTTTATAAAATTCCAGTTAATAGAAGATTATGGGAAAGGCTCAGTGGAAATACAGTAACAGTCTCCTGTGTCAAATCAGTACTTAAGACAGAAGCATGTCAGTTTTGTATTTCACCTTGTACTTCTCAGTTTAGTGAGAGTCATTGAGGTACTGCAGTTAGTGGCTCATAGGTGATGAGTGATATGATACCTGATTTTTTTTCAGAAAAATCATTGCAACTTTGAGGAGGGTTTTTGATCATTTTCATTACTATCTATGGAGACTGCCTTTTCTGTTAGTGTCTCTAGCCAGTGTTTTTATATTTGTGCTACATTGATGTAGATCATGATGGATTACTGTGGAATGCTTTTATGCAAAATTGAATTGTCTTCTGTCACTTTCTGCCATTACAACAAGCTGTGGCACTGTTTGAAATATTTCAGCGGTACTTTAAAATAAAAGCAGATGCTCTGAATTGTCAGTTATTTATATGTTGTGTGGAACAAATGAGCTAGTCTTGGAGAAGGATATCTGCCATGAAGAAAAAATGCTTCAGCAGGGCTCTTCCAGTAGTACCTGAGGAGCCATCCAGTGGATTCCTGGTGAGAGTGGAGTGGTTGGACACTTAACATCCAGTGTGGTAGGAGTTGTATGTGTATGCTTCCTGAACCTCATGAAGTTTAACAAGAAATAAAGTGCAAAGTCCAGCACCAGTACACACTGGGGGTCAGCCAGCTGGAAAGCAGCTTTGCAGAAAAGGACCTGGGCATCTTGGTGGACACCAAGTTGAATGTAAGCCAACAGTGTGCCCTTTATACAAAGAAAGCTAATGGTGTACTGGGCTGCATTAGGCAAAGTGTTGCCAGCAGGTCGGGGAAGGTGATCCTTCCCAGCTACTCAGCACTTGTGAGGCCACAGATGGACTGCTGTGTCCAGTTCTGGGCTCCCCAGTACAAGAGAGACATCTGAGCATCAGGAAGCACTTCTGTGCTGTGCGGGTGATGGAGCACTGGCACAGGTTGCCCAGAGAGGTGGTGGGGTCTTCCTCCTTGGAGATCTTCAAAAGCCACCTGGACATGGTCCTGGGCAGCCTGCTCTGGGCAACCCTGCTTGAGCAGGGGGTTGGACCACATGACCTCCAGAGCTCCCTTCCGGCTTCAGCTGTTGTGTGATCTGTATTCTGTGACTGATTTCTCTCAGTGCTCTCCTTGTCCTTCAATAACATCACTTTAAACAAAGACAAAGATAGCTGGGATGATATCTGTGCGAAAGGAACCACAGGGAGTGGGGGAGGAGATGGAAAGCACTGTCCCCTCCTCTGTCCTTGCTACCTTCTAGAGGAGAGTACATTTTTTGCCCTGTTGTGCACTAAGACCAATGCCATGTACTTCCACATACGGTTTCTTCTTGCTCTTTCTCATTTTCAGTGGAATAGGGGGATGTCCTGATGTGCCAAGGATCAACCATGTGTACATGCAGTTGGAGCAAATAGCATGAAGAGATCTTCCAGCTCTTCATGAGATGAGCATGATTGCCAGCTTTCCCTCTCTACCTACATCATACAGAGGAGGAGGGGAGAGAAAATAAGTAGTGGGGGGGAAAGACCTGTTGCTATGTGCAGGGACTGGGGGAAAAGAGAGCAGGTTCTCTCCCTACCTGCCCCTCTCATGCCTTTGCTTGCTGAGCAGCAGCACCCTGCACGGCTTTCAAAGTGCTGCACCTGACCTTTCTGCTCTTACCATGTCCTCAGTCTGTACCCCTTGGATCTGCTGAGGAGCACTGCCTTACAGCTCTCTTTTCCAGTCTCATCTTAAAGGTTCTAGGGCACAGATGTGCTTTTCTTTAGTTATTCTTTGCTCTGTTCCTGTCATTGCTAAGTATTACAGTAAATGCATAAAAATAATTTATTACAGTGGGGAGTGGTACAGGCCAAAATGAGGAAGACTACTGGCAGTCATAAGTCAAGATTTTTTCTGCTGTATGAAGTCTTGGTAAAATCATACCCTAAAAAATCTCTTAAAATCTCTTAAAGTTTCAGTCTCCCCTTACATTCTGGGGATATCTTCACAGTAGGATTCATGGGGACTGTGACCACTGATGGTGAGGTCTAAGTGGTTCAGTCAACACAAATGGCTCTTTAATTCCTTAGATTTACAGCTGGTTTAGCTACAGGATTTTTGCTGTCCCTGGTGCATAGTTAGTTGTGTACCTGAAAAAGCTACCTACTCTTTTCTGCTATGGATTTAGCATGTAACCCAGACATCTGTGTTTGATGGCAGTATGTCCTCGCTGGGGTAACTTGTGGATCTAGAAGGCTGTAGTTACTAAGGAGATGAGGTGGGAGGGAAAAGAGGAGGCATCAGACCTCCACTGGGACTGTGTCTGAGGCTGTCAGTATTGATGGCCCTTATATTTGGGTTGTTCTGGGATACTGTAGAGAGAAAAGGAGAGTTTGATAACTGCTGGAATACCAGTGCAGTAGAAACTGACCTACTACTCCTCTAGTCTTTGGAAACCTAACTGTGACCTGCTGAACTAAGAAATATTCAGCCTTAATTTGCAGGGTACGTGTGCTGCTTTATATATTTGACTAAAGCTAAATAGTTGGTCATCTTCAGAGGAAGACATTTACTTTAGTTTTATATTATTTCTTGTTATTTAGTAGTGTAGTCACTGAAAAAGAAAGCTAGATTAAACATGTAAGTCTTAACTCTTGATGCTTCTCTTTCTAGTTTCTTTTTTTTTTAATGCCTTTTATTGATGATTCAAGCTTTCTAGGCTTTTCGTCCATTTCAGTGCAATCTGTTGTGGTGCAGAGACATGGGAAGCAGAAACCTCTCTGAATTTGCGAGTCTTAATCCAGTTACATGCAGTAACTTGTGTCGTGGGCAGGGAGGAGGGTGGTACATGTTGAGCTGCAGCTCTAAATTGGAGCCCTATTGTATCTAATGGCAAGAAATTTTTATTTCCTAGTGTAATTTTAGGCCACAGGCCTAAAGTCTTGTTTTTGAACCATGTGTGGTGAAAAATGTATTTTTTCATCACTATGACTGGAATCAGCAAATGTGGCTGCTTGTTTTAATGTCTTTTTAAGATATAATTTATTAAACAGGCATATGTATTTGCAGACAGAATAAGACAAGCAAAAGATGCTGTTCATGCCCTAAGTAGTCTGTAAATCCTAAATAGAAGCTCTTGTTTGATAAGCTGCTGTATCGAAATTCCAGTGTGAAGAATGTAAAGAATATGTCTATACTCTAAAGTGGCTTAAAGAGTAAGCATTTAACTGGTGCAATACTTAATTGTATTCTAATGTATCCTAAACTTTTCTTTGGAGACATTTGAATCTTTTGTTTTTTATTCCTACTTTCAGGGGAATTCAAATGGCATTGCTACTGTGGATGTTTCAGCAGGGTTTGTGGGACTAGAAAGCTATGTGGAGATACCAGCAATATTCCTTACAGCATTTGCAACGTATGCAGGACCTTTGCTTTGGGCCATTCATCTGCTGTGCTACGTGAGTTCTGAAGTTAGCAGGTAATTATGTTTTGGACTAAAGTAATGCTCCCCTATGTATTGCAGATATAAATGCCATCTATATAAGGTAAGCCTTTTCAAACAAATAATTTTGTTTACACCATTCTTTTCCTTAAAAGTTAGTTTTTTGCACTGGGAAGATATGTATGCGTTTTACTAATTTTGTTTCTTAACGAGTTCTCAGTTTGCCGTGCTAAATTATCTAAAATTTTATTATATTTTGTTGTAACACAGTGTACTGCCTAAAAACGTTCTTTCTGGAATCTATTAAGCAGGAGGCCTGAGAAGGCTTTTTCAAAATAATGACATGGAATTCAAACTTAACCAATGTGCTGTTCTTTGAATAGCTGTCCTTGCTTGGCATAGAGGCATTAAACCTTATATAAATAAAACAAGTTTATTTTATTGTCTGTAACTGGTTATTGCTGTCATTTGTAGCTAAAATATTTGTACTTCTGGATATTTTGTATAGCAGAGGCATTAAGGAATGTAAAATAAATTAATGCATTTGGAACTTCAAGAAGAGGTAGCTGGAAAATGTTTATGTAACTTAGTGTGCATGTAAAATCCAATTGGACTCTTTGCTATTGCATTTAACTCATTGTTCAGGTCACTCAAACTGAGAGATGCAATATACTAGCAGAGGGAGGAGCTGTAAATTCAGTATCCTATCATATCAATCCACAAATGCAAAAACTTGACATATTTTCAGTGAAATAACATTTGACAGTGACTAAATTCTTACCATCCGAGAGCTTTTGTTAATCAGCTACACGTCTTTTCCTTATTATCTTTGAAATTTAAGTTTACTCTTTTTTTTTTCCTTTTAATGGGAAACTAAACATTGCAGCAGGGCTGGCAGGTGGGATTTTAGACAGTATTTAGTTTATTACAACTCTTTGCCTTATGCATAGTCATCTTCTGTAAACATATCTGACTTCCCTTTATCTACAGTGTCATCCAGTCTCATCCTGTCTGCTTTGTGTTATCTGGTTTCTCTCTTCTCCTTTTGCTTGTTTGTCTTGGGCTATACATACCGTGTGAACTTGTGTTGACACATATGTGTTTGTCAAAGGCATAAGGAGATGGGATCCCCAACTCACCTAGCTGCATAGAGTAGTGTAGGTTTTTGTACTGGGAAGGAGCTGTTCTAACAGGCTAAATTCCTGCACTGTCGTTGTATCCATTGCTCTGTATTAACGAGCACCTTTAACAGATAGAGACAGCACCTTATTCTCTGGTCTGCCTTGCTACCATACTGCTTTTTAAAGACACCTGACTCTGTACTTTGTTTCAGTGGAATTACATAGCCCATTGCTGGGTCATTGTATTGCACCAGTAATGCACTGCTTAGTAGATTGAGACTTATTGTAGAACATTTCCTCTTAGTTTGAGGATGGTTACCCTGAAATCACACTTGATCTTATGTGGGTTGATACTGTCTAAATACTGATCTTTATGTATAATACATCTGAAATCCAGCCTTTTTTTCTGTTCATTCTGATATTTTTTGCTTCGGGAGGAGGAGATGTGGAATACAGTAATCATTGATGTCTGGATTTGTATAATCACAGAAACCCCTTTCTTGAGTTTTCCCTATGACCTGATATCTTGACACCAAACTCAACTTAAACTCTCTGTTTCTATAGCTCCTCAGTTTAGCTTTAGTTACTGCTGTGCTCCATCAATACATATTCCCAATATCCAAGCTCTTCAAGCTTTCAACTTCCATTCTTTCTACTCTCTTTAAAAAGAGTTACCATGTACATATAAAGCTCCCTGCCTCTTGTCTTGTAGTGAATATGTGACCTATGACCCTGGCTATTACTTATGTTCTATTAATCTACTGTTTTTCCCAATTCCTTTATATCTCTGTTCAGCTCTACCATGCTTTGTTTAAGATAGTGCTAGACAGTTCCACTGGTCACGTCCACGTTCCTCTGTGTTTTTAGCAGTTCCACTTTCTGTTCTTCATTACTGTACTGTAGGTGCTTTGGAACTGGAGATTTTCATTTGTGCTTAGCGGGAGAGGAAAAGAATAAAAGCTACTGTAATTTGTTTAAAGAGCTGAAGTTTTAATGTTGTTTAAACCCTAGATGGGCAGACTGTGATCAGCACTAACATACAATGAAGAGAAAAAGACACTATACAGCATGTTTTTTGAAAGCTCTTCTAACAAAATGATGACAATGATTTTTCTGTAACAAAATCTTCGAAGATCTGTACATGTTTAATATTGTTTCAAATAATAGTGTATAGTAGTGTTGGTTGTTCTGATGTTTTCTTGGTTGAATTTTTGCAGATTAAAAGCTCAACTAGTAGTGTTGCCAGGTACAGTGATGGTTTAAACTGCTCTCAGGTGGGTAGCTGTGACCTGTAATACCCACATCACTTATGTAAGTAGATTCCATCAAGCAGCTTGTGTCTGTAGAAATGTTAAGATTCATTTGGGTCAACTGGTAAGGTTGTTTCCTCTACTAAACAGTGAATAACTCTGGACTAGAATCTCTCTAGCCCCTGGGACTTGTTTAAATTGGTATGTTAAGGTGCTCAGAACTTTGGTCTATGCACTTTTTATTTTACTTTTGTGTTTTGTTGCTGGCCGAATGGTTGCCACATTTCTTTGTCATTGTTCCATGGAGTAAAAGGTCAAACAGCAGAAAGCACAGGTCAGCCGTTCCATGTGATTTCTTAAATGTATGGAAGACAGAGCTTTTTTAAAAAGAATGCTGAATGCTTTGGAATGTTCTTTATAAAGGCTTCTTATTAACTGTTTTATATGCAATATGCCTTGGTCAGTGAAATTCAAACCCTTTCCTTTCTTACGTGGTCCTGAATGCAAGATGAAGATCCTTTCCCCGCTTCCTCTAGATAGGAAGGACTAAAAGAATCCAGCTGCCATGGTTTTGTGGAGTATGCTGAGTAGGTCCCATTAGGTTGCCACAGGATGCCATCAGGATTGCTGACCCATCCTGATGCGGTCACAGGTGAACGTATGTGTTCAGAACAGCACAGCAATGCTGTTCTTAGTGCAGTTTCTAGCATCCTGCAGCCTATTTCAGAGTTGCTTGCATCTGAGGAAGTTGACCTGAACAGGGAAGCCTGACCTGAGTGCTAGCTGTCTTTTTTTTTATTTCAGTCACTTAGCAGAGCCCCATGTAATTTATAGCTACATCAGCTGACTTTGCTTATCAGAACTTCATACTGCCATTCTTAGAAGCAGAACTCTATTGTGGCTGTCTGTTCAAAGGGGCAAGTACATAAGCATACCCGTCTGTCTCTCTGCACTTTGCATTCATGAAATCATGGAATACTTGAGCCTGGAAGGCATCTCTGGATATCGTCTATGCCAACTCTACTGTCCAAAGGAGGATCAACCAGAGGAGGTTGATCAGGGCCATATCCAGTCAGGTTTTAAGGATGGGCACTCAACAGTCTCCTTGGGCGAACTGTGCAAGACAACCCTGACAGTAAAACAGTTGTTTTCTGATGTTTAAGTGGAATTTGTTCTATTTCAGTTTGTGTCCATTGCCTTTTGTCCTTTCACTGGGCACCATTGAGAAGAGTCTGTCTGTGTCTTCTTTACTCTTGCCCATGAGATGTTTATGTATATTGATGAGATCCCTGCCGAGCCTTCTCTCATCAAGCCTAAACAGCCCCCGCTTTCTCAGCTTCTCCTCTTTTGTCAGATGCTTCATTCCCAACATCATCTTTCTGGTCCCTCACTGGACTCGCTCCAGTACATCAATGTCTTTCTTGTACTGGGGAGCCCAGAACTGGGCCCGGGACCCCAAGTGTGATCTCACCACTGCTAAAGAGAGGGAATGGAGCATCATCCTCAAGCAGGTAGCAATGCTCTCCCCAGTGCAGTCCCAGGTGCTATTGGTCTTGTGTGGCTGTCTGGTAGACAAGGTGGTGTCCATCAGGACAACCTATGTATGTCGTTCTCTGCCAAGGTGCTTTCCCAGTGGTCAGCCCCCAGTCCATCCTGGTGCATGGGTTTATTCCTCCCCCCGGTGCAGGATTTGTCATTTCCCTTTGTTGAACTTGATGAGTTTGTTGTCAGCCCATTTCTCCAGGGTGTGGAGGCCCCCCTGAATGACAGCACACCCGTCTTCTGGTGTACCAGCTGCTCTCTTCCAGTTCTGCATTGTGTGCGGCCTTGCTGAGGGTGCCCTGTGTCCTGTGATGCAGGTCATTAAGGAAGATGCTGAAGAGTGTTGTTGCCCATGTGGAGCCCTGGGGTCGATGGGCAGTGAGTGGCCTGCGGGTGGGTTTTGTGCTGCTGATGAGACCCCTGTGAGCTGGGCAGCTGAGCCGGTTTTGAGTCCACCTCTCTGTCCACGTGTCTCATCCCTACTGCATCAGTTTGTCCGTGAGGGTGTTACAGGAGACAATGTGAAAAGCTTCCTTGTGCAGTAAAAGTGCCTTAGATGCACGTAGTCCACGTATCTTCAGACAACTATGGTAAAAAGGAATAGAAAATAAGGACTTTTTGAAATAATATATTTGGTCTGGAATTGTGGTTGTAACTGATTAAACAATTTGCATCCATCTAATCAGGCACATGGAACTATAAAACCTTCTCCTCATATGCAAAGGTAAATATGTTTCTAAAATAACTAATGGTATGTGATAGACAGTAACATGGATATTGCTGCCACTTTTAGTCCTTCATGCTCTCATAAGAAACTTGGCAGCTGGAATGTGATGGGATTTTCACAGACAGAAATAGTAAGAACTCTTCTGCTTTAGTCTCCATGGAAACTGCAATAACTCTTGAAAATACTTTTGAGACAGGGAGCAATGATTAAATAAATGCCTAAACTTAACCAAGTATTCTGTGTGTGACAGGCATAAATTCCAGAGAGCACATGAGTCATGTAAAAGGTAGTTTTTAGAGTGCTCACTGTATTGCTCTGATCTGAATTAGAACTTCGCATCTGGGAATCCTTATGATCCGAAAAAAGGGCTTTTTATTGGATAACCAGACCTATATTAGGTGATCTCACTGTACAGTACACTCCAGATGGATTCAGTTTTTAAGTTCCTACCCCAAAAAATTGTCTCGTGGGTGACAGTCACAGTGTTGTGTAATTACCACTCTTTAGATAGGCAACATGGTAGTTTTCAGCTTACTTGCATGTTGGAATCAGTGTTTTAATTGGTTTAATGAGTCAGATTTCAGGGTCAATGCTGGATGTCTCCTAGCATTAGAAAAAGGCTGCATGTCTGTTGAGTTCTCTTTCCTAGTGATCAAAAATTTTAGTCATTCTTTGCTGTTAGCAAATAGCCTTCAGGTATTGGAAACATAAGTTATGCCCAATGAGAGGGTGTTAGCTGCAAAACATTTAATGTTATGCTGGGACTTTGTTAATGTAGAATTCTTGCACAGCAAACTTAGATTTTTGCTGTGAATTCTTTTATAATGCTGATTTAAAAAGAAGAAGGAAAGCATGCTTGTTACAGGGATTTCAGCAGTTAACGCCAGCTTTTGCCATCTTCAACCTTATGCATTTCATTTATGGAGTCCTCCATTCACAATTCACACTAATACATTGATCCTTTTTCTTTCTGACATAAGCTGGACATGCAGTGAGAGTCTCGATATATTTTCTCTTTTGAGTTCCAGGTAGAAATTACAGTCCCTCTTAAAGAGAAAGGAACAATCCAAATCTTTTTTTCTGAACCCTTCAGTATTTTACATAAGTAGTTTTTAATTCCTCTGGTTTCACTTCATTCTCTCTTCCTTAGGTTAATTAAAGATGAAGAAGTGTTTACAGCTAAGAATATACTGCAGCTACGTTCTCTAGAATGGTAATACCTGCTCTATACTGTGTTTGCCAGCAATCCAGCTCTCTGGCTGAAATGAAAAGTGTAGAAGAAGGTATCTGCTTGTTCCTTGGTGTGTATAGAAATCTGAAAGTGATTTGAAATGAGGAATGTGGCTTTATTGCCACAGGCTGGAAGAATATTTTACTCACTTTGGTATCTCCTGACATGCTGTCATCGCAGTGACGAGCTGGAGATTTGTCATACACATTAATGTTCTGTGATGGAGACCTCTTCGTCAGTTGCCTCTGTGTTGCAAACAAATGACAGTTGCTTCAAAGCCATTTGCAAAATAAATGTCATCCTCTTCCTCTATGGACCAGCTATGCAGCTGTGTTTTAGGAGTTGAAACACTTTCTATGTAAATGTTAAAGGAAGTTGTGAGCACAGAATTTATAAGCACACAGATTTGGGGTGGGTTGAGTTATTTTTACTTTATGAAGATAGAAATAAGCATCTAACAGATTTGGAACTTAAAAAAATGTGATCTAATTTTTGATAGAATTGTCATATTAAGCATGAAGTTTCTTTTCTAATAATGACTACTGACCTTAATTGAGAACTCATGCTCCGGTGTGCTAGGTACTGCCCAAGTGCATTACAGAGTTGACTGCACAGCTTTTAAATAGTCTTGTCGATGCTGTGTACTGCCATTACTGTGAGATTGTTCTCACTGACAGAACTGCTGGCTTAAGTAGAGGCTACTTTAAGTGAGCATGTCAGACATGCTTTTTAGTTTTTACATGTTCTACCACTTTTTCTTTGTGGATAATTTTGAATTGAAAGGAAAAGGTTCTGAGATTATGTTTTTTGTTTCTGCCAAAGCTCTAATTTGGGGGTTTTAGAGTTATACTGTCTTCCTCCTCCTGATCTTCTGGTGTCCATCCAACCTATAGAGTATATTCAAAAGCACATGGCTCAGTTGGCTGTACAGCATTCCAATTTTCGGTGTCTCTGCAGAGCTACTAGCTGCTTCTTACTCTACCTAGAGTGCAGGTGTGCAGTATCACTTTGTAGTACAAGAAGGTGCAGTATTTGACCTTTGTTCTTGTTTGGAACCTCTCCATCATGAGACAATATTTTTGTGACATCCTGTATGGCTAGATTTACAAATGCTGCTTTTACAAAACAGTTCATTATATTTAATATACACCTACACTTATTGGATCTATTAGGAGAATCAACAGTTACAACACTGGGCATGAGTAGCCTCAGGGACATCAATTTCAGGCAGAAATTTTCGGTTCATGTGATAAGAAAAACAGAATTTCTTCAAAGAGTACTGACAATCTAGACAGGATCTGTTGGCTGGACTCTAGAAACACATGAAAAGCCTCTGAAAACATGAAAAAGTAATGAAAAGAATGCTGATTAATTTCTGTGTCTGTAAACAAACTTCTCATAGTCCCCACTATTGTTGATGAACCACATCTGTTTGATCTTGACAGAGCAAAACTAGCTTGCATGAGTTCCAGGGTAGCAGGTAGTCATGTGGCATGTTACTTTCAAAAACTGGGCACTGGGGTGCAACAAAAGGAATTTTTGTAACTTCTAATGGGAGGGATTAGGTTTGTCTGTATGACATCTAAGTTGATTTCTTTGATTAGTCCACCCAGCCGTTGTTAGTGCAGGGGGGACCCTGAAGCTTGGTGCTGCTGCAGAATGAAGTTATACTCGTCTTCGTACTTCCCCTCTTCCTCTCACTCGCTGTCCCTTGCACTAGCTTGCTTGGTAGCCCCCCCTCTCGCTTGCATGGTATCCTTCTCTCTGCCTTCCCTGGTATTCCTGTCCTGCTCTTTCTCTCGCTGTCCCTGTTTTTCTCTTGTGGATACCCTGCCCCCCTCCACTCTAGCTTTCCATCTCTCTTGGACGTGTTTTATGCCCCTCTGGTGTGTCATGCCTCTCATTTGCATGTGCTTTGCCTCTCTCCCTGTCACGTTTGCCTTTTCTCTTGTGCATTTTCTCTCTCTCATGCTCCCCTCATGCTCGTGTTTTCTGTTTCTCTCATACACTATTCCCCTCTCTCCTAACGTCCCCTGTCTCTCCTGAACTTTCCTGATGTCTCTTTAGGCTTCCCTTTCTTGGCTCCTTTCCCCTGCCTTAAGCTCGTAAGCTGCTTTCCCTCTCTCTTCCCTGCTTGAGGAATCCCTCTCTCCCTGAAATGCATTCCCTCCAACATAAGCTTTTCCTCTCTGTCACGTTTCCTCTCTTTCGCGCTTTTCTTGCCCCTCGTGCATTTTGCCTTTTGTGTGCTTTTTCTGCCTTTCTCTTCCCTCTCTTTCTCTTTTGCATACTTTCCTGCTCTCTGACACAACGTTCCTCTCACTTGCACTTTCCCTATGGCTTGCACTTCGTCACTGACTTGTGCTTCCCCTCCATACCTCTTGTTGTCCCTCTTTATCCCTTCCTACCTTAGTCTCGCTCTTGCTTTCCCCTCACTGCTGCGCTTTCTTCTCTTGCACCGTCATGCTCACTTTCCTCGTGTGCCTTGGCTTTCCTCTCACATGCGTTGTGCTCATGTTCCTCTGGTGCACTTGCATTCCTTCTCGCCCGTACCCCTCCCTTGCTTTCCCCCTTCTCTGGCTTTCTCGCCTCCCCTGCTCTCCCCTGCTCTCCGCTCACTCGCTTTCCTCTAGCGCTCGCTCATGCTGCGCTCATGTTCCTTGTGTTCCTCTTCGGTGCTTGCTCCTCCCTTGCCCCCACCTTCTCTCCCCCCCTTGCTATCCCGTCCTCTCCCCTCTCCTTCTCACCGTCCCTGCCTCCCGCTCACTTCCCTTTCTCAAGGGGGAGAGCAGCCTCCCTTGCTCTCCATGCAGCTTCTCTCTTTCTCACGTGCTTTGCCTCTCTTTGCAGGGTGCTCTGCCTCTCCTGTATTTTTCTTTTGTGTTCCAGTTCTCTGGCTTTCATACCCCCTCTCGCATGCTTTCCTGACTCTGCACTCTTTTTTTCCCTCTCTCTTTTGTTTTCCCTCTCATGCTTTCCCCTTTGTTCATGCTTTTGCTCTTACTTTCCTGCTTCTCCCTTGCTGTCCCCCTCTTGCTCTCTTTGCCTTGCTATACATATGCCCCCCCAACTATAGCTCTTCTCTCCTGCTTTCCTGCCCTCTCTCAGATGCCCCCCCACATTGCACACTGTCCCCATCTCTCACGTGGTTTGTCCCCATCTTTCTTGTGTGTGGGCTTCCCTTGTTCCCCGCATCTCTCCTGTGCTTCCTGCCTGTCACACCCGTGCTTCCCACTCTCTCATGCTCCCTCTGTGCACTTTTCCCCTCTCACATGTGCTTTCCCCCTCTTGCATGTACCATCCTCCTCAAACGTGAGCTCTGCTCCCCCTCCTTGCGCATGCTCCCCCCCTCTCATGCCTCGCCTCCTGCATGTGCTTCACTTATTGTCCTTTCCTCTTGTGGCCTTTTGCTCTCGTGTGTCTTTGTCTTGTGCTCCCTCTGCCCCTTGCTTTTCCCTTCTGTCTTCCTTTCCCCTCTCACAGTATTTTCTCCTCTCTCACATGCTTTCCCCTCTCTCTCTCACACTGTTAAATTCCTGCAGATCCACATTGCAAGAGAAGGGGAAGAAGTGAGCATGTTCGATCTCTTAACCTGGGCTGTCCCCTTCCCTCTCCTATCTTCCCTTTCTTGCACGTTTTTCCTTTCGCTTGCATTCTCCTCCCACATTCTCACATTGCCTCTCTCTCTTGCTTTCCCTCTCCCTGGTATGCTTTCCCATCTCTCACAGACTTTCCCTTCCTCACATGCACTTTCCCTCTCACATGCTTGCAGTCTCTCACTCATGTTTTCCCTTGCTCTTTTGCTTACTACCCATCTCTATTTATTTAGTTTTCCCTCTCAATCTATATAGCTTCCCCCACCACCACTCCTTTCTGCTTGTCTTAGGCATGTTTTCCCTCACATGTAGCTTTGCATTTTCCCCCCTTTGGATGTCTCTGAAGCCTTCTTGAGGCCCTTACCCTTGCTTTTCCTCTGCCTTGGATATGCCTTGCTTCTTGCATGTGTTTTGGCTCCCTCCTGCATTCCTCATCTCTCTTACACGTTTTCACTCTCCTGCATACTTCCTCTCCCTCACTGTCCTTTGCTTTCCTCTTTTCTCTCTCACTTTCCCCATCTCACACTCTTTCTCCTGCCTTTACACAAGCTCCCACCCTCATGCATGCACTTCTCTTGCTCGTTCTCTTCTTCTCGCACGCTGCCCCTCAATCTCTTGGCACTTCCCTTGCACACTCCTCCCTTCTTGTCTGCTTTCCTTCTCTCTCTCCCTGTCTCTCTGCTCCCACCTTCTCCCCTTAC
Source organism: Anseranas semipalmata (assembly GCA_013399115.1). Classification (NCBI taxonomy): domain Eukaryota; kingdom Metazoa; phylum Chordata; class Aves; order Anseriformes; family Anseranatidae; genus Anseranas; species Anseranas semipalmata. The sequence goes on from VXAA01000601.1 coordinate 378,325, forward strand.
ACCTCTCTCTCCTTGTTATAGCACACCCCCATTTTTCCCTCGCTGCAGCCCCTGTACAGTATTTCCCTCTCTCTGACACACTTTTCCTGTGTACCTTTTTTTCACCCACATGTGTTTTGCCTCTCCTGCATGCATTTCACCTGTTTCGTGTGCTGTGCCTCTCATGTGCCCTTTGCTTCTTACACTTCCCTCTCATTCTCCTGCTTTGCCTCTCTCTTGTGCATGCCTCCCCTTGCACTTTCCTGCCCTGACACCACTTTCCCTCTTGCAGGCAGCACATTTTTCTCACATGGACTTTGCCTGCTTTTCTCACTGATGCTATGTTCTCCTTCACGTGTCTCCTCTCTGCTGCATGCTCTGCCTCTCTGCTTCACACTTTGCCACTTCTCACACGTGTTGCTTCTCTCTCCTTTGTGCTTTGCCTCTAGTGGGTGCATGCACTTCCCACCCTATCTTGTGTGCTTCCTCTCTCTCTGCTCCCCATCCTTGCCCCGCTCCTTCTCGCTTCACGTCTGGCTTAGACGCTTCAACCCCCCTTTGCATACTTCGCAGCTCTCTCTTGCATGTTTACATGGATGCTTTCCCTGTCATGCACTTTTCCTCTCTCCTGCTTTCTGGTGCACTCTGCTGTTTTGTCTTGCATGCTTTGCTGCTGCTATGTTTTTTTTTTTTTGTACTGCATTCCTCTTGTCTCTTGCTTTCCTGCCTAACCTTACTTCCCCCATGGCATGCACTTCCATCTCTCACAGGTTTTCTGTCATATTTGCTCTTTGTCTCATTCAAGCTTCCAGTTTCTCTCTCACTGTCCTTCTCTGTCCTGCTTACCACCCCTCTCTCTGTCTTGCTGTCCCCCCCCCCCG